>CM046446.1:33937458-34464218 GCA_025506515.1 Flaveria trinervia
TTAATTAATCCTTTTTCAAAATTATCTTTAATTAAATGATACCTCATGTTGATTTGTTTTGTCCATGAGTGCTGCATAGGATTCTCTGTGATAGAGATAGCACTGTTATTGTCAATATGAATGGGAGACTCCTTGAACTTTAACGCATAGTCAAGCGTCTGATTCTGAATCCAAAGCACTTGAGCACAATAGCTTGCAGTAGCAATGAATTCAGCTTTAGCAGTTGATGTAGAGGCATAGGATTGTTTCTTGCATTTCCATGAGACAACCCTTCCACCAAGAAACTAACATCCCCCAGATGTGAACATTGTAGGCATATTGCAACCACCATAATCACTATTTGTATAATCCTACAGATTGAAGTCAGAATTATTAGGATACCACATACCAAGTGTTGAAGCACCTTTGAGGTATCTTAGAATTCTTTTGACAGTGATAAGGTGAGACATCTTTGGGTTGGCTTGATATCTTGCACAAATACATGTGACAAACATAATATCAGGCCTGTTAGCTATAAGATACAACAGGCCCAATCATAGCCCTGTATAGGTGTTCATCTACACACTCCCCCTCAGGATCAGGCCCAAGGGAGTGGTTTCTAGCTATGGGTACCTTAGCAATCTTACAATGAGTCATGTTGAACCTTATGAGTATTTCTTGAACATACTTTGACTGACTAATGAAGATGCCATCTTCAACTTGCTTCACTTGAATTCCCAGAAAGAAATTAAGTTACCTTATTACACTCATTTCAAATTTGTCCTTCATTATCTTCTCAAAGTCTTTGCAGAATTTTGGATTAGTTGATCCAAAGATGATGTCATCTACATACACTTGAACTAGCACTATGTCATTTCCATGTCCTTTGATGAAGAGAGTTCCATCTATAGTACCCCTTCTGTATACATGTTTATAAAGATTCTAAGATAAAGTCTGTAGAGATTAATGAAGAGGCTGATGCAACCTAAACATTTTTAGTCTCTCCTGTATGCTGCACAAGTGCATTGAAGTGGAATGCTTCGGAAGTTTCACATGTGCAACATAAATACTCTAAGTGTGAAATCTTCCGAAGCCAAGACCAACATCTTCCGAAGCCAAAGATGAAGTCTTCCGAAGCCTCGGAGACAAAGTCTTCTGAAGCTTCAAGTTCATGAAGACAGATTTCTTCCGAAGACTTTTAACATATGCTTTATCTGATGACTGTTCCATAAAGCTTGACATCTTTCTGCTGCAACTCTGCAAGTCATCAACTAACATGGTTTGGTGATAAGGTCCATGCTTTTGGTAACTATACATTGAGGTCTTGAGTCTGTATTCTTTCTACTTTATGTACTTTATCCTTTTTGTAATAGAAAAGGATGTGAGTTATGGCATGTCATAGTCACAAGTCAAAAGGCAGATTGCCTTTTGACTCTACAATTGATTTTGTTTGTGTCTAGTCAATTGTATCCAGCTGGCTTTCAAAGTATAGCCAGCTGTAGGATGTAGTATAAGTATCTCGTGTTCTTGTAACTTTTATTCATGCTTTGTAACATTTGTAATAGAACATAGAGAAAGCAGTATACTGCATTCTTGAAAACCATATACTTGTGTTCTTTGTGTTCTGTCTCTTTCATTACTTGTGTTCTTAGTGTCTTATCTTGGTTAATCCAGTTTACTACTTAATTAAAGTTTGGTTAATCTCCTCTTTGTGTTGCTGTGTTGTAACTTACACCCTTCAACGATCCTGCAAAGTCTCATACCATTTCCTGGGTGCCTGATGCAGCCCATAAAGAGTTTTGTCAAGCTTGAAGATATAACCAAGATGATTAAGATCTGCAAAACCAGGAGGTTGTTTGACATAAACTTCTTCATCAATCACCCCATAAAGAAAAGCACACTTGACATCATGTTGATAGACCTTGAGGTTCTTGGATGCAGCAAATGCCAAGAATATCCTAACAACTTCTAGTCTTGCTACAGAAACAAAGACATCAGTGTAGTCAATTCCTTCATCTTGTGTGTATCCATGAACAACTAGTCTAGCTTTCTTTTTTATGACAATGCCTCTATCATCTTTCTTGTTTCTAAACACCCATTTGGTTCCTATAGTTGTCTTCCCAAGACAAAGAGGACAAAGGTTCCAAACTTTTTGCCTTTTGAATTAAAGCAGCTCCTCTTGCATGGTTTCAACCTAACTTCCATCCTTTAGAGCCTCATCAATTTTCTTTGGCTCTATTTGAGATAAGAAGCAAGAGTGAAGACAAACATTTGCTTCATGGTTTGTCCTCTTCTTCTTACCCCTATGTCCACATCTCTAGTGATGTTTATGGCGGGGTGAGACCTCTGGATCCTTAGTTGAGGGATCACAATAAATTGCTAAGAGAGATCAAAATTAGAGAAATTTAGATCTGGAATTGATGTTTCTCCCACCACATCAGCACATTTATCATGAGAGACTTGATCCAATGAGTTTGTGACATCATTGATGTTGCCATCTATTGAGTGGTTATCACCATCATGTTCTTTTGCATTTGAAGTGTCATTATCTGGTTTTTGAGCCTCTAAACTGGAATTTGGAGGAATCTCAGATGTATCAGCTAAATTTGTTATTGTAATGCAGATAAAAACCTCACTTGCAGAAGTAGTTTTAACTAGAGTAGAAGATGTGTGGCTTGAAGGTCTTCTAAACACATGACTTAGGTCTCGATCACCTGTGGGTAAGATATCTATAGATCCTGAAACATTCTCAAAAGTTTTGTTAAAACAGTTTGTAACAAGATCAAGATCAAACAACCAATATTGACTAGAACCAGCCACACAGGGTGTGTATTCATTGAAAGTCACATTGGCTGACTCCTCAACAATTCTAGTTCTAAGATTGTATACTCTATAAGCCCTAACATGAGAAGAGTATCCAATGAAGTGTCCATCATCTGCTTTCTCAACAAATTTGGCAATTTGATCTTTGGTATTCAAGATGGTGTAAGGATATCAAAATGACCTGAGAAAACCAATGAAGGGTTTCCTATTATGACAAAGTTCATAAGGAGTCTTTCCATGAGTCTTAACCACTAAAACCCTGTTTTGCACATAGCAGGCAATGTTGTCTGCCTCTGCCCAGAAGGTGATGGGTAGTTTAGAATCAGACAACATGATTCTTGCAGTTTCATTCAGTGTCCTCTTTCTCCTCATAGCAACACCATTTTGCTACGGAGTCAAGGGACCACTGTATTGTCTTGTAATATCCTTTTCATCACAAAATGTATCAAGGATTTGGTTCTTGAATTCAGTTCCCTCATCACATCTTATGGTTATGACCTTGTGATCACATTGATTTTCAATCCTTAAGATGAAATTCTTTAGAATCTCAGGAGTCTCATCCTTAGATCTATGGATCAAGAATCAAGTGAATCTCGTAAAGTCATCTGTGATCACTACACTGGTAGCGCCAAAGAGATCGATAGGTAACAAGTGTAGGGGTGTAGTGATGGAGTTTCTTTCCTTAGGCTTATAAGATACCTTATGTTGCTTCCCTTTCAGGCATGGAACACAATGATCATCACTTGTAAACTCTATCTTTGGCATTCCAATTACCAAATCATTCTTAATAATATTATTCATGTTCTTAAATTTTACATGGCACATTCTTCTATGCCATACGAAAGACTTATCACTATTTGCTTTAGATAGAAAGCATGAAACTTCTCCAGAGGAGATGTCTCTTGGAAGTCCATCTTGTACATGTTCCCTTTCTTGGGGGCTCTAAGCAAGATATGCTCATGATGAATGACCACCTCGGGCTTGAGAACAATGCACTCATGCTCAGTAAAGATCATGTCATGACTTTAATAACAAAATTGGGATACACTCGAAGATTGTACCCAAGCTCCTTGACAAAGTTTACCTTTTCAATGCTGAGCTTACCATTTATGACCTTGCCCCTTCCAGAAATGTAACCACCCTCATCTCCTCAAAAAGCAATTGGCCCTCTATCAATCCTTTGAAACTTCTGGAGTAGTGACTTATTACTTATCATGTGCCTGGAACAGCCACTATCAATGATACAGACATTCTTTTTTGTCTTGAGTTGTTCCTACACAAAGAAAAAGATTAGTTACATTTGGAAACCCAAGCCTTATTAGTTCTGGGCACATTAAAAGAAGTAGAAGGTAATGCAATAGTAATAGATCCTATAGTTGTGTTTTTAGGATCTTGTGTTGTTGTTGTTGAGGAACATTTAGTCACTTGGTCTTTCTTCGACTTCCACACCACCTTTGGAAGTTTGGACTTGACCTTCCACACTTTGGAAAATTTTCAGACATTGGAAGTTATGATGATTGGACTATCTGAGATCCAATTTTCTTCCGAATGCAATTTTCCACTTGCCTTCTTCTTTGATTTAGAGCTTCTGAAGGAAACATTTTCCTTCCCAAGCTGAAATTTTCTTAGAGCTCTTGGAAATCCTTTTCTTGGTCATATGGAGAGTACCTCTTGGATTGTATGGACAATCCTTAGCAAGATGAGATATACTTTCACACATAACACATGCTATTTTCTTCTTCCCAAGATCATTCTTCTGAAAACAAGACTGATCTTGATCACATCCCTTCTCCACCTTAATCTTTGCAGATGCTGAGACAGTCCTTTTTGGTTGAGAACTATTCATGGAGTTGGATGGTCCAGGCGGTGTAGCAGTGTTACATAACAGATCAGCCTTCTTCTTGGTACTAAGATGATTTGAACATGAACCAGAACTCTTAGTAGAAGAATTTAGATTGATGTCTCCAGTTTTTACCACTCAAACCCTACAGAGATAAAAACATGTTTCTGCCTAGAATCAAAAGTGGCCATGATCTCTTGAGCCTTCCTAGCTTTTCTTTTGCTCTTTCTGATCATGTTTTTCCTTATAGACTTGGTCATCACAGTCTTCTTCTTCTCCTCAAAAGGATAGTGACCCTTCTTAGAATCCTCTTCTTCACTCTTCTCAGAGAAATTCTTGAGTATTACTTCCTTATCCTCTTCACTCAAAGGGTCTATGAGAGGAAGCTCATCTTCACAAGTTCCACACATGGGTGATCTTACAAACCAGATTGTGTGTGGAGGAGTTATCTCATTAGATCCTAGTCCCTGCATGTTTTGATAACACACCTTGTTGTGCACGGATGAGGATATCATGTTCTTGAAGGTTGCTTCTTCAAGAACACACTTTTCTACCCTGGCTTTGCTCATCACAAGCTCAGTCTAGCACTCAGTCAGCTTAGTTATGAGATCCCTGATTTGAGTACCATAATTGGTTTGCTCATGTTTTAGAACTGAAATGGTTTTCTCTAAGTCTTCTATCTTTTGTTTATAAACACTTTCAGACTTTCTAAAATCAGCTTTTAAGATGTTAAGGACTCAAGATCAGATCTCTTTTCTAAGTTGTAGGACATGTATCTGTTTACTTTAGCATTACATTCATGGGTACAGAGATGTTCCAATACCTTGGATTCATCATGATCTGCCCTCAGTGCTTGGTTTGGAGAAGCATCTTCCACCTGAAAGCTCCAGTCAAAGCCTCTTTCTTCAACAACAACTATAGTTTCCTGCTTCGGCTTGCCATTCTGGGTGGCTTTGTTAGTGTAGTTTTGTCTGGACTATGCTAGGCCGCCATTTGTTCTTGGTGCATTGCACTCCTTGGCAAAGTGGCCCTCAAGTTACGGTTGTAACATTTGACTTTGGTTTTATCCAGTCTAAACTTTCCACCGGCTACATTGCTAGGGAACTTCCTTCCTGTCTGCTTGTAGAACTTCATGGCTCTGTTATTTAGAAGATCCATCTGCTGCACTATCTCCATGTACTCTAGATCATCTGGATGGATATAATCCAGGTCTTCAAGGTTGGAGAGAAAGCTGCCATAACTTTCATTAGAAGACACAAAGGCTTGAGAAGAACTTGTCTCTCTGAATGGGCTTCCTTGACTGTAGTTCTCCCTTGGTGTCTCATGGAAGGTGATGAAAGGACCCTTTTTTGAGTTGTCAGGGTAGCATATAAGATGATGTTGGGGTTCTATGTTGTCCTTTTCAACCACATGAAGAGCTGAACCCATTTGATTGTTGGAGTTTCTAGATGAACCTTGGATGTTCATCTCCATCTGGTAGCCACTGAGAATCCAATACAACTCTGTCAAAGTGAGAGTTTTTAGGTTTTCAGTTCTCTTTATAACCACATAGTAGTGTGTCAATTGCATAGAAAGTGAGGATATGAACTTCCTTACAATATCTTTGTTTTCAAGAGCTACTCCACCATCCACTAGCATATCCACAATTTCAACATACCTGAAGTATTGTTGAGTCATGATCTCACCTGCTTTAATGGTGAAATTTTCAAATTGTTGTTTTAGGAGATCCTTCTTGTTCTCCATGGCTTCAATGGAACCCTCATACATTAGTTTCAATGCATCCCACAACTATTTAGTTGTTTTGCATTTCTTGAAACCTCTATATAAAGAATTTGGAAGACCAGTTTGAAGGGCTATCATGGCCTTCTGGTCAATCTCTACTCTCTTTCTATCTTCATCTAAGTAATCAGCCATAGCCTTGGGGATCATACAACCTCCAGTTGCTTAAGAGGTGCTTGGTATGTATGGTCCATTTTCAACAGACTTCCATATTCTTGAGTCTAGAGACCTCATGAGTCCTTCCATTCTTTGGCCCCAGGTGTCAAAGTCATCAAGAGTGATTAGCCAGGACTTTGTCATGGTTCCAGTTTCCATATCAGAATTGGAAATGGCTGCCATTTGAGATGTTAAGTATTTTGTATGTGTGAGGGATCTTAAGATAGTGGGATCTTATATCAAGAGTCTGGAATGCTCTGATACCAAATGGAGGACCGGTGAAGAGTATGCAAATACAACGAAACAACAAAATGAGGAGAGTTTCTAAGAATACTTAACAGATCAAATAGGAAACTAGTTAACTTTTGTAATGATACTAACAACACAAGTAAGTATGAGACAGAACAAGATAGCAAAACACACAAGGAGTTGGTTTTCAAGATTGTGGTATATTGCTTTCTGAAGTTTTATTACAATTGTTACAAATCATACATAGAAAGTTACAAGTACTTGAGATACATATACTACATCCTACAGTCGGCCATACTTTGAAGGCCAACTGGATACAAATAACTAGACAACAAACAAAATCAATATCAAGTCAAAAGGAAGATTGCCTTTTGACTAGTGACTATGACATGCCATAGCCCACATCCTAATATATTACAAAAATGATAAAGTACATAAAGTAGAAAGTTACAGACTCAAGACCTTAATGTATAGTTACCAAAAGCATGGACCTTTTCACCAACTTATGAAAGTTGGTGACTTTATAGAGTTGCAGTGGAAAGGGGTCCAGCTTTATGGAAAAGTACATCAGATAAAGCATGTCTTCAAAAGTCTTTGGAAGAAATCTGTCTTCAAGTGTAAGCTTCTGAAGACTTTTTCTTTGAAGCTTCGGAAGACTTCATCTTTGGCTTCGGGAGATATTGGTCTTGGCTTTGGAAGATTTTACACATAGAATATTTCTCATGCTAGTGTGAAACTTCTGAAGCATTCTACTTGAGTACACTTGTGCATGCATGTAAGAGAGACTTTGGGTGTTTGGGTTGCATCAACCTTTATATTTAATCCTTACACATATGTTTGGGAAATGATAGTACACTATGCCTTTATTTACTTCCTGATTAATTAACTTGCTTTAAATCCGCTCAAATGTTCTTTGATATGCAAGTAGGTTCATCTTCAGTGGAAACTACCCTTAGTGCATGCCTAACTTAATGAAAAGGTGACTGTGTGTGGGAAACTTTATTTTTAGGATCAAGCAAGTAAGTTTTATTCTGATGTGATCAACTCACTCACTCAAGCACACTATGTAAAATACTTTATAACTTCTAACTTTCCATGTCATATTCCCTCTATTTTGTGTAAACAAAGACCTGGGGTAAAGGCACCTTGATTTTTATGAAAGTAAAGACCTGGTGACCAGATGATGATCACATCTAAGCTCTCAAAAGAATCCATTGTGATTAATTGTATATTATCTAAAGGGCTTTAACAAGAAAGCATTAATGAGACATCAAACTTGTCTCAAGGAGAATTTATAACTTAATGTACATAGTTTCTAATTGTGGAAAAGTGATGAATTAACTCACAAAAGGAGGACAAACTCTAATGTGAATTGAATGTGGATCCCATAATAGTTAACTATAATAAACACTGAAATATGATAAACAACATGCCGACTTGATACAATACACTTATTTGAATTTAAATGGTTCAACATACTTGCAATCAGGACTAGAATGAGATCATACTTCATCAAACAAATCTAACAGGAAGACATTTAGTGACATAGTATGATCCCATAATATGTGTTTATATTCTTGTACATATAATTATTTTATTTTTTTTCTTTCTAACTTAGAACGTTTTTAATTTTTGGACTGTCATGTGCCTTTCATGCAAATTTCATCATAAATTTATGATGAATGCTACCTCCTATCATTAATAACAAATTTAGGGGGAGTAGTTAATGCATGAAAAATAATAAAATCTTAATTTGGATAAAAAATTTAAATAAGGAAATTAGAACTTGAGCACTAACTTGGCTACTGGTATATGAAGTTTTTTCAAAATATAAACCTTCTTGTGCACAATTGTCAAGAAAACAAAGTCAACAAGGTCCAATAGCAATAAATGGTTCTATTAGTTGATTTTGACCATACAATAAATGAAGATTCAGTCTTTGCATCAGCAGAAGCTACAGTGCATTTTCAGCATTAGCAGAAGCTATAGTCCATTTATATCATCAACAGAAGCTACATTGCATTTATAGCATCAGCACAATGTACAATGTATTTTCAGCATCAGCAGAAGCTATAGTGCAAAACTTAATAAAATATGACTATCCGTAGATTGGTAAATTATGGATGAGTTAAGGTTTCTAAAAGCATAATTTATTTTCATAGGTTGGTAACCTATTAAAATTTAAATTATAGTTTAACAAAAGTAAGTTTTTAATTCTAAGTCATCCATAGTTGATCTTCGGAATCCGTAGAAGATCTACAGAAGCGGAGGCTATATATGGAATCCATAAAAGATCTACGGGGGAACTAAAAACTATGAAACAGTAAATTTGGTAATAAGGATAGAGGGTCCCACATGATTAAATAAATGAATTTAATGTGTCCCAGTGAGTATAAATGATGCTTTTGACTTAAACATTCATTATTCACTTTTTCTGACATAGAAAAATGGACTTAACAAACCTTTTCCCCAAATTCACGAACTTTCAAAACTACCAACTCAAAACCTCAAACTAACACATAAACTTGTTCTCAAATCATTTCTTTGAAGGTAAATCATATCATAATCATCAATCTGAACTATTTGATTCTTGGTTATTATTAAAACTATTTGTATTCTTTTGTCTGTAGTGTTCATTCTAATATATTCTTCTTAAACTCTACTGAACAAATGTCGAATCGATTTGCAAAAGAGCACAATGTGTGTGCATTACTTGGTATTTTTGAAGGAAGGACATAAAACTATTCAAAGTACATTTTCAGTTATCTATATGACCATATTAGAATTCAAAAGGCTAACAAGATGTATATGTTTCCAAGGTTCTTGCAACTAAGCATCAATGTTGATCTACCTAGAATGGCTAGAGATGGTCATGTGTTCGTTTAGGCACATCTGGTAAGATCTGTACTAAATAAGATCAGTGGGAAGTACGAATGAGGAGATATGCCCATGTTTGCACATGTGGTTGATCCCAATGGCAACATACCCCAAGAATTGGTATGGGAAGACCAACAAGGGAGTTCACCCACTAACACTATGCAAATCTCACATTCACCCTATCAATCACCCATTCACCAACATCATCAATCTCCACAACATCATTCACCATTCAGTCTCTAATTCTACCTCTATCACCCGATCATCAACACCGTGAAACTTTTCAACCTCAATCACCTGAGAGTATGCATACAGATCATGTCTCTGCTACTCAGTCTAAAAACTCAGTTCATATTGATGAGACTGAGTTGGTTTCTCAAGCTAGCACCATCCCACTCTCAATCACCAACTCACAAGGACCAAATTCATCTAATCAAACTAAACCTGTTTCACCAACCATTGATCTTAAGCAACAACAACAACAACATCAAGAGAAGGGAGATTAAGCAGTTGAGTCCTGCTCAAGTTTAGCAAGTGCAGCCCCTGCTCATGTCAATGATGATGAGACTATTGCTGAACATAAAAAAGGAGAAATAGAAGGAAATTATGTTGATGTAATTGCTTATCATGAAGGTCACTTGAGTTTCCTATGAAGAAGAGTTATCTAGTTGTTGAATATAACAAACATCAAGTAAAACAAAAGAAAGCAAAGGATTTAAGTGTTGAAAGGTGTGTAAAAGAAAAGGATGATGAGCTAATGAAGCAAGATCCCAGAATTAAAAGTTTAATAGAAGATGCACAATGCAACACTGATGTGATTGATGCTCTACTTCAACAAGAAAAGAGCTCAAAGAATAAGTGAGGTTGAGAAGGCTGAAAAGGAGAAGATGATTTTGGAAACTAATCATCTAACCAATTCTCTTTCTGCTCAATCTGCTATGCTAAAAAGAAAAGAGGAAGAGATAAATGAGCTAAAGATTAAAATCTGTGCTCGGGAATCAAAAGCTGCTCAAACAACAAAACCATCAAAAGAAACCACTAAGTCTTCAAAGCATGTTATTCAAGACACCAGGTTGAGAAAGTACTTAGGTGTTACCCATAAAGAGGTAATTAATGTAGAAGATTCACCTAAATGTTCAAGGACTAAATCTTCTAAGCACACTCCCTTAATGGATATATCAACTTCAAAGCCTAAGTCTCATGATGAAACTCATAGTGATGAAGAATGGAAAGAGCTCACTAAAGAAGAAATTCCCAAAGAACAAGAAGAATCAAAGGCTGAAGATCTTCTGACAACAAAAGACATATTAGAAGGGAGGCCTAAGTCAACAATGTTTATGACCCTTATCAACCATGGATTTCCATTTGACATGGTAGAAAGGCTGAACATGAATAAGATGAAGAACAAGCTGAAGGAATTTGAGCTAACAAGCTTCATGATCTGAAATTGCAATTATGAAACATTCAAAACCTTTCAATAAATTTAGAGAATAAACAAGGAGTTAGGCCATTTTGACATAGCAAAGTTAAGCACATACAATATGGCCAGTTGGCTACAAGGTCATAACTACAAAATGCATGAGCTTAAGGGAAGATCAGTTGGTGAGCTATGGAAAATGATGGAGAATGTGATGTCTGTTGTACTTGAAACTAGAGTAAGATTTAGGACTAAAGCACCTAATCCCTCTTCTGAACATCAAATGAAGACTCTTGATGAGCAAGTGACAGTTGAATGTCAGGATCAACACAAACGAAAGGAAAAACTCATGAGAGAACCTAGAGAGGTAATTCCTGGAAAAGTATGGCCATTGGGCATTACTGTGAGAGAAATTACCGAAGGAAAATATTCTCTAATCTATTTGTTTGATCACATTACAACTCCCACTTCTGCTGAGGAATACAGGATTATGGCGTGGAAATTTGATCCATAATGGCTCTATGCACTAATCAAGAGGGTATCTGGAAGAGTTAAATACTACCATTTACTTGAATCAGTTTTCCTGCTTCCTCATGCTGATATATGTGATCTTCAGAGCTTAATCATATCAAACTATCCAATAAGCCCAAGAGGAAGAGACTTCTCCGTATTTGTTGGGAAATTAAAAACAAAATTCATGGATGACTTGCTGAAAAAACAAGAACAGAAGATGATGAGCATAAGAAAAGAACTAAAGAAGATCAAAATCGAACTCCTCTACATTGATTGATGATGAATTTCTGAGGAGAGTTGGGTGTTCAAACATAACAACAACAACAATCAAGAGCATAGAAGGTACTCAATATACATTTCCCATAACTGAATAGGGATATGTTGAGAGAACTAAAGAACTAGTGTTGTTAAGGAATGAAGAAACAAAGAAAGCTAAAAGGCATAGACTGTTTGATTTGGTGGAAATCAAGCTACTCCATCCTAGTTACACTTCATATTTGCACGAAAAATTCTTTCCAAAGCTGACTAATAAAAGAGTTCAGCATGATCTATGCCTATATGTTCACATGTTTCAAGTGATTGATAAATTGCATGCAAAGTCATATAAAAGGAGAAGATATGAGTTTGGGCTATTGAAAGGAGCTAACATCAAGGAAGTATCCAAACTAAGGATGTAAGAACAAGATGAGCTTGAAAATTAGTCAATAATTAAAGTAGTGTGGAAACTCTAACAACAGAAGAAGACATTTTGGGGTTGAACTTTAAAACACTGCAATAGATATGCAGAATGGAGATCAAGTACAAATATGATGATCAAAAGGATGCAGTATCATACTTCAACAAGAAAATGATGTCAAGGATGAAGGGGGGTATTGTTACAAGTGTCTAAGCCTAAGGGGGGTATTGTTAGATCTAGGAACAATAGGTCTAGATCATTTTGTATAGGCTTAGACCTTTACTCAATACTCATAATGAATTATTATAATTCATTATTTTGATGTATGCATTATGTATATAGGTTAAATGTTATTTGTGTTGACTTATGTATGATTGCACGTAAAACATTATACTTGTCAATTTGTGAATTTGACTAAGTGTAAGAAACATCTACGGATGAACATTTTGTTCTTCCGTAGATATGTTTCTTACAAAAACAATCATTCGAAGATCATCTATGGATGAACATCCAGCTCTGAAATTATAGTAAAGATACCTTAGGAAGAAAATATACCTTTAGAAGAACAAAGTACCTTTGGAAGAACAAACATATACGAAAGACTATAGTAGCTGCAGAGTCCAAACACTTGTAATTTCAATAATGCAAGTGTTCCTATTCAACAAGTTAATTTCGAATCCCAAAAGATCTGGTGTTTCCTTAACAGAAACAATAGTTGTCTATAAATATGGATCCGATGTTTCACATCAAAGAGATGGACGAGCCACAACACATTCAAATCGACGGCAAACATCACATCGATTCACACAATCAAACACAAACCCTAACAGCCGTCACAACAATACATCATCAACCTTAATACCATCAACGCATATATTTTTTGTTGCATTCATTCTATATTCAACTGTAATCATTAATTAGTTTTTAATGAAATACTTTTGAATCAAATCTTGTTTGCTTATTTACTGTGTTCGTATGATTATGTTTGTCATAACAAACATTTACTTGGTTTAATAATTGTTCATGAAAGCAATTAAACAATATTTAATGATCATTCTGTAATCATTAGCTTGATTTCATTCTTTGAACACTGATAATTCCTAATTGCGATCCTTGGATTCACATTGTTCTTCAGAATCTAGGATCACAATAATTGGTTCTACTTTATTGTTATTTGACAAAGAATTTGCTCATGATGTAGGTGGATCTTTTCTTTTCTTAGGTCTTCCTTTTTTCTTTTCTTGATTTGGTTTAAGTAGATTTCTTTGATGGCTTTGAGGCACAGAAACTAAATTCTTTTTCATCTTCACTCATAGTACAAGAGTTGTCATTATCCTCATTAGAAATAAAGGCACTTCCAACACTTTTAGTTTCTTTATAACGATAAGGGTGACATGTGTTCTCATAGTTTTGTATCCCACAAGTAGTTCTGAAGTGATTCGAGTGTCGTGTAAAAGGATGGTGTTAAACTTGTTTCCAAAGGGATTTAAGTTTCCATTAATTCTAGTTATGAAAACTCTATGTACCTTTTATTCGCATGCTTTCAAATACATGGTACCCTATGGTTCCTTTTCTAATAAAACCTCTTTTATTTTGAAATCATTAATCTTTTTAATAACCTTTTATTAGCCACTTGATGATTAGGAACCAAAAAATTCAGCTTGTTATGATAATTTATTTAGATTGTTAAGCATATCCATATATCAAATAATCAACATAAAGTGAACAATCAAACAAGCATATATCAAACAACCACATGTGCATAACCATAGCCAGTATGTTGACAATACTTGTTTGCCATCACAAGTGTTGTCATTTGATCTTTCCTAAAGGTTGAACACAACACAAAAGATGAGATCTCCAAAGACCCCCACTTGAACTTGCATCCAAATGCTTCAAGTCCTCTTTATGTCTTCCTTTTGTGCTTCCATCTTGTGCATCTTCTTTTACTAAATTTATATCCTAAAACAAATTTTCTAATAAAATAAAAACACACTTAATCTATCTATTACATTGCCATTGAATGAATAAATAAATTACATCCAAATACTAAACACAAAAGAATAATATTACAACCCATTATAAATGAAATCAACCAAAACAAACATCCATTCAAATCCAAATCAACACAAGGTCAAGGCTAGGTTATGCACCAATATGAAACATCATATAAAACATTCAAGAACCAAATAAATCCCCAGATGACCCTAAATTTTCAGCCAACATAAACCAGGAATTTAGGGTTTTGTCCAAACAAACACAATAAACCATTTGATATATTTCTTTCAAGGTTTAATCACAAGCATGTTAGATATAACCTTGAAGGGTTGGGGATTTATAACATCACCACAAAACAGCCCCTATAGGTTGTTAAAGCCCCATAAAACCAATTTTACAAGGACAAATGAAACTAGTCATCCACATATCTGGCTCTAGATGCCAATGTTGGGTTTGTTGGACCATATCAAAGTAGTTTAACCTTTTAAACTATGAAAACACAGCGGAATATAACCTTAAAATTGTCATTAGTAATCTGAAAATTATGGCTAATAACAAAATGTCAATAAACCCAAGAACATAGGATCATTTATATGTGTTTGAACAAGCTATCAACAAGAAATAACAACCCAAAACAAGCCATACATACTACCTTTAGTAAAGCTGCAGAAAAACGAATTTTGATGAAGAAGATGAGGTTCTTGAATGACCAAAACACGAAGGAGAGGTGTCCTCAAGCATCCATACCCACATGCATCAAGCAAGCACCTTGTTTCTAGGATTTGAGCATCAAAATCCGATCAAGAAGGCTGCTGGAGCCTAGTTCCAGCCGTGAACTATCAAGAAGGCTGTTGGAGCCTTGTTCAAGCCGTGAACTATCAAGAAGGCTGCTGGAGCCTTGTTCCAGCCGTGAACTCTTTCTTCCAAAAGAAGAGTTTGTGTTCTTGTGACCCTTTTGCATGTGAGAGAGAAAGAGAGAGAGCAAGATTGAGTGTGTGTGTGTGTGTTCTAGGGGTTTCAAGGTTCCAAACCCTCAAAATGAAAACAAAGGGAATCAATCCCTCTTAGGGGCGGCCGAACCCTTTTGCATTTGGGGTTTTCCCCCGAATTTAATCTACCAAAAGTTTTAACTAGTAATTAGAATAAGTTATGTAATTACCCTTTTAATTATATAACTTATACACACACTCCTATTAATGTTTGATGTTATTTAACTAACTTAAATAACATTACAAACATTACCTATGAACAAAATATCCCTATAAATTGTTCAATCTCATATGCAACTTATTTAGAAAACCCATTTTCTAAATTGGTGTATTTATTTAATTGCATGATCATATCATCAATTAAATATTATTTGGTGTTTGCTAATCTTGTTATTGGGTATGACCCGACTTGGATCATAACATACTAACAACATCAATGTTCTATGTGTCTTGGGCATAAAGAATCCAACAGTTTTATATGGGTAGATCTACTTGGAGAATCCCCCACACATAGTTCCTTTCGTGATGAACGGGAAGGGTACCACACTCAGATCCTACGGGTTCGTTTGTGGCATGTGACATGTTTTTATAAGATACTAGGTGAACCATCCGGCAGGTATGTCCACTGTTTTGAAGCTTAGTTCTTCCTTTGAGATTGACTAGTAAAACATAACTTTTGAAGAGGTTGGCTGGGACTGAGTGCAGGTTGATTGTGATCCCCCACAATAGTGAATCTTTGATTCTTTTAAATCAAATGTGGATTCTATTGAATCTTTTTGTTTTTAAACTTTATGCTCTTGAATTCACCAACTTTTTAGTTGATGCAATTTCTTTTTGAGCATGTTTCAGGTAATCCATGAAGAGACTCTAGAAGTTGTTGAAGACCTAGACGTAGCACTCTGACCATGGCATTGGCTTATTTGACTATAAAACATTTGAGCAATTTACATTTATTATTGATGGATACATTTTGTACTAATGTTGTATGTATGTTTTAGGGGCTAGACTTACTACTAGCCCTAGTTTCTTTTAAACTTTAAATGCCATGTGTAGTTCTCTCCATTTGTGCTATTATGATGGTTTGTTTCCTCTGCCATATGTGTTGCTAGTCTATGACATCCCACCCTACCTAGGGCCGGGGTGTGACATTATGTAACCTAGGACAGGTATTTATAGGCTTAGAGTGTCTGTTAAGGAAACAGTGGATCTCTTGGAGTTCGTATTTGACTTGTTGACTTGTAGACTTGTTGACTTGAATGACTTGATGATGCAATACAAGTGTTTTTGGTCTTCCGCAGTAACTTTTTCTTCCACTAGAATTTATCCCTCCGTAGGAATCTTCACTTGGAATGCAAATCGTGTATCTGTGGATCTTTGGTATTAGCACTCCTTCGACTTCATCTGCACTGAAGTGTTCTTCCGTAGAGCATGCTCAGATGTATTTCTTGTAAGACAATTATCTGAGGAAGAACATAAATGTTATCCGTGCATATTTCTTACACCTAGTTAATTTCTAAAATTGACCAAGTATGATGTTAGAACCTGCAATCATACACATAAATCAACACAGATATGGGTTAACCTATATACATAATGCATACACATAATAATGAATTATAGGAGTTTATTTTAAAATATTGATTAAAGTGATAAGCCTATACAAAAAGTTCTAGACCTATTATTCCTTGATCTAACATAATGAAAAGTGGAAAGTAAAAAAAGCATAAATTATGAAAAGTGTTACAAGCAAAAGATAAGGAGGTTCACATTCAATGAAGGGTCTTAGCTCAACTTTGTGGTTTAGCTAACCCGGGAGGATGCACACAGGGTCTAATCCTTGTGATTGACCAAAGTTATGCGACTCTTGTCGCTTGCCCCAGTTAGAGTATGTTTCATGCACAATGTTTGTGGTATATTTATACACTTAGGCCCCGTACCAGCTTTATGCACAATGTTTGGGTATAGCATATGGTATTGGTCTGGAAAGAAAGTAAAGGTTAATTATGAATGTACGAAACGTATGATACGGATGATTATTAATGAGAAAAACGGTAATGAATAATAACGAATGGCGTACAATGATGAAAGATAATAATTAAATATTTTCTACATGTATGTATGATGTATGATCATGAATGGAAGTAGATGAAAGGTTTTAAATGAAAATAAAGTATTTTTATTATAAAACTAGAACTCATTTAGCAAAGCTGACTTTTATACATTTTAGTTAGCAGGTAAATGTTTTTGAGGATGAATTAGGTGAAGCTACTTGGAAAATTTTTGAATGGCATCCATATTATGTTATATAATGTTTTTGTTTTTTAGTACAACCAAACGATGTTTTGAAATGTTAAAAACATTGTATTATTTGGCAAGAACAATTCCTAATGTATGAAATAGTTTTTATTAAATTATTCTGCTGCAATATATTTAATATATTAGAGCACTGTTCTTATTCATCTTTAATATATGATAGGAGCAATGACTTTAATATATTAGAGCATTGTTCTTATTCATCTTCACATAATTTTCTTACAAATGGGTATTATGAATGGTTTGAGTTCATGTTCTTTCATTACTTGGTCCACAAGCTATTAGACTAAGTGATATCTTGTGGTTTCAAATGTTAAATCTTCATCAAAAGCATGTTCAAATGATCAATTGGACCTAAACATGGATATGATAGCTCAGAGGAGAAGAAAATAGGATCAAAAAGGTCAAAAAGAAAAAGAACCGATGAGGAATCACCAAAAAGAGAATTAGTTTTGATACTTGAAGTTGTCTTGAAGTCAAATTCTAAGGAAGAAGTTCCATTACGTATAGTAGAATAAAAAGTTAAACAAAAGCTGGCATAGAATTAAAGAACCAGTAGTTCTTTCTCTCTTCAAAGAAAAGGAACCAATGAGGAATCACCAAAAAGAGAATTATTTGATACTTGAAGTTGTCTTAAAGTCAAATTCTAAGGAAGAAGTTCCATTATGTATAGTAGAATCAAAAGTTAAAGAAAATCTGGGGAAATCAACTGATAAAGAAACTTCCTCAGTAAACGACTTAATAGGACAAATGATTGTTTACACAAGGGGTTACCAATCCATGGAGAATGATATGGAATGATACAAGCTTACTCTTAAAGAAAAAGCAAGATAACTTTATAAAGTTTAAGTGGACACACTTAAGTCCAAAATGCTAGAAGCAGTTAAGGTGAAAGTGCGATCAAAGTCATCCATAAAAACTATCGAAAGAACTCATCAAGTGACAACCACTCAACAAGCTCCTTTATCAACAACTATTGAAGTCAAGCCAAGTCTACCTATCAAAAGAAGAACGAAAAATATCATGAAAAATGCATTTTTGCAATTCAACTTGAGCTGAAAGGATTCAATTTCAATGGGATCATTGAGTGGAGCCTTACTAAGTTAAAATCAAAGCTAAGAGTCATAACTCATGCTGAGATGAAGAAAATAGCCGAGTTGTCTAGAAAAAGAAGAGTTGGATAAAAAAAGTTGGTACTCAAGTATAGACAATTTACAAAACCTAAGGACGAAAACCAAGATTAACTCAAAAGACAAATTGTAAGGATTAGACTGAAGTTGAGTGATAAGCAATAAATAAAGATGCAACTTCGGTACTATGGTTTCTCTCACAAACTAGTAGGTCCAATGAGTATGTTTACTCTTGACCTGAACATAAGAGAAATCAAGAAAAGAGTTGTTCAAAGATCTTCTCATTTGCTAATTGAACATCTAGTATATGGTCCTTCTAATACCACATTGAAGGTTCTAATGGTGAGATTAAAACTTATTGAGCTCGTGGATCTTAGGATTCAATTGACTAGATCCTGATTTAACGAAGAAGATGCTAAACTAATAATGATGAACAAATAATTTCTGTTAATTTTTTTTGTTTTTTTGTTTATTAAACAAGAAATGAATACATGATTGATCATCATGTTTTGAAGGATTGATGATGTTATGCTCTCATCCAAACACCTCTCATATTTTGGCACACCTCCAAGAAACACACACTCTTGGAAGGCACACCTTACAAATGAATGTAAATATTCTATTCATACTAGTCTAAAATAATTACAATGGAAAACCCTAGACTAATAATGTTGACTTGTTGACTTCAAGCTTCAATTGTTTATCTTCTATGTTGACTTTTTTGTTAACTTGGAAATCTTCAATTTATTCTAGTTGGTCGAAACCCAACAATACTCCTTCTAAATTATTGATTTCCATTGATAATGGTTGAAGCTTTGAACTTGAGGCTTCTTGATGAGGTGATGATGAATAGTTGATTCAAGTTGTTGTTGCGGAAGCCTCTTCTTGAATCAACTATTGTGGTGATGATGAATTCTGATTTTCTGTTGTTCTATTCTGTTTTTGATTCTTTGAAGTTTTTGATGTTGACTTAATGAAGATGATCTTGTGTTGTTGAAGAATAAGAAGAATTTGATGATGATCTTGTGATCTTGTTGTTGTTGATGTTAACTAATGGGTTCTTCATGTTGCTATTATGGTTTTTGATGTTGTTGATGAAGTTTGGAATCAAATGAATGATGATCAAGAGAATTCGTGGTTGCCCATTTTGTGCAACCCACAAGGGGTGCACCAAACAGAGTAAAGGGGGCGCATCAAATGATCCCTTCTTGAGCTGCATGGGCTGCAATAGCAGTTGCTGATTGAGCTACTTAAGCGCAACCCATTTGATTCTGAAACTGTTGCAGTTCTGCTGCTGATCTGTAACTTAAATTGCGGCTGAAACACGACTGAATTTTCTACTGCTACTTCTGATTTACGACTCAGTTTGCTAACAAAATGATTGTTGTTCTACTGCTGTTATGCTGCTTGTTTGCTTCTGTTTAGCTGCTGAAACGCAGCTTAATTGTTGTTCTTTTGTTGCTGAAACGCAGCTTGTTTTGCTGTTGTAAAGTTGCTGATTGTGCTAAATGAATCCAGCCCCTAATGATGTCGAAACATTGTTGTTTGAGTACAAAAGTCTGCTGAAACACAGCTCTTATGTTGTTTAAATTGGTGCTAAAATGCAGCCTTTTAGCTTCTGTTTTGCACCTTAGATAGCTGCTATTTTGTTGCTGATGTTTCTGCTATGCAGCCTCAAAGGAGGCGCATCACATGTGATAGGGGGCGCAACGAAGTGTTGTGAGAAGCATGTGTTGTATAGGAGGTGCATATGCTGCAGAACCAACTAGATGGCAGATCACACAACAATGGGGCGCACCAAATTGTTAAAGGGACACACCAAATTCCTTTCTGAGTTGTTCAAACTGCTGCTGAGTGAGTTGTTTTTGCTGCCCAATTTGGATACTAAAATGTTTGTGTATTGATGCGTAAATGTTGTTGAAATGTATCTCCTAGTGTTGATAATTTGCTGCTACATTTGGGTTGATTTTGATGTTGTCAAACTCATGTAGAAACTACTCAAAGGGGGCATAGCAGACTCAAAGGGGCGCACGAAACTGCCCTGTAGCAACCCTTGTGCAGATTCGAGAATCAGTCCAAAATTTATGTTGATGATGCTAAAATCATGTTCAATTAGTCTTAAGGATCATATATGATCAATTGAACATGAATTTAGATCATAATTTCATATCTAAATCTGAGAATTAATGAAGAACATTAAAAACTTCAAAAAACCCATTTACTAAAGATTTGATTCTATCCATATGTTGTTCTTGCTGAATTTTGATCATAATTTCACATCTAAATCTAAGAATTAATAAAGAACATTAAAAACTTCAAAAAGACCCATTTACTAAATATTTGATTCGATCAATATGTTGTTGTTGCTGCTGATTTTTCTTGTTTAATTGATGTAAAAACATAATGGACCAAAATCATTGTTGATGCATATGCTTCTTCCAGATCTTAGAATTGCTGAAGAACACCATGAACACACACGCACTAGTGTGTGTAAATAGCAAACTTCTGCTCATCTTCCCAATCTTCATGGAATCTAATCCAAACATCAATCTTCTACTTCTAATTGATGGTTTGACCATGGATGATGATTAAACAACATCAATTTCATGCTAGATCCATCAAGCAAAGATATCTATAAGGATTTCAATATAGATTTCAATAAGTCTGATCCAGCCAAAACATTCAAAACATCCAAAGTCTCTCCACATGCATGCACCAAAGAACTGAAGTAGAAATGTTTCGGAAGTTTTATATATTGCACTATAAATCTTCTTAGTGTAAAATATTCCGAAGCCAAGACCAACATTTTTCGAAGTCAAAAGTGGGGTGTTCCAAAGCTTCAAGACAAAGTCTCCCAAAGGCAAAGAGTAAAGACAGATTTCTTCCGAAGACTTTTATGAACATGCTTTTAGCTGTTGTACTTTACCATAAAGTTGGACCACCTTTCCGCTGTAACCCCGTTTGACTCACCGACTTTCACAAGTTGGTGAAAAGGTCCATGCTTTTGGTAACTGTAAATTAAGGTCTTCAGTTTGAGCTTTCTACTTTATGTACTTAATCCTTTTGGTAATATATTAGGATGTGAGCCATGGCATGTCATAGTCACTAGTCCAAAGGCAATCTGCCTTTTCACTCTACATTTGATTTTGTTGTCCAGTCTTATGTATCCAACTGGCTTTTAAAGTATGGCCAGCTGTAGGAAGGGGCAAGGTCACAAATGGTAAGCTCAACATTGAGAAGGTAAACTTTGTGAAGGTGCTTGTGTACAATCTTCTGAGTGTATCCTAATTTTGTGATCAGAGTCATAACATGCTCTTTACTGAGCATGAGTGCATGGTTCTCAGGACCATGGTGTCATTCCTCATGAGCATATCCTCCTTAGAACCCCTAGGAGAGGACACATGTACAAGATGGACTTGCAAGAAACATCTCCCTTAGGAGAAGTTTCATGCTTTCTATATAAAGCAAATAGCGATGAGTCTTTCCCCTAGGATAAAAGAATGTGCCATGTAAACCTTAAAAACAAGAATATACTTATTAAGAATGATTTGGTAACTAAAATGGAAAAGAAAGAGTACAAGTGATGACCATTGTGTGGCATGCCTAAAAGGGAAGCAACATATGGTATTTTACATGCCAAATGAAAGAAATTCCATCACTACTCCCCTACACTTGTTACTTATGGATCTCTTTGGCCCCACCAATGTAATGTGTCTAGGAAGGACCTCTTATTGTTTAGTGATCACAAATGACTTTACAGGATTCACTTGGGTGTTCTTCCTTAGAACTAAGGATGAGACTCTTGAGATTTTGAAGAATTTCATCTTAAAGATTGAGAAGCAATGCGATCATAAGGTCAAGACCATAAAATGTAATCAAGGAACTAAATTCAAAAACCAAATCCTTCATACATTTTGTGATGAAAAGGGTATTACAAGACAATATAGTGCTCCTAGAACTACGCAACAAAATGGTGTTGTATAGAGGAGAAATAGGACACTTATTGAAGCTACAAGAACTACGTTGTGTAACTCTAAACTACCCATGAGCTTCTGGGAAGAGGCAGTGAACACTGCTTGCTATGTGGAAAATTAAGTTTTAGTAGTCAAACCACATAGTAAGAGTCCTCATGAACTTTGGCACAAGAGGAAATCCTTCATTGGTTTTCACATGTCATTTGGATGTCCTTGCACCATTTTGAATAATAAAGATCAAATTGCCAAGTTTGCAGAGAAATCAGATCATGGACACTTCATTGGAGACTCTTCTCAAGCTAAGAGTATACAATCTCAGAACTAGAATAGTTGAGGAGTCAGCCAATATGACCTTCAATGAGTACACTCCCATTGAGAAAGGTTCTGGTTGGGTTTAACTAATTGATCTTGATTTAGTTACCAACTACTTTAACAGATACAATGAACATGTTTTAGGGTCTACACATATATTACCTACAGGTGATCCTATTCTAACATTTGAGCTAAGAAGACCTTCAAGCTACACATCATCAGCTCCAGTGGTAACCAATCCTGCAAATGAAGTTTCTACCAACACAAAAATGACAAATCCTGATGATACTTTAGGGGTGCCTTCAAATTCTAGCTTAGAGGCATATAACTCACAAGAAGTAGCTTCAAATGTTGTAATGCATGGTGGTGGTGACAGTGAGCAGGAATTTCTTGATGCTTATAACCACTCCATTGATGACATCATTAATGATGTCACACACTCATTGGACCAAGTTAATCTTGATAAGTGTGCTGATGTGGAGGATGAATCCTCATTGGTAGATATGAATTCCTCTAATTTAGATCCGTGTAAGAAACTTATTGTGATCCCTTAGCTAAGGATACACAAGTCTCACCTTCCACAAACATCATTGGCGATGATGATACAGGGGTAAGAGCAAGAGGACAAAACCATGATGCAAATGTTGTCTTCACTCTTGTTTCTTTTCCTAAATAGAGCCAAAGAAAATTAATGAGGCTCTAAAGGATAGAAGTTGGGTTAAGGCTACGCAAGAGGAGTTGCTTCAATGCAAAAGGCAAAAGGTTTGGAACCTATGTCATCTTCCTTAAGGGAAGACTACTATAGGTACCAAATGGGTGTTCATGAATAAGAAGGATGATAAAGGACTTGTCATAAAAAACAAAGCTAGGCCCTAGTTGCTCAAGGGTATACACAAGAAGAAGGAATTGACTACACTGATGTCTTTAGGAGCTGTTAGGATATTCTTGGTGTTAGGATCGTGTACATATGGAGTACTAACAGATTTTGCGTGAAACCGTATCAAATTGTGCGGAATCCTATTCGATTGTCGATCCAATCAATGAGAACAATAACCCGATCGATCTAACGATGAAAAAAACATTAAGAATGAGTAGGAATCAATAAAGAACGAACTATGAAGTTGGATTGGGTGTTCTGGACGCTCTGGATGGCTAGGGTTTATGTATATTAGACGTTGAAGATCATACATAGGTTGGACTCACCTTAGATTAGAATGTTTAGTTTTACTTGTAATAGGTTTTGTATTAGTCTTATTTTGTATGTAATGAGCTTTATGTAGTTTTGCAGTCCTGCGAAATTGTGAGAGTTTCACTCATAGTCAGCTGAGTAGTTCGCTCGGCGAAACTGTTGTTTCTGCCGGGCGAAACTACAGTTTCAGCAGAACAGTTTCGCTGTCAGCGTAACTAAGACTACTATATATAGTTTTGATCATTATCATTGTTAGCTAATCTTGCAAAACCCTAATCATTTATCCTTGTTGCAAGTTACCTTTGTAAGCAGGAATTTCACGGAAATATCATTATGCTTTGTTATTGATTGTATTGTTCATCATTGTCTTACATTGATTGAATTGTTTATGTTCTTAATCTTTTTTGTTCACCTTGTATATTGTTTGTATTTGATATTGAACGATTCAACAACTCATTTGTACAGAAAGTCGATCAAATGGACCAACAATATGGTATCAGAGCCTTAGTGCTCATGATTTGTTGAGTTTTATATTTTTTTGTTCAATATCAAGTTTTCATCAACTTCAGTTAAAATTTGTGTGTATTTGACATGGAATTTGATTGAGTTTTGCTGGTTATTGGTTGGGGAAGTTCTGTTAATCACCTGATCTCAAATCCATTGAGTTTTTGATGATTTCTAATTGATTTCGTGTTGAAAAAGGGTTTAAGCTTTGTCCAGCGAAATTAGTGGTTCATTTAGTGAATCAAGAGATTCTTTCTGTAAAACTATCGGTGTTATCATTATTGAGATTGTTTCTTGTTGTCCTGCGAAACTAGTCTCTTTGAACGAAAGTTCATCGGTGCTTGTGAGGATTTAACAAGCGAAATTGCTACTGAAAGTTATATTGAACGAATGTTCAAGCTTCTTTCGTCTAAATTTGTCGGTGAAACTAATCTATTTGTGACATTCGGTTAGCGAAACTGCTGCTAAAATTGTCTGCGAAATTACAACTCAACAAAACTAGCTTTCTGAGTGAAATTGTCTGCGAACTTACCTTTCTTCAGCGAAACTACTTCATATTCAGTGAATTTGTTTCTTCTCTTGCTGAAATTACATCATTTCCAGCGAAACTACCATGTCAAAGTTAACCTTACTCACTCTTGTCGATCATGAAAGTATTGCTCCCAATAGGCCATCGAGACTCATTAACAGGGATAATTTCGAGGATTGGAGGAGATGTCTCAAAGCTTTCATCTTTTACACTGACCAAAACCAATGGGAATCAATTATTTGTGGTCCTCATATACCAACTGTGTCACTGTTGGTGACGTTGTCTCTCAAAATAAGGACTTGTCTACTTTCACTGAAAGCTTTTGGTGCATTAACTCTCTGTTTGGCACCAGACATCTACAATTGATTTGTGGAGCATAAAAATGCTAAGTCCCTCTATGATGCTCTATGTGAATTCTATGATCGTAATGATGAACCAATGAAGGATAAGAGCATTCAAGCAGAGAAGGAATTTAATTCCTATATAGGATACAAGAATGAGAGAATCTCACAGATCTCACAAATCGCTTTTGATAGTTTCAGGCACGGTAAAGAAATATGATGAAAAACTTTCCAACAGTGAACAAGTAAACAGGCTACTAGACTCTCTCCCACCTCAGTGGAGTCTTCAGGTGAGAATGCTAAAGTAAGAAAGAGGATTCACAGATTACAAGCTGATGGATATCATCAATAAGCTTAAATCCATTGAGTTGGACATGAAAAGACAGGAAGTTAACCAGATAATGATGACTACATTTGGTTTTACTCAAAATGCTACATTACTATCATCCGCTGCAAGCTCTTAAATGTAGACATAAGCTTTCAAGAGGAAATGTTAGTGTTGGGAGAGATCAGGCTAATACTAAAGAAAATGTTGAAACTTCAGTTTCATCAGAAACAATGGCTCTTTTTGGAATGTTTGTTCAAAGTTATGAAGACCTTGTGGCTGGAGAGTTGAAAGGGAAAGGAATGACAATGGAGGATATGTATCAGGTGGATATTGATGATATAGGGCTCGAGAGTTGAAAGGGAAAGGAATGACAATAGAGAATATGTATCAAGTGGATCCTAATGATCTTGAAGAGATTGACATTCAATGACAAATGACATTATTAACTCTTAGAGCTTGAAGATTTATGGAACGCACTGAGTGAAAGAACTTCGGAAGCCAAAGCTCTAATTCAAAACTGGGATTTGATAAGTCCAAACTAAGATGCTTCAATTGTTAACAGCTAGGACATTTTAAATGTGAATGTCCATCACCAATCATCACTGATTCCAGTAATTCAGGAGTTCCATGATTAACTACTGAGAGGGAAAAGGAAGATATGAATCACAAAAAGAGACTGCCTTGATTTCTAATTTTGATTGGAGTGTAGAGGTTTAAGAAAAAAGGGTTGAGATTAGGCATGCTTTGGTGGCTGAGATCGTTAAAGGAAAGGGGAAGGTAGACTGTGAAGATGAATTTGATCCATTCAAGGAATTCAATGATGAGGATGAGTTGTCTGTGAAAGAGAAAGAAAAGAAGGATGAGAGGATGAGAGGATGAGAGAAGGTAAATCTGAAGGACTAAAGAAGGAAGCAAGTCCATCCACTGTGCCAAAAAATGATGATTCTACTATCACTGTTGAGGAAAGCAACTCAAGTACTCCGGTGTGACAATGTGAAAAGGCCTTGGCAGCAGAAAAGGTGGTGATGGGACTTCCATATGAGGTAATTCTTGATATGTGTTCTTCTGCATGCAAGTTTAGCTTATTTGGGATTTATAAGCTAATTGGTTATTAATTGATAATGAGAAAGATTTAAAAAGAAGTAATGAGGAACTTAAAAACAATGAATCGAAATATTTTGTTAAACTAAACCAGGCCTTGAAAGAAAATGATCACTTAAATCAAATTGTTTTGGAAAGAAATATTGAGATTAATACTTTGACTGAAAGAGCTGCTCTTGCTGAATTTGAAACAAGCAAACTTCAGTCAAAGTTAGACAAATGGACCATATCTGGAATTAAACTTGATGATTTATGTAAATCTCAATGGCGAGCTAAGATTAAAACTGGATTGGGATATGAAAATGATAAGGTTTATCCTCCACCTAGTACAAACTGTTATTCTCCTATGCCTGTTCCTCATCCTTCTAATGATTTGATCAAAACAGATACTAACAGTATGTCTGCAGGTATAAAGGGTGTTAATCCTAAGCATGTTCGTGAGGACTACGAGTATGGACCAACTAGTGGGCTTGGATGCACTAGTACTAGTACACCTGATTTTTAGCATTCTGTTTTAGATCATAAATCTAGTTTAAATTATGTTTTTGTTTATAGTGAACGTGTAACAGACGCTGTCTCATCATGTTCTCATGATGTTTCTATTTCATCTTTAAATTCTATACACTGTGGTGATGTTTCTTGTTCTAATTATGATAATGGTGCAACTGATCTCACTACAAAGACTAACAAGAAACATAAAACTAATTGTTTTGAAATATTATTTTCTCATCCAATTCCATCTTTTACTCCAACAAATATTTCTTTATCAAATGAAAGAACAACAACTTCATTTGAAGCTAGCACAAGTGGTACTAGTACTACACGTACTTCGGATGATCATTCATCTACTTTTGTAAATAATAATTCTTGTTCACATAAACACAGACCTCGTGGCATGTATGAGACATATAGTGACATTGATTCTAGTGTGTCTGAATGTGATGAGGAAATTCACTTTGATCACATTCCTATCACATTACATAACAGACCTAGACACAAACCACACTGTTTCAGGTGTGGCCAAGAGGATCATTTAGTCAAGAATCGTCCTACATTGCATCATGGTCATGTTAATAGGAACTATTTTGGAAATAAATTAACAAAATTAGTTAATAATTTCTTTTGTAAGAAATTTGTTTCTCCTAAAGCAAAAATTGTTCAAACTTGGGTTTCTATCTCAACTGGTTAATATCTTCTTTATATGGTTGCAGGAGTCATCCACTAAGGTTGTAAATAGTGTATGGCATGTGGATAGTGGATGCTCTAGACAACTGACGGGGCTGAAAGATTTGTTGACCAATTATCAGATTATAAATGGTGGTTATGTTGCTTTTGCTGGCGACAAAAAGGGTGGAAAGATGATTAGTCAAGATGAAGTATCCAATGATTCTTTAACTTTGGAGAAAGTTAACTATGTCCCTAAGCTTGCGTTTAATCTCTTGAGTTTCTCTCAAATATGCGATAAAGACATTCTGTTCTTGTTTAAATCCGATGAATGTCTATTTTTAGTATTTGAGATTGATATGCCAGAAGAATTGGTACTTATGCGTGCTCCACGAAAGCATGATACATATCTTCTTGATATGAATTCACGGGAGTCAAAGTCTATTGCCACCTGTCTTCTTTCAAAAGCCTCCACTTTTGAGTCTCTGTTATGGCATCGCTGTTTGGGCCACGTTAATTTTAAAATAATAAACAAATAGTCAAAAACAATCTTGTTAGAGGACTTTCTTTAAAAGATTTCGCTGTGAACAGAAAATGTATGGCAAGCGCCAAGGGCAAACAACATAAGAAACCACATAAGCCCAATCTTGAAAATAGCATAACTTGTCCTCTCGAGTTGTTACATACTGATTTGTTTGGCCCAATCAACGTTAAATCAATTGCTAAAAAAATCTTTGTGTCTTGTTGTAACAGATGATTTCTCAAGGTATTATTGGGTGGGATTTCTTGCTCATAACGGAGAGGTTGCTGAGGAATTGCAGAAGTTAATACTTTCAATCGAGACAATAAGCAAGAGAAAGGATTTGGCAATGAGAAGTGACAACGGTACTGAATTCAAAAATCAGATTCTTGATTCGTTCTGTACTAAAAAGGGAATTGTGAGACAATTTTGAGCAGCAAGGACGCCTCAACAGAACGGTGTAGCAAAAAGAAACAATCACACCATTATTGTAGCCGCTCGTACAATGCTAATAGAATCATCGTTACCCGTTGTTGAAGCGGTAAATTGTGCATCATATGTTCTAAATCGGGTGCTGATAGTCAAGGACAAAATGAAGACTCCTTATAAACTTTTTCATAAACAGAAACCTTTAATTGACTTTTTCCAACCATTTGGTTGTTCATGCACTCTCTTGAATACTCAGTCCTAGAATACAAAATCCGGTGTCGTGTCTGAGGAGTGTTACTTCATCTATTATGCTTCATCTCAAAAGGCTTATCGGGTATATAACAAGAGAACACGTATCGTTCAAGAGTCGTTCTATGTTGATTGGCAGGAGTCTAATTCTTCTGAGTTTTGATATGAACCAGCATGGTTCTTTGACTCCGATACTATGTTTAATTCTTTTAATCTTCTAGTTTTCAATGATGATGCGTCCATATCAAATGTTCAAACAAATATCATTTCTTCAACTCCATTACCTGTCATTCCTCCAGCCCATTACACCTTTTCAACAAATGGTGCCATGTTAGTTGATGTTGCATCATCTTCATCGTCATTTGATGTTTCACCTCCACCTGTTTATACATCCCTTCCTTCATCAACAACATCCACCTCACCACAACTTGTACCATCTCTCTCACCCCCATCTACTCATCCACAATCTATCAGCCAATCATCTCCAAACAACTTGCCTTTATCCACTGATTTCAAAACTTTGAAAGATCATCCTCATGATAAAATTATTGGATCTATCACTGATGGAGTTCGGACGAGGAGTCAATATGGTTTGATTAGTATTTGTCTATTCTCTTTCTTTATCTCTCAAACTATTTCAAAAATATTCATTCAGCTCTCCAGGACCCTTGCTAGGTGGAATCAATGCAATTGGAGCTTCAACAATTCAGAAAGCTCAAAGTATGGACTTTGGTTGACCTCCCTCCAAACAAATGCCCAATTGGCACAAAATGGGTCTTTAAGAACAAACCCGATGATCGTGGTGTTATGGTGCGTAACCAATCAAGACTGGTTGTCCAAGGATTTGCTCAAGAAGAAGGGATTGACTATACTGAAGTTTTCGCTCTTGTCGTCCATCTTGAAGCAATAAGGATTTTTCTAGCTCATGCTGCTCGAAAACATTCAAGGTCTATCAGATGGATGTCAAGTGTGCTTTCCTTTACGGAAACATTGATGAAGAGATATTTATGTGTCAACCACCAGGTTTTGAGCTTCTTGATTTTCCTGACAAAGTTTAAAAGCATGACAAGTCTCTTTATGGTCTTCATCAAGCACCTAGAATCTGGTATGAGACCCTAACATAGTACCTCTTAAGCAATGGTTTCTCTCATGGCACCATTCATATGACTCTATTCAAGAGAGAAGTGAATGGTGAAATGTTGATTGTCCAAGTTTTTGATGATATTATTTTTGGTTCCACCGATTCTAAATCATGTCGGAAGTTCGAGGAGGTGTTACGTAGTCGTTTTGAAATGACCATGATGAGGGAGATGTGCTTTTCCTTGGATTACAAGTGGAACAAAAGGCAGAGGGCATTCTCATTCATCAGGAGAAGTATGTTATAGATATTTTGTACATACATATGTACCTAGTTTATGAGCTTAATGTAAAATGTCTTTCATGTCTTACATATATGTAAAAGAATGGGTTGAATGAAATACAATGTGTGGTTTATGCTTATAATATTTAATATTTCATTGAATATTGTGTGTTAATGCTTATTGAACTAACTATATAGGTTTGTGGTTGTTTACATAGTTCTTAGTCAATAATGATTGAGAAACGTGCTTAATCTTAATCGAGTGAAGTTCTCATGCGAATCGACCATGCTAATGGACCATACACATGAACAACTTCATGCTAATGAACCAGTCGAACGACTGAACTTCGAGACTGGATCAGTCGCACGAGTGTAACATGAGATTTACTCAGGCGCACGACTGGACCTTCAGTCGTACGGATGGATCAATCGCATGCTTCAATCGTACGACTGAACCATGCAAATGGTTCAGTCACATGAATGAGAAACCCTAACCTATAAATACCACTTAATTCGTGGAAAAACATAACAATTCGAATACCTATGCACTAAATCGCTTTAAATCGTCATACTATCGTTTTTGACATTTAGTTACATTCTTGGATTGATTTTACACGCGTTCTCACTGATTGGATCGCCAATCAACTAGGATTCCGCACTATTTGAGTTGGTATAAACGTAAATCAGTTAGTACTTCTGCCGTACACGATTCCAAACAAGTGGTATCAGAGCCGTGGCTCTTGATTTACGTGTGATTCAATCGATTTTGATATAAAAATCATGTTTTGCACTCAAAAATGCAATCTTTTTGTGTCAAACAGTGTTTTAGACGTCCCCAGGTCAAAAAGTTAACATTTTCCGGCATACAGCAATTAGGGTTAGTGAGAAATTTCTCTTTTTGCGTCAAAATACCTTAAACCTTCGAATTCTCAAAATTCAGCAGCTTTCGTCGCACGATTGACTCAATCACACGACTGAATCTATACGCATCCCACATACGCATGATTGGACTCAGTCGTTCATCCATTCGTACGACTAAACTGCCCATTCGCATTGTTCATCCGCACCTTCCCATTCGCACGATTGAGCCATCCGCATTTGCTCATTCGCACGTCTGAGCCAACCGCATTGTTCAATCACACGAAGTGTCCAGTCGCACGCCTTCAGTCGCACGCCTTCAGTCGCACGCCTTCAGTCGCACGCCTTCAGTCGCACGCCTTCAGTCGCACGCCTTCAGTCGCACGCCTTCAGTCGCACGCCTTCAGTCGCACGCCTTCAGTCGCACGCCTTCAGTCGCACGCCTTCAGTCGCACGCCTTCAGTCGCACGCCTTCAGTCGCACGCCTTCAGTCGCACGCCTTCAGTCGCACGCCTTCAGTCGCACGCCTTCAGTCGCACGCCTTCAGTCGCACGCCTTCAGTCGCACACCTTCAGTCACACAAGTACACCAACTAGTTGTAAAGTTCAAAATCAATAGTAATGGAAGATCAATATCCAACGTTCACCGCAGGGAGGGATTCAAGGATCCAAAATCTATTGCTTCAGGAAAATGAAGTGGGAATTCATAACAAGCCCCTAAGGTAATAATGTTAGATGATTACCCACAATGGAGTAGATCCAAATCTGTGGGAATTGATAGAGACGGGATATAGCATGCCAGTAGGTGTAGATGGCGTCAAATTTACCTTAGGCGGCATAAACGATGGCCAAAAGGTGAAATACAATGCTAAGAAGAAAGTATATGCATTGCTAACTTAGTCAATTCCTAAGGACATCTTCCATCAATTTTTTGAGAACAAGCAAGCAAAGAAGCTATGGGATGTATTGGAAAAACGTTATGACGGAAATGCCTCATTAATAGCTCTAAAGGCTAAAGCATTGAAGAAGGAGTTCGACAACTTCTCGTCAATGGGTAAGGAGATCATGGATGACGTCATCGATCGGTTCTACCACTTGATGAGTGAGCTTCACACTCATGGAGTTACAACGTCTATTGGCAAAGTTTCAAACTTTGCTCATGGGTTGCCAGAGAAGTGGGTTTCTTTTGTTTCCATCCTCAGACAGAATGATATGCTGGCAAAGTTAGATATCAACAATTTCATTCTAAAACTGAGAGAGGAGGAGTTGAGGATGAAGTACAGGGCCCAAAAGTCTTCATATGATCATAATTCATCACTGTACAACTCAACTCCACAAGCCAAAACATCTAGAGCACATTTCAAATGGCAATTATGTCGAGTTCGACTGCTTCTTCTCAAGCTACTACTTCAGGATTTGACACATTAGGGTCGTCTTGCACCCAATACATAGCACCAGAGGTCCCACCTACTTTTGGATCCTCTTACCCGTCCGTTGGGTTGGAGGAGCAGCTTGCTAACCTGAACAGGTTAGTACTGAAGCTACTGGCGACAGATGAACAGCGAGCCACTCAGCTTAATCAGTTGATGGAGCTCAATGTCTCCCAAGCTCAGAGGATTGAGGCTCAGAGCCAAGAGATCGAGGTGTTGCATGAGATGCATGCCTCGTTTGTACAGAGGATTGAAGCTCAGAGACTTGAGATCACACAACTAGGAGAGATGCAGACATCCTCTGCACAGAGGATACAGGATTTGGAGGCCAAGATCAAGAAGTTCATGTTGAGGCTCAAGGGATCCAAAGATGAGTCTTTAAAGATTAGAGAAGGAGATGAAGATGATGATGATGATGACAATGATAAGGATGATACTAATGATGATGGAGGAGATGATGATGTGGGAGAGAATTAGAGCAGAGATGATGAGGAGGGTGATGATGCTGCTGCATCTATTGCTACTCAAGCAAGTGAGTGATGATCCAAGAAAGCACAGGATCAAGGTGCTTCGTCCTTGGCCCCACCAGCTGAAGAACACCTAATTCAAGATCAAAGTAATGCTTTGATGTTTTTATATTTTGAACTTTTGTGTAATTGAATCATGTATTAAAACTTATGTAATGAATGTTTATGTATATATTTGATTATTTTGACGGTCTTGATTATTTATTGATGAACGATGTGTTACATGTTTTAAATCAAGCAGATCCACAATATCAGCAAGATGAATATGATGTTGCTCCCCTTCAGCAGATCAAGTCTTAGCTCATAATGATACTTGATCTGCAAGGGACTGTCAGGAGGTCTATGAGTTACACTCCTAAAGAAGGAGAAATAATTCACGACCTTACCGATGAGCAACTGGCTGAGATGTTCCAGCTGAATTCAGATGAACTTGTGAAGGAAACTCCTACTGTTGACAGGGATAGTGATGATGAGCTTAAAGATGTTGATGAGATTGAGATTGAAGACATCACAGCACAACATTATCTAGAGTATGCTGACAATGACGAAAATATGGTCCCCAATCCAGGTGACACCCTTGTCACTGATTCATTTGAAACGCTGGATAAGATGGAGCAGGAGTTGGAGAAGAAGAAAGATCAAGCCCAAGCCTCGGATGCTGATGTCAATCTCAAAAAGGTTGTATAGGTGGCATGTTTTGCAGAGATCAGAGCCCAACATAGTGCTCCAAAGTCTAGTACGTATACCCAGCTTTACAAGGTGAAGAAACATCTGAAGGTGTTAGGAAAAATCATAGTGTGGGCATATTTTGGCGATCTTAATGTTTATGCTATCAAGAGAGAGAAAGGAATCGAGTACTTCACATTTCCACACGATCTAAAGACTTTACCCGGTTTTGAGCTTCACCGGCTGGCCAAATTTAAGCTGTTGTATGCTGACCCTCAAAAGATGTTAGGCTGGTTTGAAGCTGCTTTGAAGAGAGAGTACCACACCAGGTGGGTCAACTTCAAACCTCAAGAACCAACAAGGTATATATCAGAAGATATGAAGTTGATGCCATTACTGGAAAGCCAATGATTATGCTGAAGTGGAGTCCTCCGCGCACAATATCAAGAATCCCTCTAAGGGAAATGCCTCAGAACTTCACTCCACACTTTAAATGGTGGTACTACGATTGGAGAATAGGTGAGGCGGTCATAGTTCTGAACTATAATGGAATTATGGAAACTATCAGGGTGTTTGACCCAATGTGGCTCACTAACTTGTCGGCTGATGATGTTTACACCTTATACAAGTGACCACTGTTCTATGATGCACAAGACATTGTACAAGCCCTCCAGTTCCAAAACGTAATAAGACTCTACTTTGCATTCGAAATACATGCAGGAGTCACAAGGGAGGAGAAGTACAAGAAATATGAAGAGCTGATAAAGAATGTTAGACAATAGAGTAAACTAGGTCGAAGGGGGAGTTTGTAGATACATATGTACCTAGTTTATGAGCTTAATACAAAATGTCTTTCATGTCTTACATATATTTAATAGAATGGGTTGAATGAAATACAATGTGTGGTTTATGCTTATAATGTTTAATATTTCATTGATTATTGTGTGTTAACGCTTATTGAACTAACTATACAGGTTTGTGGTTGTTTACATACTTCTTAGTTAATAATGATTGAGAAACATGCTTAAACTTAATTGTGTGAAGTTCTCGTGCGAATGGACCATACGCATGAACAACTTCATGCTAATGAACTAGTCGCACGACTGAACCTGGAGACTGGATCAATCGCACGAGTGTAACATAGATTGACTCAGGCGCACGACTGGACCTTCAGTCGTGCGGATGGATCAACCGCATGCTTCAATCACATGACTGAACCATGCAAATGGTTCGGTCGCACGAATGAGAAACCCTAACCTATAAATACAACTTAATTCGTGGAAAAACATAACAATTCGAATACCTACACACTAAATCGCACCGTAGTCGTCCAGAGACCCTAGAACACCTGTTCCAACTTCATAGATCGCTGTAAATCGTCCTACTATAATTCTTGATGTTTAGTTGCATTCTTTGATTGATTTTACACGCGTTCTCATTGATTGGATCGCCAATCAAATTGGATTCCGCACTATTTGAGTTGGTATACACGTAAATTAGTTAGTATTCCATCCGTACACGGTCCTTAACATATTTTGAAGAAATTCAAGTTGGATGACGCTTCTCCTGAATGACTCATTTTACTTCTCAAACGTGCCTCACTCCTAACGAGAAAGGGAAACCTGTTGATGCTCACCTCTATAGATCTATGATCGGCTCCCTTATGTATCTTACAGCAAGACGTCCCGATATCACTTTCGCTGTAGGATATTGTGCTCGATACCAGTCTGCCCCGAAAGAGTCTTATGAAAAAGTCGTCAAAAGAATTTTTTGTTATCTCTAAGGCTCTTCTCGTTTACGTCTTTGGTATCCCTATGGTGGGAATCTGATTTACATGCTTATTCTGACAGTGATTCTAATGGTTGCACGTTAAACAAAAAATCAGTGACCAGAGGATGTCAATACCTAGGCAATTGTCTGGTTTCATGGCAAAGCAAGAAACAGACCACTGTTTCCCTCTCTACAGGGGCAACAGAATACATTGCTGCCTCTAGTTGTTATTCACAAGTTCTTTGGATACAACCCCAGATGATTGACTATGGAATCAATTTTCTCCATACATCGTTGTTTTGTGACAACGAAACCGCCATGGGGATCACTAAAAATCCTATTCATCATTCTCGAACCAAGCACATCCAAACACATATTCATGCAATTCGTGATGCTCAGGAAAAGGGTTTTGTTGACATTATTCCCATTGACACTAAAAATCAAAAGACAGATCTTTTCACAAAAATATATGATAAATATGGCTTTTATGAATTGATCTCTATGCTAGGGATTATCTTTTAAACCTCTTTTCTTTCCTCTTATCTTTAGAAAAACAACTAAAATAAAATAAAAATAATCATAAATTTTAGTATCTTTCTTCATTGTAGAAATTTAGAGGGAAAATAATTAATTAACTTGAAAAGAGATTTTGGAACTTGAGTCGAGATGATGGGAAATGATTGTATATCTTCTGGATATGCTCGTTTGTGCATGACTAGCATTTAAAATGAGAAATGATCATAACTGATGTTGCTCTCTAATCTATTTTTTTAATTATAGGTAAAAGAAAATCAAACAGATTCTTTAATGATATGTTTGGTAGACTCAGCCTAAAAAATAAGTAAACAACAACATAATAATTATATTATATGCTTAAGGATGTCTGGATTTACTCAATCATTTAGGCCTGCTCAAAAACTGAGTCCCAACAAAATTGGATTGAGAATTGATCTTTCACCCACCTTGACACAAATCATTTAAGCCATCTCTTTGAGCCTGATGGGTGTATTTATGTGTCTTATGTTTGTGCTAATCTCCTCTGTTGTATGGTAGTATCGACCTGGAGTGATGATCTCCTTTGCTATACGATAGTACTGACCTGGAGCTCTCATCGACACATGATTAAATGGTCATCTTCATTGTTATACGTGAGTAAAGACCAGGAGCTCTCACCATTTTAGTCTATGTGGCGCCAAATCATCTAAATGATGATTTCATCTCAGAATGCAATATTATGTCTATGATCACTTGCACACTAATGCACAACCTTGCTCTATAAAGATTATAATAAAATTCAAGAAATCCTGAGGTTGGGTGAGGGTTTTTGCCAAATGATTATGGGGCGTAACATTCTAAAGCTTCTAATCGAACCTTAACAAATTATCTGCTATTTGTTGAAAAAGATAGGGCATGGGTTTAAGTGCACAAACATACTAGCAATCGTTATTAATATGTTTAAGAAATTTAAAATTCTTTCAAAGACTGTGATTAGATTCAGTTATTAGTATGATCTCATTGCTTGTCGATGATTAAAGTCATCTTTGTGCTAATGCATATCTTGAGGACGTGATCTCATGATCGATTTAGTTCTCGGTAATTAATATTAATATTAAAAAACATTTGCGAATCGGTACTTTCGCTAACTGTTTTGCTAGATGAAATTGAAATTTCGCTCAGCATTTTCATACTTTGCATAATCAATTTCAACTTGAGTTTCGCCTAGCGAAATTCCAGCTTCGCTTGGCGAAATTGTAGATTCGTCCGGCGAAACTCTAGTTTTGCTGCTTGCGAAACTATATGTTATTTAGGTATTTTTGCGAAATTACTTTCTCATTCGCACCACCATCGCACAGTCAGGTTTCTTAGGGTTGTTCTGTGTCCTTTGCATACAAATTTGAGTTTTTTTGTGATTTTGTTTACGATTGACAGTAGTTTCTTGCTCGCATGTGAGTTACGAACACAGAACTATCATTTAATCTTGATTAATCTTACACATTGTGAGTCTATTCGATCGAGACTCTTCGGTACCATCGTTGTTCTTCGAGCAAAATTACTGTTAGTCCCCGAAAATGAATGAAAGTTCTTGAGTTCTCAGCTAAACTATGAGGTTATGCTTTTCGAGCGAACTTAACAGTTTTGCTGACTAAATTTCAGTTTCGCTGTGCCGAAACTATTGTTTCGGCTTGTCGAATCTACCTCATTGTCTTGGTGAAACTAATGTGCTCTTGTTTGCGAAAATATACTTTCGCCCGCCGAAACCAAATCTCATCGTGCGAAACTATAGTTTCGGCTAGCTAATTTAATTTAATTTTTCATTATTCTTTATTGTTTCTTATTTTTTTATTTTTGTACTTAATACTTTATTCTAATGTATTTCATTTGTATTTCAGGTATAAATTGAAAATTTAAAGTTTGATGAGAGAAAAAACATCACATACATTTTGGATGATACACATCCTAAAGTAACGGATTTAGAGACTGTATTCAGTGGCTGCAAAGATCCCCTATAGCGTATGCTAGCTCCCATTCTACTACCATCTATGATCTACACATTAGAGACTTTTGGAGATCAGTTGAGTATGATATGAGAGGGAACACCCAAAGGATCACTACTAAGGTTTTGGAGAATGAGGTGTCTACTACAGCTGAAACAGTTTCAACGATCCTAAGACTAGAAGAAGATTCAAGAGAGGAAGTTGCTATGTCACTGCTAAGGTATGGGATATGAGGAGCCAGCCTTCGACACGCGAAAAGAGATCAAGAAGTCCTTTCTCCGAAAGGAATGGAGATTCATTTCCCACGTTTTTATTATGTGTTTAGATCACCGTAAAGGTGAATCAAATGTGTTGAACATAGACTGGGCAAAAGCTAAGGTGCTATGCTGTAGAGGTGAAAAGGCAAACATTGCGAGGCAGATATTGTTCATCATTGTCTTACCTTGATTGAAATGTTTATGTTCTTAATCTTCTTGTTCACCTTGTCTATTGTTTGTATTTGATATTGAACGATTCAACAACTCATTTATACTGAAAATCAATCATATGGACCCACAAAACTTTCTCTCCAAGTGTTTTTTTCACAAGTTAAGTGATATTTATAGGTTTCAAGCTGTCATTCATACGACTGAACCATTAGCATGGTTCAGCTGTGCGACGAGTCATGAAATTGAGTCATACGCACGACTGAAGGTTTAGTCGTGCGATAGAGTCAATCTTATGTCTCAATTATATATAGATCCAGTCTCCTGGTTTAGTTGTGTGACAGGTTCATTAGTATGACTCATACATGCGTATGGTCCATAAGTATGGTCCATTAGCATGAGTAATCACCCGACTAAGTTGAACACATTTCTCAATCATTATTGACTAAGAACTATGTAAAACAACCTCAAACCTATATAAAATGTTCATACATATCAATTATATCAAACACAATAATAATATGAAATATTCAAAGATAAGTAAACATGAAACTCATATCATATCTCATTGAATAATTACATTACACATGTGTAAGAATGAAAAAAACTTTTACATTAAGAACATAAACTAGGACATAATGTATCAACAAACTCCCCCTTGGCCTAGTTTATCCTATTGTCTGACATGCTTTTCTCCAAGTTCTTTTGTCTCTCTTTTACTGTTGCTCTAGTGCTTTTCTCCAAGTTCTTCTGTCTCTCTTTTTGTTGTTGCTATCGTGGTATCTAATTGCTCCAATATTGAAACCAAATCAGGCTGAATTTATCACACTGCAGATGCACTAGAAGCTTAGTTTCAACTTCATAGTCATCACCTTCTTCTAGGATCTTTAGTACTTCTTTAGCAAGCTTTTGACTCTATTATGGATCAATCTGCTGTTCATATGCTTTGGAGATCATCCTCAGAAACCAACACGTTTAGCCTATCTTCTAACATTCTTCACATGCTCTTGAAACTTCTTGTACTTCTCTTCTCTAGTGACTCCTGCGTGTATGTCGAATGCAAAGCAGAGTCATATAACATGTTGGAACTATAGAGCTTGTACAATATCTTACTTGTCATAGAATAGTGGCCACTTGTATAAGGTGTAAACATCATCAGCAGACAAGTTAGTAAGCCACATTAGGTGAAATACCCTGATAGTCTCTATCTCCCTATCTCTGTTCAAAACTATGACCGTTTCACCCATCCTCCAATCATAATACCACCATTTGAAGTGTGGAGTGAAGTCCTAAGGCATCTCCCATAAGTGAATCTTAGACTTATGCGTGGGGGACTCCAGTTCAATACTACTTTAGGCCTTCCAGATATAGGATCAACTTCAAACTTATGAATGAACCTCTTAGGTTTGTTGAGGTCTAAAGTTTACCCATTTGGGCATCTTTCTCTGGTTGAAATACAACAGATCTAAGCATGCCAGTCGATTGATCTCAAAACCAGGAAAAGTCTAAAGATCATGTGGATATCTAAAGTACTCAATCCCTTTCTCCCTTTTAACAACATAGACTTCTAAGTCTTCAAAATATCCCCATGCTATAATGTTGCCTAACAGTTTTAGATGTCTCTTGACTCTATAAAGTTTGGTGTAGGGATTTTACACTGGGGTTGTGCGTTGGGCTTTCATTTCAGCAAAACAAGTTGTCCATTTAGCCTTCTTAATATCAACATTAGCATCCAAAGCTTGGGCTTTACTTTGATCTTTCTCCTTTTCTTTCTCCATCTCCTCTAGCTTATCAAAAGTATCACTGCCAAAAGTTTCACCCAAGTTGGGGATAACAATGCCCTCTGGGTTAGTGTGCTCAGGATAGTAGTCAGCTGTGACATCTTCAATCTCTATTTTATCAACATCCTACAGCTCCTCATCACTTAGAACATAATGTTTTGGAGCATCTTTGACAATTTCATCTAGATTTAATGAGAACATATCAGCCAACTGCTCATCTCTCAAATCAAGGATGATCTCTCCTTCTTCAGGCCTATAGCTCGCAGACCTTCTTACAATCCCTTTCAAGTCAAGAATCATAGTGAGCTTAGTCATGACTTGCCGAAGGGGTATAACATCATAGTCCTTAGGCTGTTGAGCATCACTCTTTCCCTGTTCCTGAGTTTCTTCAGCTGGAGCTACTGATGACAAGACTCTTTTTGAGCACCGCTCCCCGTGCAGCTTGACTTGAGGTCGATGCAGATGCATCACCATCCTAATCATCCTCATCTTCATCATCATCTCTTTATCTTTTCCATTACCTCTAACTTCCACATTATCATCCTCTTCTTCTAATTCATCATCAGAAGTCTCATGATCATCATCTCCCTAATCGTCATTATTTCCTTTGATCTTTAGGGCTCACGCTTTATCCCCTTAAAGTTTAGCATATTCCTCTTATTTTTCTTCTCCAATCCTTCAATCCTTTTCACAGAAGCCATCACTAGCTCATTCTGACTCTTTAGTGCATGGTGAGCTCGACCCAAAGCTCTCTTATAGGTAACATTCTTCTCAGTGAGCTGAGCTATCTATTTGGCTTGGCCGGTATTTACTGCCATCTACTGGTTGATCTGATTAGTTCTCAGATAATCTGTTGCAAGAAGCTTTAGCATGAGTCAGTTTAGGCTTCCCAGCTGTTCCATTAACCCGACAGTGGGTAGAGTAGAGCCAGGTGTAAGTGGAATCGAGTGGATGTTCTTGCTCGGTGTGTAGTGCGTGTAGTGTGGATGTGGTGAAGATGGGAGTATCATTGGCAGTGGAGATGGTAGTGGGTGTGATGGTGTGGTTGTGGCAATGGTGGTGGTTATGGGAGTGGTGGTAGTTGTGGCAGTGGTGGAGGAAGAAGTAATCAATGTAAACCTTGGTCTCTTACTCTTCTTTCCATGGGGTTTAGCCATCCTCTTCCTCCTTGAACCCTTGGCAATTAGGGCTCCCCCTAGGCTAATAGGCTGGTCAAGTGTGTAAGTGGGATCGTTAACATTAGGGTCATCACCTGTAGTACCAGCTAGGTGTCCACCAACCGCCTCTCTTCCTTTCTCAGTAGCCGCAACACGGCTCTCGACTTGCCTAAAAAAGGCTCATCATCTGACTCTTCTTCTTCATCTAGTAGAAAATCCAGGTGGATAGTAGCTTTCTCATATCCACCTAGAGTAGAAGAAGTACTATGTGGAGTGGTGAAGATATGGTAGATGTGACGGTGGCCCGTGAGGAACTGGGGCCTGCATCTCCCTACCTTGACCATTATCATCGTCGTCAACATGGTCATCGTCTTCATTAGCAGGAACCATGCTGAGCTACACATCTCAATCACTATCACGTTACGCCATTTCTTATGTGAAGGCACCACATAGTCTTCATTGGCTAGATGCCCAAAAAGTCTCCTCACTGAGGCTTCACCTACTTTCCCCGATATACCTTCATCATGCCAAGGTGGTATCATCCATCAACTCAAGCACCATAGTATCATCTTTCCCTTAGGCAGCATAGGAAGCTTCTTATATATAATCATTTGTAGGAACATGGATACATATAGAAGCCTTCCTTGCCTTTGGCCTCAAGGTTCTCGATCAGATAGGAGAAGAGCATGTGAGAGAAACTGAATGGGTGTTTTGAGTACCTGCAACATATGCATTCTGGATTTGGTCTGACATCTCGTCAAAACCTCCCCGCCTGGAGGCTATACACTTAAGGATCACATGTGCCAAATACTTGAATTGCGGGCACATGTTGCTCTTGTTCAGCACACCGACATTGATGTCACCGGCGTACTTGATCCTTAGAAAGCATCAACGAAACGTTAGGGGATGCAACTTAGTTGGTAGGCCCCGTCCTCACCTAGATCTAAGACCCGCCTCAAATCATCTTCAGTCATCTCTATCTCTTGTTCGAAGATGGAGCTTCAAATACGGTGGGGCTCAATGGAACTTTCAACCATGACTTTCCCTCCAAAAGCCTGCTGTATGGATCTATAAGGTGTGTATGGGATAGAGATGGCCTTGAAGATCCTCGATCTATGCAAAAAGGCAATAATCCCTGTGAACTCAAATGCGTTCCTGGATGTAGCATCAAGATGAGCAAAGATGTTGTGCTTGGTGCTCATAGTCCATCTATCAACCATATTGCTGCCACACAAGAAATATATAAATTAGATTGTTTGTAAGAGTAGCAATTTAATTTGGACTGACTTTGATCAACTGGTTCAATCGTGCGAATGAACCATACGACTGAGTTTAGTCGTACAATTGAGTTCAGTCATACACTTAAGCCTGCGACTCAGCTTAGTCGTATGCTATGCCATGCGGTTGAGTCAGTCGTGCGACAGGACCCATACAAATGATTCATACGTGCGATTGAATTATGTGCCTGGCTCAATCATGCGATTGAAGTTCATCAGCATGTCAATTCCCATCTTTCACTATTGAACACACATATTTGATTTTTTGACAAAACATGGCATTACACTTCGTGTTTAGATTCATTTGGACAGAAAAGACTCAAAATAACACTTAGTTACATTCAAATAAGCATTAGTGTCCATTTAAGTGGTCTATTATAAGAGTTAAGTCCCGATTATTGATTTTAACATTTGCGGCCATTTAGGGTTCGATAAAACCATTCATTTGAAGCGATTTCGTTTGCAAAGTACCTGTAGATGAATGGAATGACAGTTAGAATCACAAATCACAGGGCAATCATAATAAACGGAATTTTGGCAGAGTGTATGTGTATGGGCGGTTTTTTAGAGTTTTTGAAGGGTGGTGAAGAATACGACCGACTAACACCCTTATTTATATTGTTTTGAGTTTCAGTCGTGCGACTGAACCCATACGCATAATTCATTCGTGCGACTGGGGTTCAGTCGTGCAACTTACTCATACTCCTTCAACTAATCATACCATTGGTTCAGTCTTGTGATCCAATCAACATAGCTGATCCAAACTCATGCTCCAATCACGTGATTTGTTCAGACTTATGGTTCATATGTACGATTGGCTCATACTTATGATTCAATCGTACGTTGGGTCATATTTATGATTTGACATCATACACGTCCAAACACTTAAGATTTAACCTTTTGATATATAACATTATGAACAACGATCATCTCGGACATGACTTTTAACTTAACATCATTTGATCACCTCAGATGTGACCTTTTTAATTTAACATCATGTGATCAACTTAGACGTGACCTTTTTAATTTGACATCATTTGATTTGATCAAATCAGATGTGATTCTTTTAACTTGTGTTTCACAGTGTTCATTTAGTTGCATAGTCTGACATTTACTCAAAGCAGAAAACAAAAAAGAAAAAGAACTTTAATAAAACCAGAAGAAGACATATTTTTGTGTTTTTGGTTTGTGGTGGATTGAAACCTTTCAAATATCATCTAATAGATTTTTCTTCATGAGCAGAATAGCTTCAATTAATTTTATCATTTCTCAAAATATTCATATGGAATCATACATGTATATCATAATCATTTGGGACCCTTTCATAAGTATTTTGATACTTGATTCTCATTTGTCTGAGAGTCAATAGCACTTTCAGGAAATCATACTAGAGCTATAAGATGCACACAATGATTTTGACTGTCGAGAGTTGCAGCCGCGATGATTGTCAGTATGTTTGTCCATTTAAATCCATACATAGATTTTTGACTCATATTGGTGATAAGTTAGGTTATTTTAACTCAACAAGCATTTGTGGATCCCACATTTATATGGTAATCAACATTCCTCAGGAGATTTTTTGAGCGGTCTACATGTATTTGACAAGAGGAAACTATTCTAAGAACTTTCAAAGAGATGCCAAGCCTCAGGCTAGTGCAATCGCATAACAGAGAGGCGCAAACAACAATGAATTCTAGAATTTTTAGGTTATGCTTATCCTTTGGTCAGTGCCATCACACAAGAGAAAGGCACACAACCAATCTTCTTGTTAGAGCATGTTTTTTTTCTTTTTGCACCTAATGCACCAACAACTTTAGTCATTAGCTTGATTACGCTTAACCATTTTTTCTTGTGCTTTGATTATATTTATGGTCATCTGCATACATTTGTGGCATTTCATTTGCTCGTCACCCCTTATTGGAAATGCGTTGATTGTGTTAACCAGGGATAAGATGAGAACCCATAGCAAGTTGAACTAATTAGTTATTCACCAACGAATTCTACTCGTCTATTGTGTTGAATCTGCCGACACATCATATAATGAACTAGCAGCCCCTAGGTCTACTTTCTCTGTGTTACCTCAGTAGCATACTAGTGTACAATCATTTTCCTTAATGTTGTTTAGACTTCTCAGACTTATAATTTGAACATAGTATTTTCAACAATTAAATCCTTTTGATGTCCAAAACAATTTGTTCCGTGTGTAATATCATTTTCCTTAATGTTGAATCAAAATCACGATTTACGATTTCTTTGCTTTCAGCTTATGTGCGCTTCCCCCTTGTTTTTTAACTAATTAAATACTCAAACTATACTTTTCTCCGCCAAAAATTCTAAAAATGAAAATCTTTTGGTGTTTTTGAATTTGTAAAGACAGGAAAATAAAATAAAATAAAAAATAACAAATAAATAATAAAAACTTACCGGACTAAGAATTCTATTCTTCTTGAATCACATCACTTTTCCTTTTCATGCCATTAACCTCATAAAGATATTAAAACTAAGGTTTGTCAAACGCTTTTGTGTAGAGGTCGGCGCATTGAAAATCCCTATTAATTTTAACAACATCGATTAACTTCTTTTTCAAAACAGTCACGTATAAAGTGATATTTAATACCCATGTGTTTAGGTTTTGGGTGTTGGACCGGATTTTTAGTGACAGCAATTAGAGTAGAATTATAAACAAAGATAGGGGTTTTAGAAAAATTGCAAACCGTAGTATGGTATTTGCTATTGAATCCAAATGTTTTGGCAGCAATAGCTTGCAGAAGCAACATATTCAGCTTCACACGTTGACAGCGCAACAGATTTTTGCTTCTTACACTGCTAGGTGACTAGTCGTCTTCCAAAGAACTGACATCCCGCTGATGTTGACATATAATTCATCTTGCAACCATCATAGTCCAAGTCACAATACGCTCTAAGCTCAAAGTCGTCATCATAAGGGTACCACAATCTGAGTTTTGGAGTACCATTGAGATAACAAAAGTTCCTTTTAACCCTAATTAGATGATTCACTTTTGGTTTAGCCTAATATCTGGAACAAAGACATGTGGCATAAATAATATCAGGACGAGAGGCTGTGAGGTACATTAGAGATCCGATCATTCCTTTGTATATAGTGGCATCTACCAGGTCGCCATTTTCATCGGGTACCACATCATGGTTCGTGGCAAGTGGAGTTCCAGCAGCAGTTGCATTCTCTATTTAGAACCGACTGAGGATATCCCTTACATATTTGGACTAATGCATGAAAATTCCGTTTGGTGTCTCATCCACTTGTAACCCAAGAAAGAACTTCATCTCCCCCATGGCACTCATTTCAAACTCAGCTTTCATCACCGATTTAAATTATTTACACAATTCTTCATTTTTGGAACTAAAGATGTGATGGGTTTGTTCGACACAATATGAAAGTTCTTTAACCATTTAAACATGAAAAACACAACGGAATCAAACCTTAATATTATGTTTTGTGAACTGAAAATTAAGGCATATTACTTAGCAACAACCAAGCCAAGAACATAGGATCAATATATGTGAATCAACTAGCTATCAAGAAGAGATAACAACCAAAATCAACATCCATAAAACTACCTTTGTAGAGCTGCCAAAACATGTGATTTGAGGAAGAGAATGAGGTTCTTGAACAACCAAAACACCAAGGAAAGTGTCCTCAAGCTTCCATACCCACAAGCATCAAGAAAAGACTTTGGTTACTAGAATTTCTACACCAAAACGAACCAAGAAGGGCTACTGGAGCCCTATTCCAGCCATGATTTTTTCTTCAAAATGGAGAGAACTTTTACCTTTTTGGTTCTTGCATGTATAGGAGAGAGAGAGAGGTTGAGTGTATGTCTAGTTAAGAGTGTGTAGTTCCAAGACAAAAATGAAACAACCCATAAAGGGGGGCGGGGCGAATGGTCCCTTTGAAATGGGTTTCCCCCAATTTTAATCACCCAGTTTAATTGTAACTAGTCACTAATTTAGTTATATAATTAACCTTTTAATTGTATAACTCATACACTTCGTTATTATTTGATGTTATTTAACTAACTTAAATAACATTACATATAATAATCATCAACAAAATATCCTTATAAGTTGTTCAATCTCATATACAATTTATTAAGAAAACCCATTTTCTAAATTGGTGTAATTATTTAATTGCATGATCATATCATCAATTAAAAACTAATTGGTGTTTGCTAAGCTTGTTATTGGGTATGACCAGACTTGGATCATTATGTACTAACCACAACCAAACGTGTATTGGCTTGTGTATCACAATCCACATCAAAGTCCACTTTTCTATACGTCATTCCTTCCATAAGGAACTTAGCTTCCAAGAATTATGCCTTTCGAGCAATAAATACCTTTTGCTCTGTTGGATCAAAGAAGTAGTATCCTATACTGTCTTTCGGATATCTATGAAATACACACTTAGTGGATTGACTTTCCAAGTTGTTTTGGGTGCTTAGTTTAACATAAGCTTCACAACCCCATACTTTTAAATATGATAGCGATGGAACTCTTCCATGCCATATTTCAAAAGATGTCGAATCAACTTTCTTGGTCGAGGCCATATTCAAAATACGAGCCGCAGATTGCAATGTGAAACCCTAAAATGATAGACGTAGTGAGCTTATAGCCATCATAGATCAAACCATTTCCAATAGGGTTCGGTTTCTCCTTTCAAACACCATATTATGTTGTGGCGTTCCAGGTGGAGTAAGTTGTGAGATGATCCCACAACTTCTTAGATGATCCTGAAAAGCCTCACTGAGGTATTCACCTCCTCTATCTGAATTAAGAACTTTGATAGTTTTATTGAGTTGATTTTCTACTTCATTCTTGAACATTTTGAACATTTCAAAAGCTTCATATTTATGTGTCATCAAGTACACATAACCATAGCGACTGTAATCGTCGGTAAAGGTAATGAGGTATCTTTAACCATTTCTTGTCATTTTCTTAAAAGGACCACTTACATCCGAATGTATGATTCCCAACAAGTCTTTTGCCCTCTCGTTAGTACCACTAAAGGGCAACTTGGCCAGCATGCCTTGAAAACAAGATTTAGACTTATCAAATGAACCATTTTCATTTTTTTTCGAATGAACATTCTTTTGAAGTGTTTGAATTCGATCCTTGTGTATGTGACCAAGACGACAATGCCAAAGATATGAATCAGTTTAACCCATTTTAAGTTTCTTGGTGCTTGTTTGGTACAATGAGTTATTAAAGGATGAATTAACATGAACCAGTTCATAGATACCATTAAAAGGCATAGCCTTAAATAAAACACATCATCAATACAAACATAAATACCGTTGTCAACAAACTTTAATTCATAAAATATTGTTTTAAAAGGGAACCAAAAATTATGTTCCTAGTCAAACTAGGAGCATACAAAATGTTCTTAAGAACAACTTCCAAACCATTGAAGGGTTCAAAATATAGTCTCCTTGGCTTCAACATCAACTTTTTCTATGTTTCTCATGTAGAGACTTGTGTCTCCCTTCTTGAAGTGCTTATTTCTTTTGAACCCCTGCAACAAATTGCAAATGTGAGTTTCATATCCGGTATCCAATACCCATGTGTTTGAAGGAATAACATTAAAACCAATATGAATCATGAAAGTTATACCTGAGGTTTGCCCAGCATCCCTCTTGTTTCTCAACTCTTTGAGATAGGTTGGACAATTCCTTTTCTAATGTCCTATCTCAGCATAGTCAAAACATGGATCGTTCTCCGTTACCTTAGACTTCTTAAGCTTAGGATTTGGAGGTTCCGCTTCAGCCTTTCCCTTCCTTTTTCCTTTGATGTACCCCTTTCTTTTGGCAACATTTGCTTTGGGATCATGGTATGTCCTTTTCTTGTTGCCTCCCTCATTCATGGAGAGAATAGGTAGAACCTTTGTCAAGTCTAGGATCAGTAGATCTAGTCCATTTTGTATGGCTTAATACTTGAATTAATATCTATAATGAATGTTGTAATTCATTATTGTGTATGCGTTAAATGTATAGGTTAACCCATATATATGTGTGTTGATTTATGTATGTTTGCACATACATACAATATACATAATCAATTTGGGAAATTGACTAAGTGTAAGAAACGTCTACGGATGAACTTTTTGTTCTTTTGTAGATATGTTTCTTACAAGTAACAAACATCCGAAGATTATCTGTGGATGAACCATCAAATGGAGTAAAGTGAGAATTCCAAGTGAAGATTCCTACGGAAGAACAAGATTCATGCGGAAGAACAATTGCTTCGTAAGAAAGAGTTTGCTGTGGAAGAACAAGATTCATGCGGAAGAACGATTGCTTCGGAAGAAACATTTTGTTGTGGAAGAACAAGATTCCTGCGGAAACAGCTTGCTATGGAAGAACAAGATTCCCGCAGAAGAACAGTTTGTTTTAGAAGAACAACCAACTACGAATGACAATACTCCTGCGGAGTCCAAACACTTGCACTCAAACAATACAAGTGTTACAAGTCAATAAGTCAACAAGTCAGTTATGCGAATCCAAAGAAATCTGGAGATTCCTTAACTGAACAATTCAAATCCCAAGAGATCCGATGTTTCCATAACAGAAACATCATTGTCTATATATTTGGATCCTAGGTTTCAAATCAAAGGACGGAAACAGCAATATGATGATTCCATAACATAAAAACATCCCATCACCAAACCCTAGCAGCCATCACATCATTTTCAATATCATTCATTCTTAGTTATTGTAATCATTACGTGTTTTTAATGAAATACAATTGATTTAACATATCATTAGTAGTATTTCATCAATCGTGTTCTTGAATATTTATTGATATTGATAAACATTTAATACGAACAATTAAACCAAGCCAACGTTGATTTCGCAAATGTTGACTTGACATCAACTAACGCTGATGATTCCTGATTGCGATCCATAGATTCACAGGTGTATTAGAGCCAAGTGCTCATTGATTTAGATCAATTGATCTACCACTGTTAGTTGTGTTTAATTGTTCTTGAATCTTTAGATTTATTAGTTTTTACTAAATGAATCAATTTTTTAAGCAAAAGTGTGTGTGATAATTAATTTGTGGTTTAACTTGAACCTATAATAAAATCAATTGAATAGCAGATCTTAGTTATTGATTAATTCAACAACTTTTTCATATTCCTTGAACAAATTCATTAGTTAATATCTTAGATGTTAACTAATCATGAGCAACTTTGGTGGATCATCTTATCAACCGCCGAAGTTGGAAACTAAAGCAGATTTCAAATCCTGGAAAATCAAGTTCAGGAATCATGTAAACTATACAGATTCTGATTCCATAATAGAAGGTCCTTATATTCCACCCACCCTCGGGCCGGATTATAATGATAATAACCAACCCATAAGCACGAAAGATTTATCACCTGATGATATTAAGAAGGTTAAAGTTGATATCAAAGCATACAACTTGCTTAATATGGCTTTACTAGAAGAAATATTGATGTGATATGAAAATTATAAAACAACATATTCCTTGTGGAAGATTCTTCATACCATGTGTGAAGGGAGTGATGAAATCCAAAGCATTAGGAAGGACACCCTGCCTTCAAAATATGAGACATTTCATCATATTGAGGGTGAATCAATTCCTCAACAAATCCGTAGGTTTATGAAACTTCTTAGAGAAATGAACATTGTGGAGTTGAAATACACAAATGAGGAACTGAACAAGAAAATGCTCCATACTTTACAAGAAAGTTGGAAGCAAACTATATCCATGTTGAAGAACACCATAGATCTCAAAGCACTCGGACTAGATACTCTAGTGGCTAAAGTTGAGGCTCTCGAAATGGATGAGAAATCAAGAAACAAGAGTGTAAAACTCATGTATCACTATATCACTTTAAAGAAACAAAAAGTGCTGGAGGTGCTTTCATATCCAGTAATGATGTGATAACTCTTGTACTTTGAGTGAATATGAAGAGGAAGTAAGTTTCTATGCTTTAAAACCTCCTAAGAAATCTACTCAAAGTAAGTCAAGAAAAGAGAAAGAAAGAACAGATGATCAAAGAGATAAATCATCCGAAAATCCATTAACTAACATTGAATCAGAGTCTATCAATGTCATTCTAGACTCTAAAGAACAATAAATAGTTTTTGCAGCTTTCAGTTCAAGGTTTCAAGCTTACCTAGAAAGTTCATTGCCCATTGCGAATATGTGTCAACAAGATTTAGAAGAATTGACTCCGGTTGTAGTGGAGGAGATGGATCTTCAATGGAAAATGGCAATGATTGCCTGTTAGGAATAGTGATCTATGTTTGATTGATTAGAGAGTATAGCAGCAGAATTCTAACAATGAATTAGCCGATTCACAAGAACGAAACGATATTCATTGAAGAACAAAGACGGTTATAGAAAGAGAGAATTCTGCAAATATATTTCATTCAATATTCGCTTTCGTGGTAACAAAATGTCACAATTACAAATTAGGTCGACCCTCTTATATAAGAGATGTGACGTCTGCTGATGTCACTTGATAGTGACATCTAATAGAATTATTCCAACTAAAACACAACTACTGAAGATGTCAAAACAGCTGACATCTTCTTACAAAAATACTAAGTGTTATCAGTTACTACAACTACTGAAAAACATAAAACTACTGAAACTACAACGACTGAAGAACAAGCTCTTCAGTCGTTTTACAAAACTACTGAAAGTAAAAACATAAAACTACTGATATCACAACTACTGAAGAAGTACTCTTCAGCTGTTGTGACAAACTACTGAAACTTCAGTACTTGATCTTCAGACTTGAACTTCAGACGTTTCATCAGCTGATGACTTCAGTAGATATCATCAGCTGATGTCTTCAGTCTTTGTCTTCAGACTTTGTACATCAGTTGTTGATCTTCAGTACTTGTAGACTCTTCAGCTGTTGTACTTCAGTACTTTGGTCTTCAGCTTCAGCACTTGTGTTCTTCAGCTGTTCAGCTTCAGCACTTGTGTTCTTCAGCTGTTGAACTTCAGCACTTTGGTCTTCAGCTGTTGAAGTCTTCAGCACTTGATCTTCAGCTGTTGGAGTTTTCAGCACTTGTCGAACTGCTGATGAAGCTTTCATCAGTTGTTGTGATATCATGTGGGACTTAGAGGTTTTCTGATCTGGCTCATTGGTTCTTTTGGTCCAACAAACTCCCACTGAACCAATGCAGCCAAAACCTCTAATTTATTTGTTTTCCCACTTATTGTTGGCAAAAGGTTGGTCTTTTTCCTTCTTGATCAGTAGAGAAGATGACCCATATAAGCTCCGGCCTGGGAAGAAATCTCAGATATTTGTTTGGCAAGATATGAATGAGAACTCTGTTTTGGGGAACTGGACACAAAGTTGTTATCCCATTCATGAGATCTACTTCCCGTGTATAAGCCTGTAGGATTCTCTGGTGTATGCTCTAAGAAACATGATTTGTTCTTCCATGGTCAGGTTCTCGGCTTCACCATTAAACAATCCTACTCGCCCATATAGCTCTGAGATTTACTTGGCCTGTTTGCCATTTTTGAGCTCAACTGTTGTAATCTGTCTGTATGCAAACTCATCAGGATGAGTCCTTTCAAGTAACAGACTGAGCTCATTTTGTTTGAAGTTCTCAAGCCTCTTGTAGACTAACCCCTTTTTAATAATTCTATTCTCTAACATCTTTTGGGGTGGTTGTTTAGTCTCATAGGCCTTCTTGAAGTCTTCGACAATCTCCCAGGGTGATACTACAAGAGCCACTGTGATCTCTTCATCTACGATCCTTTTGACTTGGCCCTTGTATCTCGAAGGAATGTCTTTCTTTACAATCCTGTGAGCCACCCTAGGATCAGGCCATACTCTCACCTTTTCCTTCTGATATTGAAATGTGTTTGTAAGAGTGTACAACCTCAGAGCTTCTTTCTTCATACTAATAATTGATGAAGAAGCAGCATAAGTTTTGTCAATGCTTTTCAGCATTTCATCACCATGAAGCTTTTCTTGCAGCTCTTCTTCAATCTTTACTTTCACAGCATCCATCTGTGAGGTGGGAGTGATGGGCATGGTTTTGGCTTTCGCCAATGTTAGAACTGCAGACAGAGGCAGCCAATCTTCTTCCACGTCATCCTCTTCTTCTTCTTCTTCTAGCCTCAACACCCTTCTCTTCTTCTTCTTAGGTGCATCATCGGCTGTTGTTTAGATGGTAAGGGAGTTGGTTTTGTGGGTTGAGGAAGTTTGGATTTGGGCTTTGAGATTGGTTTGGAGATTGAGGGGTAGGCTGTTTTTGAGTGGGTGAAAGGGAAGGTTGTTCCAGCATTTTGGTTGTGAGTTTAGCTTTTGTAAGTCTTGCCATTTCAAACCTTTTTCCAGCCCCAGCCTCATCAAGGGCTTCAATGATAATCCCCTTATGGAATTGCTCAGACAGACAGATTCTGGTGGCTATAGCCAGAATACTGTCTCTGGTCCATGCACAAATCTCCATCAAAGATCTTCCTAAGTATTTGGCAATGAAACGAATCATGATCTCCAATCTCTCCTTTTCCAGTACATCATACCCAGCCCATCTGGTTTGAATCTCCTCCACTTACAACTTCCTGATCTCACTATCTAATGTGGCTGTATCGAAACCTTGCTTGAAGAGTTGCTCAATGATTTTATCCATGGATCGGCTGTGTGTGTCATCTGCATCTTTTACCAGCTCTTCCAAGGATTTTTCTTCAGCAGTAGGTTGATCATCAGCACTTTTCTTTCTTTTGTAGGTGATCAGTTGTTGTTGCTTTTCTTTTTCCAACTTCTCGATTTTCTCTTGTGCCTTCTCATCCTCAGTTCTTTTCCTCTTCTTTTCTTTCACTGCAGTACTCTCCCCCTTTTTGGATGCATGGAGACAGGGGTTTGTACCTCAGAAAGTTTCTTGAGCACAGCATTATCAATCAGTGGTTGTAGAGTTGAGGAAATCCTCTCATCAATGGCTTTAGTAACAATTTCATTGATGATGGGAGTGATGAGAGGTATGGATTATTGGAATACAACAACCATCTGCTCTGGGGGGTTCTGTCCCGGAGAGATAGTGCCAAAAGCAGAAGCTGGAGGCTCATGGAGTGAGAGGGTTAAGTGTTTGGGGAACCTTCAACTGAAGGTGCCATCTGTGGGTTGGTGGAGGCAGATGGTCTTTGGTCTTAGAAGTTTTGACAAGCAGCTCTTTGAGTCTGCTCATCTCCTCCTCCAGGATGGTGTTTTGGGCGATTACATCGTAAAAGAAGCCCAGGTCATCATCAGTAGATACTGAATCACCTGACCTCCTGATAGGATCAGGATGAACATGCACTGAGTGTAGCTCAGTTGTAGCATGTCCCCCTTTGTCTTGGTACTGGGGACTTCCTGCCTCAGGACTATGTCCGTCATCAGCAGTTGCCTCTTGTAAGGTCTTAGTAATGGCACCAACTACAACCTGATCATATGCTGACGCAGGAGAAGTGGCAGCCTCACCAGAAGTTCCAATCTCCATGGCTACACTAGGAGAGGGAACACTGTAACCCCTATGCTGTGGGTTCTCAGCTGCACTTTGGTCCTCTCCCTCAATAGTAGAGGTGTTCCCAGTAGTAATTGGTATCTGGGGAGGGGGTGTGGAGTGCAATTGAGTCAGCACTTGTGCAACAAGCAATGTAGGGCTTTGGGGGGCGGTTGCATGGGGTGATGGGGTAGAAGCAGTGTGCACCTGGGGAGGAAGGTGCTCTTCAATGGCAATCTCCTCAAGTGAGGAAGATCCCAGATGTGTGGGTACCCCTTGTGTGGTTGTTGCACGCTCCTGTTGAGAGGAATCCTGAGCGGCTATGGCTGGAAGAGTCCTGATATCCACTAGGGGTTATAACTAGTGGATATAGCCTGCGTTTGTGTTGAAGGGGCATCCTCAGGGGACTCATTTCCCTGAGTAGCCTTTTTGGTTTTCTTCTTGGTGGGTTTGGTGGGGACTTTTGCTTTGGAGGTGGTGGCTGGGGTTCCTGTTGCGTGGGTTTGCGCAGCTTGGCAGCCAGTTTGAGTGATTGGTCAGAGTTGTGCCGGGAGTATACTTCAGGCAAAACAGCTATAGCAGGGACTCCCAGGCCAACAAGTCCCTCAGCTTGAAGCTGGTTTGTAATTATGGCCATTATGAACCGCGGATATAATATCCAACGGTTAGTAGTTTGTTTTTGGGCCATATCCTTGAGCTCTGAAAATATTATTTCAGAAAAATTTAAAGGTTGTTGCTCAAGAATGGAATACATTACCTGCTGCCACTTTGTAGATATTTGATCCCAAGACGAAGTCTTAGGAGCCAAACAGACATTTACCATGTGAAAGATTAGACGTTCAGCGTCATGGAAATGTTTCTTCAGTATGGTGGAGACACTAAGGTTTCCCTAATATCCATGATGGGCAAAGGATAAATCAGTTGTGCCCTTTGGATATCCAGCAGGAGAAATGGCATCATCCAGGTGTAGAGTTTGATGAAGTATTTCGGGAGTGATGACCACTTCGTGGTTGTTGACGACCGACCGGAGAGACGCTGTGTTGTTCTCCCCAGTGGTGAGGGTGACGTTCATCCAAAACTGGTTAAGGGATTCGACATGAAGGATTGGATTGAGAAGAAAGGCCGTTTTGTATGGGGACTGAACCATAAGATCAATAGCATTATCGAACTTAGCCCAGACTGGCGATTTGGTAAGGTAAGCTACACAGTTGTGTCGCGGTTTGAGTTGCATGGACGCCATTTAGGAGAGAGAAGTTTTGGAGAAATGAACGTTAGGTTTGAAGAAGATGAAGCTCTGAAGGATTAGGTCAGGGATATTTATAGGGTATGGGTTAAAAAACGACTGAAGGATTTGGTGTTAGTCATCAGTAGTTTTAAACGACTGTTGACATGGTATTACCCTTTCAGACGTTGAAACAGCTGAAGTCGTGGTTTTAGACATCAGTAGTTAGAAAACTACTGAAAGTCATGGTTTTGACTTCAGATGATGAAACAACTGAGGACTTAGTGTTTGTGATCAGTAGTTATGAAAACTACTGAAAACAGTGGTTTTGTCATCAGTTGTTATAAACAGCTGAGACTTGGTATTAGTCATCAGTAGTTATAAAACTACTGAAGACATGGTTTTGCTTCAGTTGTTTAGAATGAAACAGCAGTTGGAGAAACAACTGAAGAGAAAGTTCTCTTCAGTAGTTTTCGTCAATTCATAGCCTTTTAGCTGTTTCATACTGTCCTCAACACTTACTCATCAGACTTTGCATATGCTTTTCAGGTGTTTCATAGGACGTCAGTACTTATCTGTTTGTACTGATTTCAGTAGTTGTAACTTCATCAGTAGTTGTAACTACATCAGTAGTTTGGAACAGATAAAGTACTTCAGTACATGTGAGGCATTTAGCTGTCAGTAGTTATAAAACTACTGAAGGTGAAAGGACTCATCAGTACTTATATGTGACATGGTTACCAATGATCACCAGTAATTATTATTGAAATCATTAGTAGTTGTCACTTATTCTAGCTGCAGCATACCAAGCCTTAACACTAGGTTTTTGGAAAGTTGAACTATCCACAAGCTTAGTAAAAAATGTCTGCAAGCTCATCAGCACTAGGCACAAACTTAGGATCAATCAGAACTTTTTCAAAATCTGATCGCTATTTGTTGGTCCTAGAGTGCTGGACAGGGTTCTGGATAAAGCACAGAACTGAAGCATATCCATTAATAATGGAGTCTTAGTCTCATGCAGAAGAACCCTGAATTTATCATAAGGAACAGTTAGGTTTCGAAGCCCAAACCTTTTCGGTTTTGGGTCTGTTTTTTATCAACAGATTTAACCATAACTTGTTTCTCATGATTAACAGCTGAAGAAGAAGATGGTGCTAAGATGGATTCCTTGGATTTGGACTTGGAATGCCTTCTCAGTGGTTTGATCACATTTGCATCTAGTTGGTTAATTCTCCCCAACAAATGCTGAACTATCATAACAAGTTGTGTCTGATTTGTTGCCAAAGCTTTCAGCTCTTGTGACATATGAGTACTTGTGTTTGATGAGTTCCTGTGATCCACCATTTCCTTTTGAGCAAACTCAGCTGTTGCCTGTTTAACCCCTTCCTTTTTGGATTTCTTTATGGACTTAAGGGTTACATGATTTGATGTTGCTGATACAAATGTGGCTTCAAACTCAGTTTTCATTTTATCCATTTTCTCTTTAATTTCCTCTTTATGTTTTAGTTTGGATCCTCTTTTGTACCAGCAATCATCTGTAAGATGATTGAACAAACCACATACTTCACATGGTTTCTTTTTCATCTTATGTTGATCATCAACTAAAGAGGATGAAACAACTGAAGACTTGTTCTTCAGTGCTTTGGAAGCATTGTTTGCTTTCTTGACTACCTCTTTAGTAGTCTTCAAACTCTTTCTACTGACAGTTTTCTTCTTTTCAGTACTGGCAGTAGTTGGAGTTTGAACTTCAGGTGTTAAATCCTGCTCTCTAGTCCTTTCAGGACTTTCAGAATTAACTCCTGAGTTGATCAACTCATTGATCATGTGAGTGTCAGCATTGGAACCATCAACATTAGCTGATAGGTTCTGAGAGGGCTTAGTGCTGACTTCTACTTCTGATGGTGTTGTATGAGAAAGTAGATCACATGATGAAATGGATTGGTTATTGCTCTCACCATCAGATTCTACCTCTGCTCTAGGAGTAAAATCTGTAGGTGGAGCAGTGTGATTGTAACCAATGCCAAACTTCACATTGGAAGCAGATTGCTTACTAAGAATCATTTCAAAACCTTTGCATGATTGTACCCATCGATCACACTCTACTTGGGTGACTGCAAGAGTTTCTTTGAGATCTTTGTACTTATCTAGAAGTACCTCTTCCCTAGCCTTATAATCTGTGATTTGGATTTTAAGTTTGTAAATCTCATCATTCTTTTCATTAAGCACAGACTCAAATTCAGCTTTTCTTTTGGAAATTGTTTGTTCTAGCTCAATGTTCTTGTTAATCAAAGATACATTTGCTTCTCTAATAGATGCAAATGCTGCTATGCATGTTTCAGAACATAATTTGGCTTTTACCTCAGAGGATACCTGTGATACCTTTGATGTAGAGGCATTAGTGGATGAAGTATCAGCAGAATCCAAAGCCATAAGAGCTAGATTTCCAAAGGGACTTTCACCACCATGTTGACCAGCACCTGAGAATAGTTGTTCATGACCAGACAAGTCATCTGGTAAACTGCTCCAGTCAACAACTCCTGGGGTGAAGAAGCTGTGTTGTTGAGGTTGAGTTTGTTGATGAGATTAGGAAGGTTGTGGTTCAGGCAATTCTTGTGGTTGTTGTGCAATTGGAGCTTGAACAGGATTTGGTTGAGGTATATAATAGCTGGGATAAGGATATGACATTGGACCCTGGGGAACAAAATATGCAGGAGATACAGGGTGTGAATGATGACCAGAACCAGCAGGATGTTGCCCTCTGTTTTGTTGACTATTGCTTGGAAAAGTCACAAAGGGTGCAGAGGAGTTAGATCCAGTTGATCTACACTCTCTTGCAAAGTGTCCCAGCCTTTGGCATTTGTGACACCTCAACTTACTCTTGTCAAAACCAACTTTGGTTTTGCCAGAGAGTCCAGGAAATTTCCTGCCAGTTCTCTTGTAGAATTTCTGAGATCTGATATTAACTAAGGCCATTTGGCTTAGAATATTCATCTCTTCTAATCATCATCAGCAATTCCCTTCAGATCATCCATGATGAAGCATAAATTGTCACTATGACTGCCAGAATGACTCTCAATACCAAAAATGTATGATCAGAACTATTTGAAGAGAAATCAATATGCTCATCATAATTGCTTTCAGATGCAGCATATTCTGACTCATGACCAACCAAGGCAGTGTTGCCTGGTACAAAGTCATCAGTGAGCTTTCCTGAAGATGACAGTTTCCTTTTCTGCTCTATCTCTCTTTCAAATGTAAGCAGTTTCCCATGAAGTTGGGTGAGAGATAGGCTATTCAGATTTGCACTGGAGCGTAGGACAATAGTGTATGTGTCCCATCTCTCAGGCAGTGATATGAGGAACTTGTTGTTCATCTGGCTATTGGTGTATTCCTATTTCACCATTTTCGGCTCAGAAATCAAGCAGGAAAAGCGCTCAAACTGTTTAGTCAGTGTCTCACCCTTTCTATGAGAGAATGTCTCATATTGTTGGGCAAGGATTTCTCTGTTGTTTGCTAAGACCTCATCTGTGCCACCGAATTGTTCCTTCAGGGCATTCCAGAGATCATGAGCAGTTTCATGATGCATAAGCCCTGAATAGATTTCAATAGGCAGTGCCATGGCCAGAATTCCATGGGCTTTAGCATCAATCTCAAATAGTTTTCGATCTTCATCAGAGTATTGTTCCTTCTTCTTCGGAACCATTTGATTGGTTTCCGGATTGTTCACCATAGGCTTATGTGGTCCATGTACCACAGATGTCCAACAACCTGAACTGTTAACAGACAGGTGATGAAGCATTCTTCGTTGCCATATGTTATACTCGGTCCTACCAGCATCGGAGGCTTGGTTGAGGAACCGATATTGTGAGGATCATTAGAAGGAGTAGTCATCTCAGATTCAATCAAATTCGATTAAGCTAAAACAGATTTAGAACAAAACAACACAACCAATTGAACCAAAAGAGATCTCAAAGTAAATGAACGAAAGCGACAGAAATTCAATAATCTATAACCAGTTCTTGCGAATACGCTAATTCAATCAAACACAGATATCAATTAGCAGTTTCAATGATCAATTGTTAGATCGATCAATGATTAACCTACTCTGATACCACTTGTTAGGATCAGTGATCTATGTTTGATTGATTAGATAGTATAGCAGCGGAAGTCTAACAATGAATTAGCTGATTCACAAGAACAAAACGATATTCAATGAAGAACAAAGACGGTTAAAGAAAGAGCGAATTCTGCAAATATATTTCATTCAATATTCGCTTTCGTGGTAACAAAATGTCACAATTACAAATTAGGTCGACACCTCTTATATAAGAGATGTGACGTCTGCTGATGTCCCTTGATAGTGACATCTAACAGAATTATTCCAACAAAAACACAACTACTGAAGATGTCAAAACAACTGACATCTTCTTACAAAAATACTAAGTGTTATCAGTTACTACAACTACTGAAAAATAAGCTCTTCAGTCGTTTTACAAAACTACTGCAAGTAAAAACATAAAACTACTGATATCACAACTACTGAAGAAGTACTCTTCAGTTGTTGTGACAAACTACTGAAACTTCAGTACTTGATCTTCAGACTTGAACTTCAGACGTTTCATCAGCTGATGACTTCAGTAGATATCATCAGCTGATGTCTTCAGTCTTTGTCTTCAGACTTTGTACATCAGTTGTTGATCTTCAGTACTTGTAGACTCTTCAGCTATTGTACTTCAGTACTTTGGTCTTCAGCTTCGGCACTTGTGTTCTTCAGCTGTTCAGCTTCAGCACTTGTGTTCTTCAGCTGTTGAACTTCAGCACTTTGGTCTTCAGCTGTTGAAGACTTCAGCACTTGATCTTCAGCTGTTGGAGTTTTCAGCACTTGTCGAACTGCTGATGAAGCTTTCATCAGTTGTTGTGATATCATGTGGGACTTAGAAATAAGAATTTGACAGCTGCAAGAAAATCATCACGAATTGGAGTTGATAAGTTAAAGGTTAGATGCTTCAAGTGCAATCTCTATGGACACTTTTCAAGAGAATGTAACCAACAAAATTCTAACTTAGCACAACATCAAAATCATCCAGCTAACCAACCTCTATCAAGTCAAAGATTCTTCAGACAACTCCAACTGGCCAACTCATCCCCACTAGCCACCAATACAACAACAGGAACCAGCAGCTCAAAAGAATCTGGGCTGATCATTCTTCAAGATGGAACATGTGACTGGAGTTTATATGAGAAGGAAATCTTAGGACAAAATGAAGCTCTAATGGCCCACATGGAAAACAAGTTCCACCCATGGAAAGTGAGGTAAGAGACAGGTTATGTTCATGAATATGTGTTGAGGAAGTAGAAAGATATAGAGTCCATGCTCAACAATTAGCTGGTAAAATGAAAGAAACAATGATTTTGAATGAATCTCATGTAAGAGAACATAAGTTATATCAAATTGAAATTAACTCTTTACAAAAGGATTTACACAAAATTGTTTCTGAAAATTACAGTTTAAAAGCACAAGTTGAGCATCTAACCACTTCTTTAACCAATCCATGGCTGATCATGCATAATTGAAGTGAAACTTCTGAAGTTTCAGCTCTCATCTCAGCAATATGAAAAATTACTAAATTCTCATATTGAATCAAAGAAGAGCAGTGGGTTGGGTTATAATGCTATAACACCTCTAGTTAACAATAACTATGTTGTTTGCCTGAATCAATGACAAAAAATTTGACAAAACATTTTATGCCAACTCTAATCAATCAAACATTTATAATTAATCTAAGGTGAATGAAACTGAGTCTTTTGAATGAGAAAAGATTAATCAAATGAATTTAGAATTGACTTTGATGAGTGAGATGACTTGGATGATTCTGATGAACATGATGATGATCTTGTCAACAAGGGTAAGAATGGTTGATACATATGTACCTAGATTTGGATCTTAATCTAATATGTCTTGAATGTCTTACGCTTATGTAATGCTTGGGTATTTAATGAAATGAGAATGTTTGGTTGTGATTTATAATGTTTAATATTTCATTAATGAGTTGTGTAACACATATTGACTAGATTAAGAGGTTTGAGAGTGTTTGAATTGATATGCATAATGTTATAATAATAAATACATTCAAACATGGTTAAGTGAAGTTCTCATGTGTCTGAATTGACCATGCGCCTGAACAGTGGTCATGCGTCCGAATGGTCATGCGAATGAGTGTCCATGCGCTTAAATAGTCCATACGCCTGAACAACTTCATGCGACTGACTCAGACGCACGACTGAACATTCATTCGTACGAATGGATCAACCGCATAGCTCAATCGCACAAATGAACCAGGCAAATGGTTCAGTCGCACGAATGAGTAACCCAAACCTATAAATACCACCTAATTCGTGGAAAAATGTAAGCATAATACACACTTCGACTCCATATGTACCCTAGCCGTCCAGAGACCTCTAAGATCATACTCCAAGTTCATAGATCATAGTAGATCAATTCCTAGTCGATTCTTAATGTTAGATTCAATACATAATTGTTTCTATGTGCGTTCTCACTAATTGGATCACCAATCAAATAGGATTCCGTACTATTTGGTTCGGTATACACGTTAATCAGTTTGTACATTGTCCAGTACTCGATCCCTAACAAGTGGTATCAGAGTCTTGCCTCTTGATTATGTGCTGATTCAATCGTTTTTGATACAAAAATTGTGTTTTTTCACTAAAAATGCAATCCTTTTGTGTCAAACGGTGTCTTAGACGTCTCCTGACCATAAAGTATAGTTTTTCCGGCATACGACAATTAGGGTTTGTGAAAATTAGAGTTTTGCGGCCAAAACACGTTTAACCTACGAATTTTCAAACTTCAGCAGGTTCAGTCGCACGATTGGCTCAATCTCACGACTGAGGTCAATTGCATTCCCCGAACGCACGATTAGACTCATTCGTACGCTCATTCGTACGACTGAGAACCCTATTTGGATTGTTCAACCGCATTAGTTCGTTCGGCCGACTGAGTCATCCGCATTAGTTCAGTCGCACGAGTGAACCATTCCCTAGTTCAATCACCCGAATAAGCCCAATCGCATACCTTTATTTGCACACATAAACAGTTTGTTTAACAGTAAAGTTAAGTGAAATGGAGGACCAATTTTCAGCATATACAGCTAGTAGAGACACATATTCAGAATCTACTACTATTGGAGAACGAAGTGGGAATTCATACTAAACCCCCGAAGCTTATCACGGTAGACGACTACCCTCAATGGAAGCAACGTTTCGAAATATACTTCAATGGAGTACATACAAATTTGTGGAAGGCTATAGAGTCAGGGTACAACATGTAGTAGGAGCTGATGGTGTCAAACTTACGTTAAGTGGCATGTCTGATGCAGAGAAGGATTATACACACTTCGACTCCAGACGTACCCTAGCCCTCCAGAGACCTCTAAGATCATACTCCAAGTTCATAGATTGTAGTAGATCAATTCCTAATCTATTCATAACGTTAGATTCAATACATAATTGTTTCTACGTGTGTTCTGACTGAATGGATCACCAGTTAGTACATCATCCAGTACACGGTCCCTAACAAGTGGTATCAGAGCAATGCTTTGCTTACCCAGTCTATTCGAAGGATATCTTTCATCAGTACTTGGAGTATACTCAAGCAAAGAAATTATAGGATGCATTGGAGAAGAGGTATGATGGAAATGCCTCACTCAAGGCCATTAAGGCCAAAGCTTTGAAGAAGGAGTTTGACAACTTCTCTTCAATGGGAAAGGAAGGCCTGGACGACGTGATCGACATATTCTACCACTTGATGAGTGAGATGCACACTCATGGAGTAACTACATGCATGGAGGATAAGGTATCCAACTTTGCAGATGGATTACCAGAGAAATTATACCTGAAGCCAATGCAGCAAAATTAAAGACCGATAACTTCGGTAATGTGACTGTTGAGGTGGGTAGAGAACACATGGACCTCTTAGTTGCTGTAGTCCAATACTATGATAGACTAATTGCTGGAAAGATAGGAAATTGTCACATGGCAGATGAGGACTATGAACAGGTGGATGAGATGGAGTTGGAACAGATGGATATAATGTGGGCTTTGGCAAGTGCTGTCCGACGAGCTAAAAAGTTTGTCAAGAAGACCAGATAGAACTTGGTTGCAACCAAGGACACGACGTTTGGCTTTGACAAGTCATAGGTAACCTGTTTCAACTGTGGTGAGAAAGGGCACTTCAAACAAGAGTGTGTGAAGCCAAAAAAGACTGGTAATGGCAATCCTTTCTCATCCTTTAATCGTTAGGACAAAGCCACATCTAGTAGTTCTACTTCAACAAGCAAGGACCCAAAATCCTTGACTGCTAACGAGGATGAAGGACAGACTAGAGCTTTCGGTTTGTCACATCGGGAGAGTCCAACATAGCTAGTGTGGAGGACATAGATGACGATTCTGCAAGTGAGGGGATATAGCTGTAGAGCTCGCGATGTCTAATTCTGAAGACAGTGCACCTGTGGTCAACCACCTGCCTGAAGAAGAAAAATCTACATCAATGTCAGAATCACCAGAACCAGAGACAACAGATTCTACACACATGGCTGATTCCTCTTCAACATCTCAGGTAAGTACTACTGACCAGTTGTTTAATAGTCATGCTTGTTCTGACTGCAATAAATTTAGAGAAAGCATAGATTTAAATTTTGCTAGGTTATTAGATCATAATGATAGCCTAGTAAACAATTTGGAACTGCGCACTGAAGCTAATAGAGTTTTAAAACAAAACGAGCACAGTTACAAAGAAAAGATAGATCTTTTGAACAAACAAGTTAGGGAAACAGAAGTAGTTGCCTTTAATCAAGCTAGTGACATTAGGTACTATCTTAACTCCCTAGAGGACACTAAGAAGCAGAAATCAGTTTTAGAAGTAGAAGTAAACTCCTTAAAACAAAAATTGCACAGTTGGACAAGCTCATCAAATATTGTCCAACATTTAGTGAGAGAGAGAAACAACGGGGAGGGATTGCGATACAAAGTGGTTCCACCACCACCTGAGACCTTGATGAACACCAAAAGTAAACCAATTAATAATAACCCCATCAAGGATCATGTGGTGACCACTCCTCTTGTTAGTGACCCAGATTCCACAAGTAAATCAATTGAATCTAGCACAAAACAAAAGGAGTCCACTTCTAAGGCAAAAGGAAAGATGCCTTGTGTTAACCTGGAAAAAGGGTTTGAAATGGTTAATTTAAAGTCAGGTTCAAACAAAGTCAAATTAGAACGCAAAAAGACTATTAAACGTAATCAATCACGTGTATCATGTCAAGTCCAGGTAAACAGAAATAAAAGATGTAAAACCACATAAGGCAATTAAGTTTGTAAAACCCAATCATACATCTAACAAAGAAGCGTCTTAATCTAAACAAGATAGGTCATTTGTGTGACACCTACATGTCCACAAAAACAAATAAACCGTAAAATTGGAAGCAAAACTTGCTACTATTGTGGAGAGTATGGTCACATTGCGTCTAATTGTCCTTATTATCAGACATCGAGTAGAAAAGTTGAACATCCTGCATCTAAAACTGGACCTTTTAAGAGGAACTCAGTGACACCTCCTAAAAGGGATAGTGAATCCAAAGTTCAACCCATCAGCCAGTCGTCTGTTTATCACAAACAGGCCTTATAAAAAGCTGGTCTATGGAAAGAAAAATCCACCTCAGCATCTGAAAATGAGAACAAACAGAAATTTGAGCTTCCCTCGACCTCAAATGGTCAATGGGTTGAGTTTATGTTGTGTGATGCCTTAGGGAAACCCAAGCCAGTGAAGGCTTGGGTTCCTAACTTGAACTAATGTTTTCATTGAATGTGCAGGGTGTTCGGTATAGTGTTGAGACTAACACGTGGATTGTAGATAGCGGAGCATCCAGGCACATGACGGGGAACAGAGCTGTCTTATCAAACGTCAGACAAATCAAAGGAGGGCATGTTTCATTTGCTGGAAACAAAGGGGGGTATATCACAACCCAAGGAGAGGTGGGAAATCAGAAAGTTAAGTTTGAAAAGGTAACTTATGTCCAACAATTACAAAATAACTTACTTTCTGTTTGTCAAATATGTGATAAAGGCTTCAAAGTAGTCTTTGACAACAAGAAGTGCTACATTCCGAAGAAGGACTACGTGATCCCAGAGGACCAAGTTCTAATGTCAGCTTCAAGATGTAATGATCTTTATGTTTTGGATCTTTCAAAGGCCTCCACAACAGATCGTGAAGTTCAGTGCTTCTTGTCCAAAGCTACTGAAAAGGATTCCATCTCCTGGCACAGGAGAATGGGACACATAAATCCAAGGAAGATGAATCACTTGATCCAGAATGATCTAGTGAGGGGAGTGAACATAAAAGACTTCCAACTCCTGGATTATGTGTTTTGTGCAAGAAGAGTAAATAGACAAAGAAGTCTCATAAGGAAAAGAAAGTTCATTCCATATAACTACCTCTTGAGCTGCTTCACATGGATCTGTATGGTCCAGTCAGTACAAGAAGCATTGTAGGTGACTTGTACTGCTACGTAGTTACGGATGACTACTCAAAATTCTCTTGGGTAATGTTTCTGAGGTCCAAATCAGAAACATTTGAATCCTTCAAGCAATTAGTAACTACACTAGAATCCCTATACCAGCTGAAAATACGACACGCTCAGATAACGAAACTAAGTTCAAGAATCAGTGGATGGAGGCCTACTGCAAGAAAAAGGGAATTGTGCATCAAATTACCTCTGCCTACACTCCTCAGATGAACGGTGTTGCTGAACGGAAAAATCGCAGCTTGATAGAAACTGCAAGGACTATGCTAGCAGACTCGAAACTGCCTATTCAATTCTGGAATGAGGCAGTTGCAATTGCATGTTATACGCTCAATCGAGTTCCGATAGTTAACGCCATGCAAAAACGTGCTATGAGTACTACAACGACGTAAACCTAAATTAGAGTATCTCGAGCCGTTTGGTGCTTCGTGCACCTGCTGAAGAAGACTCAGGAGGGAAAATTCAGCGAGAAGGTTGATGAAGGGATTTTTCTAGGATACAACATACCAAACAAGAGAGTTTACAACAACTCAACGAGTCAAGTAGAGGTGTGGTGTAATGTTGATGTTCAGAGATACCCCACACCACCTACTAGAAAAGGGCCTGCTTACTTCTTTTACTACGATGGATTCTTCAAGTCCTTCAACATACCTCTCTCCACTTCCGAAGATGATTTGGAAAACAAGATGATGTATGATGTCTTGAACACACCATCTCAAGATTCAACACCATCCGGTTCACAAAGTCAATCATCTACCAACTCAGGGGGAGCACTTGATGCCAGTGACTCCTCCTCAGATGAAAAAAATATGGAAAATGATCAGAACAACTAGGATGAACAGGTTCCGACTACCACAAGTCCACAAGCATCTGACGGTGTTGCTTCTGAGCCTTCTAAACCTCAGACTCCTATTGCCTCAGATCCAGAAACAAATATTCACAAGCATGTGACGGTGATGCTTCTGAGCCTTCTGAACAACTCCCGACTCACGTCTAAACATCTATCATCCCTTGGATAATGTCATAGGTGATGTGAGATGAGGAATTCAGACCAATAATCAGTTGTACTCAGCTGATTATGTCTCTGTGATGGAAAAAGGATATCTTCACGACGGTGCCTATCGTTGCTTTGTGTCTCAGTTTGAGCCAAAGTATGTTAGTGAAGCCTTGAATGATGAGGCATCGGTGAGTGCCATGCAAGAAGAACTTCTTCAGTTCAAGAAGTTGGGTGTACGGACTCTAGTGGATAGACCTAAAGGTGCTAAGGTCATTGGCACCAAATGGGTCTTGAAATGCAAGAAAGATGATCAAGGAGTGATCATAAGAAACAAGGCTCGGCTTGTTGTTCAGGGATTTTGACAAGTTAAGGGTATTGACTACAATGAAGTGTTTGCACCTGTGGCAAGAATGGAAGCAATCCACATCTTCCTTGCCTATGCATCGTATATGAAGATCAAAGTATATCAACTAGATGTGAAGAGTGCGTTCTTTCATGGTGAGATCTGGGAGATAGTGTATGTCAGTCAACCTGAGGGATTTGAGGATCCATATCATCGGGATAGAGTTTACAAACTCGACAAGGTGCTATACGGGCTTCATCAAGCTCCGAGGGCCTGGTATGAGAAACTTTCGATGCATATTATGAAACATGGTATTTGCAGGGGAGTCATTGATTGTACATTGTTTATCAAAGAAAAAGATGGGGATTTACTACTGGTACAAATCTATATTGATGACATAATCTTCGGTTCCAAGAACGAAGAATTATGTAAGAGTTTGAGGCAGTAATGAAGGTGGAGTTTGAGATGAGTGCAATGGGAGAGATGAAGTTATTTCTCGGGTTATAGTGGATCAGACACCAAATGGGATTTTCCTATATCAGACCAAATAGGTAGGTGATATTCTTAGTGGGTTTGACATGGAGAATGCTTCTACAATTGGAACTCCACTTGCTACAAACCATGATGTAGCACCTGACGAGAATGGTGATCTGGTGGATGCCACTATGTATCGAGGGATGATTGGATCTCTCATGTATCTCACTGCCTCACGCCCTGATATCATGTATGCTACATGTTTATGTTCACGATATCAGGCAAAGCCTAATGTTGGACCAAAAGAACCAATGAGCCAAGATCAGAAAACCTCTAAGTCCCACACGGTATCACAACAACTGCTGAAAGCCTCATCAGTAGTTTGACAAGTGCTGAAGACTACAACAGCTGAAGATCAAGTGCTGAAGATCTTAACAGCTGAAGAATCAAGTACTGAAGTACAACAGCTGAAGACACAAGTGCTGAAGCTGAAAGACCAAGTACTGAAGAACAACAGCTGAAGAGTTCACAAGCTGAAGATCAACAACTGATGTACAAAGTCTGAAGACAAAGACTGAAGACATCAGCTGATGATATCTACTGAAGTCATCAGCTGATGAACGCCTGAAGGAAAGTCTGAAGATCAAGTACTGAAGCCTCAGTAGTTTTCACAACTGCTGAAGAGTACTTCTTCAGTAGTTGTGATATCAGTAGTTTTATTTTCTTTTTCAGTAGTTTTGTAAACGACTGAAGAGCTTGTTCTTCAGTCGTTGTAGTTTCAGTAGTTTTATGTTTTTCAGTTGTTGTAAATGAGATGTTTACACTTAGAACATTTGTAAGAAGATGTCAGTTGTTGACATCTTCAGTAGTTGTTAAACATCAGTAGTTATAAAACGGTTACATGTCACTTTCAAGTGACATCAGCCTACGTCATTCTTTTCTTTATAAGAAAGATGACTCACCTGTAATCGCGCCTTTGAGGCCGACAATCCTAATGCAATATTCCTTTTGTCGGATATTTCTCTCTTTATAACAAAATTCTTTTATCGTTTTATACCAATTGTTCTTGTTGAATTTGTCTAATTCTGAGCTAATCCGCTGCTATATCTGTTCAATCGATTAAACCAGGGCTGAGATCCTAACAAATGGTATCAGAGCAGGTTAATCATTGATCGATCTAACAATTGATCATTGAAACTGTTCAATCGCTCTAAGTTTAATCGAATTAGCAAAATTCGCAAGGTTCTGTTATAGAGATTGAGAGTGTATCGCTTCTGGCCGTTTTATTTGAGGTTCTGTGTGGTTTTGAGCTAAATTTATTGTGTTTTTACTTGAATCTGTCTGATTTTCCACAATGACTACTTCTTCTAATGATCCTTTCAATACTGGATCCTCTACCAAGCCTCCGATCTTGGTGAGGAATGAGTATAACATTTGGCAGAGAAGATTGCTCCATCACCTGTCTGTCAATAGCTCAGGTTGTTGGACATCTGTGGTACATGACCACATAAGCCAATGGTGAATGATCCGGAAACAAACCAGTTGGTTCCGAAGAAGAAGGAGCAATACTCCGATGAGGACAAGAAGTTGTTTGAAATCGATGCAAAAGCCCATGGAATTTTGGCTATGGCTATTCTAATGAGATTTACTTTGGGCTTCTGCATTGTGAGTCTGCTCATGACCTCTGGAATGCCATCAAAGAACAATTGGTGGTACTGATGAGGTTTTAGCAAACAATAGGGAAATCCTCGCCCAACAATATGAGACTTTCTCTCATAGAAAGGGTGAGACTCTGACTCAACAATTTGAGCGGTTTTCATGTTTAATCTCTGAATTGAAAATGGTAAACATGAATATACCAGGAGTCAGATGAACCATAGATTTTTAAGATCACTGCCTGAGAGATGGAACACATATACCATTGTTCTACGCTCAAATGCTGATGTTGATCGCCTATCTCTCACCCAACTTCATGGGAAACTGCTTACATTTGAGAGAGAGATAGAGCAGAAAAGGAAATTGGTTTCATCTGGCAAACTCACTGAGGATTTTGTCCAAGGGAACACTACCCTGATTGGACATCAAGAGTCAGAATATGCGTCATCTGAAAGCCAGTATGATGAGCATATTGATTTCTCTACAAACACTTCTGAGCCTGCCTTTGTGAGTGTTGATAGTTATTCTGCTGGTTGTAATAGTGACAATCTATGTTTCATCATGGATGATCTCAAGGGATTGCTGATGATGACTTAGAAGAGATGGATATTTTGAGCCAATGGCCTTGATAAATATCAGATCTCAGAAGTTCTACAAAAGAACTGGAAGGAAATTCCCAGGACTCTCTGGCAAAACCAAAGTTGGTTTTGACAAGAGTAAGTTGAAGTGCCATAAATGCCACAGGCTTGGGCACTTTGCAAGAGAATGTAGATCATCTGGATCTAACTCTCCTGCACCCTTTGTGACTTTCCCTGGCAATAGTCAACAAAACAGAGGGCAACAACCTGTCAATTCTGGTTATCATCATCAACCACAATCTCCTGCATATTTTGTTCCACAGGGGCCAATGCCATATCCATACCCCTGCTATTACATGCCACACCAGTCAGGTTCAAGCACCCACTGCTCAGCACCACATGCCTCCCTGAGCCTCAACCATCCCAATCTCATCAAACTAATCACTTCAACAACACAGCTTCTTCACACCAGGTGTTGTTGACTGGAGCAGTTTACCAGATGATGTGTCTGGTAATGAACAACTGTTCTCAGGTGCTGGTCAACATGGTGGTGAGCATCCTTTTGAAATCTAGCTCTCATGGCTTTGGAATCCTCTGATGGATCATCCTCAAATACCTCTTCAACACAGGTATCACAGGTATCCTCTGAGGCTAAGGCCAAATTATGTTCTGAAACTTGCATAGCAGCATTTGCCTCTATTAGAGAAGCAAATGTGGCTTTAATCAATAAAAATGTAGAGCTAGAACAAACAATTTCCAAAAATAAAGCTGAGTTTGAGTCTGTGCTAAAAGAGAAAACTGATGAGATTTACAAATTAAAATGCCATTTCTGGATGTACTCTTAGAGAAGTACAAAGACCTCAAGATACTCTTGCTGTCACCCAGGTAGAGTGTGATCGATGGGTACAATCTTGCAAGGGCTTTGAAATGCTCTTAGTAAGCAAACAGCTTCCAATGTGAAGTTTGGAATTGGTTACAATCACACTGCTCCTCCTACAGTTTTTGCTTCAAGAGCAGGAGCGATTCTGATGGGGAAAGTAATGACCAATTCACCTCATCATGTGATTCACTACTTGATAAAGCACCATCAGTAGTTGAAGTCAGTAGTAATCCCTCTGTGAACCTAACAGCTGATATTGATGGTTCAACTGCTGACACTCACATGATCAATGAGTTGATCAACCCAAGTGTTATCCCTAGCAGTACTGAGGGTACTGGAGAGCAGGGGATAACATCTGGAGTTCAAATCCTAATGACTGACAGCACTGAAGAGAAGAAAACTGTCAGTAGGAAGGATTTGAAGCCTACTAAGGAAGTTGACAAGAAGGCAAAAAGTGCTTCTAAACTGCCGAAGAGCAAGTCTTCAGTAGTTTCATCTTCTTTAGTTGATGATCAACAGAAGATGAAGAAGAAACCATGTGAAATATGTGGTCTATTCAATCATCTCACAGATGATTGTTGGTACAAAAAGGGATCCAAACTCAAACAAAAGAGAAAATTAAAGAAAATTTGGCTAAAATGAAAACTGAGTTTGAGTCCAAGTTTGTACCAGCAGCATCAATCCTGTTACTCCTATGATCAAAAAAAAATCTAAAAAGGAAGGAGTGCAACAGGCATAGCTGAGGTTGCTCAAAAGAAGATGGTGCAACACAAGAACTCATCATCAACACCAATACCAATGTGTCTGAAGAGCTGAAAGCTCTCTCCCAGAATCAGACACAGCTGGTAATGATGGTTCAACATCTATTGGGAAGAGTTAACCAACTTGATGGCCCTGTGTTGAAACCCCAGAAAAGGAGATCCAAGCCGAAGGATTCCTCTTCTACACCATCTCCTTCACCTCAAGCTATTGTGTCCAATAAACCTGTTAGTTTACCATCTGTTGATGAGACCAGGCCCAAAACCAAAAAGGTTTGGGTCTCCAAAACTAACTGATTGTTTATTATGCAGGTTTCTTCAACATGCCAAGTAGCATCTTGTATGTAGACAGTGGAGGATCTATGCATATGACTGGGAACAACTCACTTCTTAATGGACTACTCTCCAGGAAGGAAGGGATTTGTTTCTTTTGGCAATGATGCAAGAGGTTACATCATCGGGAAGGGTTTTGTTTCCAATGGGGAAATAAAGTTTGATGATGTCAACCATGTGGAAAATCTCAAGTATAATCTTTTGAGTGTCAGTCAATTGTGTGACAAAGGCCATGTTGCCCTTTTCACAAGCCAGAACTGCAGGATTCTGTCATCCAAAGTTCTGAGTTTGATTGACAAGGTATTGGATGCTCACACTCTCCTGAAGGCCAACAGGACAGGAAGAGTGTATGCCTTAGATCTTCCAAGAAAATTGATCTCAAAGGCCATCCTTGCCTATTTTCCAAGGCCTCTCCTCAAGAATCTAATCTATGGCATAGAAGGCTGGGACATGTTAATTTCAAGAACATGAATCAGCTGATACACCATAGTTTAGTGAGGGTTTGCCTATGAAGGAGTTCAAGTGTGAAAACAACTGCACTGCTTGTTTGAAAGGAAAACAGCACAAGTTTTCATTTCCACCTATTGAAGAACCAAAGTCCACTGCCTGCTTACAACTTCTTCACATGGATCTCTTTGGTCCTGTGAGAGTGATGAGCATGGCACAGAAAAAATACTGTCTGGTAATTGTGGATGATTACTCCAGATTTGTATGACTTTCTTTCTACATTCAAAGGATGAAGCTGCACAGAAGATCATAAACTTTGTGTTGTATGCTGAGAAGCAGTATTCCCTCTCAGTCAAGTGTATTAGAAGTGATAATGGAACAGAATTCAGGAACAATACACTTGATGAGTTCTACCTTTCCAAGGGAATAAAGAGACAGTTTAGTATTCCAAGAACTCCTGAACAGAATGGAGTTGTGGAGAGAAAGAACAGGACCCTCATTGAAGCTGCAAGGTCTATGTGGCTGATTCTGGACTGCCATTGACTTTTTGGCTGAAGCTGTCAACACAGCATGCTATGTGCAGAATAGAGTGCTAATAATCAGAGGTTGATGAAGACTCCATATGAAATTCTACATCATTTGGCCCCTCTCATTTCATTTTTTAGAGCATTTGGGTGTCCCTGTTTCATTCTCAACACAAAGGATCAGCTCCAGAATTTGATCCTAAGGTGGATGCAGGGTACTTTGTTGGTTATTCATCAACTTGCAAGGCATACAGAGTCTTCAATTGCAGAACAAAGATGGTTGAAGAGATTTACATGTCAAGTTCAATGAATCTCCAAAGGACAAGATTCCACAAAGCCCTGTGGAGCTCTTTGATTTGGACATACTGCAATATGTTCCTTATCAATCTCCTGCTGTTGCTCCTGTCAACAGTTCAACCCCTGGTGTTACTACTGAAGATGATGATGATAGTAGTAATCACCTCTTCAGGTTTAGTGATCAACTGCCTGAGTCCTCTAAACCTGATGCTCCTGTAGCTCCAGCCGCACCATCCACAACAAATGCTGATGAGATTTCTGCATCCTCACTTCATTTGAGTTGCCACCATCTTCATGGTTTCAAGAATCTGCATCAACATCTGCTGCTGCAGAAGACCCTACAAACACTTGCACAGATTTGATTGTTTACCAAGAGCTGAAAAATCACCCAATATCTCAAATCCTTGGTGATATCAATGCTGGTGTCTCAACCAGAAGCCAGTTGTCCAATTTCTGCTTCTATGCTCTCTCATCAGTCAGCTAGAGCCAAAGAACTATCATGTTGCTTTGAGGGACAATGGATGGGTTGAAGCCATGCAGCTTGAGCTTCTTCAGTTCAAGAAACAGCAAGTGTGGGAGCTTGTTCCTCTACCTCCAGGTAAGTGTGGCAATAGGCACTAAATGGGTGTTTAGGAATAAAACTGATGAAAATGGCTAATTGTTAAGAACAAGGCCAGACTGGTTGTGCAGGGGTTTGCACAAGAAGAGGTATTGATTATGATGAAACCTTTGCCCCTGTAGCCAGACTGGAGGCAATTAGATTGTTTTTAGCCTATGCTGCACTCCACAATCTTAAAGTTTTCCAAATGGATGTCAAAAGTGCTTTTCTATATGGTACAATAAAAGAAGAAGTTTATGTGTGTCAACCACCAGGCTTTGAGGATAATAAGCACCCAGAATGGTATATAAGCTTGATAAAGCTCTTTATGGGTTGAAACAAGCACCTAGAGCTTGGTATGAGACCTTATCAAACTTTCTTCTACAGAATAATTTCACTAGAGGCTCCATAGATAAAACTTTATTTATTAAGAAGGTGATCAGCATAAGCTACTTGTTCAAATTTATGTTGATGATATTATATTTGCATCCTCTGATCCCCATTGTGTGAGGATTTCCAAACCTTAATGCAACAGAAGTTTGAAATGAGTGCAATGGGAGAATTACAGTTCTTTCTAGGTTTGCAAATCAAACAAAAAGCTGATGGAATTTTCATTCATCAGTCTAAATATACAAAAGATCTTTTGAATAAGTTTGATTTACAAAACTGTAAATCTTGTTCTACTCCCATGTGCAACACCACACAATTAGATGTTGATCAGAAAGGTAAGGTGTTGATGAAACCCTTTACAGATGTATGATTGGTTCCTTGATGTATTTAACAGCTTCTAGACCAGATATTATGTTTGCTACATGTGTTTGTGCTAGATTTCAGGCTGCACCTAAGGAGACTCATCTGATTGCAGTCAAGAGGATCTTTAGATATCTGCAAGGCACACAATCTCTAGGCTTATGGTATTCCACTAGACATTCTTGCAAATTAGTTGCTTTCTCTGATAGTGACTATGCAGGATGTAAGTTGACCAGAAAATCAACTTCTGGTGGATGCCATTCCTAGGCAACTGTTTGATTTCTTGGCAGAGTAAGAAACAAACATCTGTTGCTACATCCACTGCTGAAGCCGAGTACATTGCTGCTGGCAAGTTGTACATCCAAATACTCTGGCTTCAGAATCAACTTTTGGATTATGGCATTACAGAGACTAAGACTCCATTATTAATGGATAGTGCTTCAGCTCTTTGCATTGTCAAAAATCCTGTCCAGCACTCTAGGACCAAACATATAGAAATTAGACATCATTTTATAAGAGATTGTTTTGAAAAGGGTCTAATTAATCCTATGTTTGTGCCTAGTGCTGATGAGCTTGCAGACATTTTTACTAAGCCTTTGGATAGTTCAACTTTCCACAACCTGGTGTTAAGGCTTGGTATGCTGCAGCTAGAATAAGTGACAACTACTGATGATCTCAGTAATTACTGATGATCATTGGTAACCATGTCACATATAAGTACTGATGAGTTATTTTACCCTCAGTAGTTTTTATAACTACTGAAGGCTAAATGCTTTAAGTACTGTACTTTATCTGTTCTACACTACTGATATAGTTACAACTACTGAAATCAGTAGAAAATAAGTACTGATGTCCTATGAAACTACTGAAAACAGCTAAAAGCTGATGAGTAAGTGTTGAGGACAGTATGAAACAGCTGAAAGGCTATGAATTGACGACAACTACTGATGAGTACTCTCTTAAGTAGTTCATAAACTGTTGTTTCTTTATAAACAACTGAAGCAATACCATGTCTTCAGTAGTTTCACAACTACTGATGACTAACACCAAGTCTTCAGTTGTTTACAACAACTGATGGCAAAACCACGGTCTTCAGTAGTTTCACAACTACTGATGACTAATACCAAGTCCTCAGTTGTTTCAACATCTGAAGTCCAACTTGTCTTCAGTAGTTTTTAAAACTACTGATGCCTAAATCAGAAACTTCAGTTGTTTCAACGTCTGATAGTGAACACCATGTCTTCAGTTGTTTTATAACTGCTGACCACACCAATACCATCAGTCGTTTTAAACGTCTGAAAGTTAATACCACGTCATCAGAAGCTTCAAATACTGATGACTAACACCAAAACCTTCAGTCGTTTCATCACCCGTACACTATATATTCCTGATCCCTCTTTCAGAGTTTTTCATTCTTTCACGACCTAACTTTTCAAAAGCTCTGAAAACCTTTCACCTTCATTAATGGCGACCATGCAACTCAAACCTCGACACAACTGTGTCGCGTACCTTACCAAATCGCCCTTCTGGACCAAATTTGAAAATGCTATAGATCTTATGGTCCAATCCCCACTAAAAACGGCTTTCCTTTTAAATCCAATCATTTATGCCGATTCGCTACGTCAGTTCTGGATGAATGCGACCGTTAATGGAGAATCTATCATTTCATCTATCAACTCGCATAAGGTGGTTATCTCTACTGCTACCATCCGCCAAATATTGCTGTTAGATGATGCTGCCTACCCTGTTGGATATCCTAAGCGCCAACTTGATCTTTCCTTTGAACAACATGGATATCAGGGTGATCTTAGTGCTTCAACAATCCTGAAGAAACATTTTCCAGATGCTGAACGATTATTATTTCATATGGTAAATGTTTGCCTGGCTCCGAAGACTTCCTCTTGGGATCAACTGTCTTCCAGATGGCAACAGGTATTGTTCTCTATCCTTGAACAAGAACCACTAAACTTTTCTGAAATAATTTTTCTTGAACTCAAGGATATGGCCACAAAACCACTTTCTAACCGTTGGATACTATATCCTCGGTTTATAATGCCATAATAGAGAATCAGCTTTCTGCTGAGGGACTAGTTGGTCTGGGAGTCCCTGCTTTGGCTGTATTGCCGAGGTATACTCCCGACACAACACTGACCAAACTCTCAAACAGGCTGCCAAGCTGCGCAAACCCACGCAGCTGGAACCCACAGCCTCCACCTCCACATCCAAAGTCCCCTCCAAACCCACAAAGAAGAAGCCTAAGAAAGCTACTCAGGAATTGAGTCCCCTGTGGATGCTCCTGCAGCACCAACGCAGGTTATCTCTGCTGGAAATAACCCCCCAGTAGAGACTGTGACTCCACCAACTGAAGCCGCTCAGGTTTCCTCTCAAAAGGAACCTGAAGCAACCACTCACAGGGAAGCCACAATGCTGGGATCCTCCTCACTTGAGGGGATTACCATTGAAGAGCACCACCTGTCCCGGTGTGCACACTGCTTCCACACCCTCTCCTGATGCAACCGCCCCTCAAAGCCCTACTATCATTGTTGCAAAAGTGCTGACGCAGTTGCATTCCTCACCCCCCACCCAGACACCAATTATTACTGGGATAACCTCAACACCTGAGGGGGAGGATCAAAATGCTTCTGTCACCCACAGCACAGGGGTTATCATGTTCCATCCTCTAGTGTAGATAAGGAGGTGCGAACTACTGGTGAGGCTGCCACTGCTTCTGACTCAGCAAATGACCAGGATGCAGTTGGTAACATCTCTAAGTCCTCACCAGTGGCAACAGCTGATGAAGGACATAGTCCTGAGGCTGGAAGTCCCCAGAACCGAGAACAAGGGGCACATGCTACAATTGATCTACACTCAAGGCATGTTCATTCTGACTTTGTCAGGAGGTCAGGTGATTCAGTATCAACTGATGATGACCTGAGCTTCTTCTTCGATGTAGTTGCTCAAAACACCATTCTAGAGGATGAGGTTAGCAGACTCAAAGAGCTGCTGGCCAATATGTCTCAGGATGCAAGTCCATCTGCCACCATCATACACCCACAGATGGCACCTTCCTTGAAGGTTTCCCAACACAGAGCCACCCCAAAATCAACCACCTGCCTCTCTTCTTCGGCCCTACTTCTCAGGAACAGAACCCTCCTGAGCAAATAGGTGCTATACTCCAAAATTCCCTCCCCTCATCACCCCCATAATCACTGATATAGTGATCAAAGCCCTTGATGAGAGGCTTTCCTCAACATTACAGCCCTTGGTTGATGCTGCTGTCCACAAGACTCTTTCTGCGGTCTCAACCCCTTCCTCCAATGCAACCAAAAAGGGGGAGAGTCCTGCAGTGAAAGAACAGAAGAGGAAAAGATCCGAGGAAAAGAAGGAAGCAAAGCAAGCCCAAAAGGAGAAAGAACAGCAACCAATGCTCACCTACAAACGAAAGAAAGGTGCTGATGAGCACATTGCTGAAGATAAAGCCTTGGAGCTATTGATAAAAGAGGCTGATGCCGAACACAGTAGATCAATGGACAACATCATTGATCAGCTGTTCAGGCAAGGTCATGACACCAACAAACTTGACTCTGAGATTCGAAGACTAGAGATTGAAGAAATCCAGAATAGATGGGCAAGTTATGAAGTGTTAGAAAGAGAAAGGCTAGAAATCATGATAAGATTTATTGCAAAATATATTGGAAGATCAATGATTGAGATCAAAGCTTGGTCCAGGGACAGTATCTTGGCAATCACCACCAAGATCTGTTCGTCTGAAGCATACACTAAGGGGCTTGTTATTGAAGCTTTGAATGAAGTGGGTGCTGGGAGCAGGACTGAGCTAGCAAAGCAATCAAAAGCCACACTCACCTCAAGGATGCTAGCACAGCCTGTCAACATTCCCACACCAAAACCACCCAAAACACAACCCACCAACCAACACTCCCTTACCCTCAAACCATAGCCGATGATATACCCTTGAAGAAGAAGAGAAGGATATTGAGGCTAGAAGAAGATGAAGAAGATGATGAGACAGGCTGCCGCTATCAGCTGTAATTCAGTTGCCTAAGGCCACAAGTCACTCCTCAGCAATTACTCCTGAAGTCCAGAGACAAATGGTTAAAGTGAAGCTAGAAGAAGAAGAGCTTCATAAACAGCATGATGAGGAATTGCTGAAGAGAGTTGACAAAGCTTATGCAGCCACATCTTCCATCATCAATATGAAGGAGCAAGCCCTCAGACTTTACACTCTCAGGCATACCTTTCAATATCAAAAGGAAAGAGTGAGGATTTGGCCTGATCCCAGGGTCTCTCACAGAATTCATAAGAACAATATACCTCGGAGATACATTGGCCAGGTGAAAAAGATCGTAGATGAAGTGATCTCTCTGGTCTTTGTAGTTTCACCCTGGGAAATCCTAGAAGACTTCAAGAAGGCCTACAAAGCTAATCTAACCCCTCAGAAGATGCTGGAAAACAAAATAGTGAAAAAGGGGTTAGTTTACAAGAGGCTTGAGGAAGTCAGGAAAAATGAGCTCCAGTTGTTCCTAGAGGTAATCACCCGGATGAGTTCGCTTACAGAGTAATAACAACTGTGGAGCTAAAGAATGGGAAACAGGCAAATACCTGTCTGAGTATTATGGGCCGGAATCACTATTTGAAGGAGGTGCTGAAGAGCTAACCATGGAGGAACAAATCACCTTCCTTGAGGCCTACACAAGAGAGTCGTACAGACTCATTATGGGGAAGTGAATCTCATGAATGGGATAACAACTCTGTGTCCAATTCCCCAAAACAGAGTTCCCATTCATACTCTGCCAAACAAATATTTGAGGTTCTTCCCAGGCCGGAGCGTACATGGGTCATCTTCTCTACTGATCAAGAAGGAAAAAGACCAACATTTTTGCCATCAATAAGTGGGAGTTTAAATAAGTTAGAGGTTTTGGCTGCATTGGTTCAGGGAGTTTGTTGGACCAAAAGAACCAATGAGCCAAGATCAGAAAACCTCTAAGTCCCACACGGTATCACAACAACTGCTGAAAGCCTCATCAGTAGTTTGACAAGTGCTGAAGACTACAACAGCTGAAGATCAAGTGCTGAAGATCTTAACAGCTGAAGAATCAAAGTACTGAAGTACAACAGCTGAAGAACACAAGTGCTGAAGCTGAAAGACCAAAGTACTGAAGAACAACAGCTGAAGAGTTCACAAGTGCTGAAGATCAACAACTGATGTACAAAGTCTGAAGACAAAGACTGAAGACATCAGCTGATGATATCTACTGAAGTCATCAGCTGATGAAACGCTGAAGGTCAAAGTCTGAAGATCAAGTACTGAAGCCTCAGTAGTTTGTCACAACTGCTGAAGAGTACTTCTTCAGTAGTTGTGATATCAGTAGTTTTATTTTCTTTGTTTCAGTAGTTTTGTTAAACGACTGAAGAGCTTGTTCTTCAGTCGTTGTAGTTTCAGTAGTTTTATGTTTTTCAGTTGTTGTAAATGAGATGTTTAACACTTAGGAACATTTGTAAGAAGATGTCAGTTGTTGACATCTTCAGTAGTTGTTAAACATCAGTAGTTATAAAACGGTTACATGTCACTTTCAAGTGACATCAGCCTACGTCATTCTTTTCTTTATAAGGAAAGATGACTCACCTGTAATCGCGCCTTTGAGGCCGACAATCCTAATGCAATATTCCTTTGTCGGATATTTCTCTCTTTATAACAAAATTCTTTTATCGTTTTATACCAATTGTTCTTGTGTGAATTTGTCTAATTCTGAGCTAATCCGCTGCTATATCTGTTCAATCGATTAAACCAAGGGCTGAGATCCTAACACCTAAGGTGAACCATCTTATTCGGGTCAAAAGGATTTTTTGTTATGTGAAGGGTACACCCACACTTGGGTTGTGGTACCCTCATGATGATGACTTTGGGCTTACTACGTATAGCGACTTGGATTATGAAGGCTACAAGTCTACATGAGCAAGGTGTCAGTTCTTTGGGAGAAGATTTGTAACCTGGCAGCATAAGAAGCAGACCTCGGTTGCATTGTCAACCTATGAAGCCGAATACGTTGTTGCTGCAAGTTGCTGTTCACAAATCATATGGATGCAACAGCAAATGCGGGATTACAGTTTGAAATTCTCTTCTACTCCTATCTTTTGTTGATAACTCTACTACAATTGCAGTCACTAAAAACCCGGTCCAACATCCTAAGACCACTTTATACGTGATTGCTTTGAAAAGAACATAATCGATGTGGTATAAATAATCACAGATTTTCAACGCGCTGACCTCTATACAAAGGCTTTTGACAAACCATGTTTTCTATATCTCTTAGAGGTCAACAACGTTAAAAAGAAAAGTGAGGTCATTCCTGAAGATGACCATGTGTAGTCTGATGTGTCGTGTAAATTTACTTTTATTTTTCAATGCTTTTTAATTTATTTTCTTAATTTTGAGTTGTTTAATTAAAATTGGTTTTATTGTTTTGCCTATTAAAATCCTAAAACGCTAATCCATTACGCTTTTAAAATTATAGGGGGAGAATAGGTTTAGACAATATAATAAAAAAACGAGGAGAAGGAGGGGTAGCTGATAAAGAAAATAGATCGTATGTGTGATACCGATTCAATCTTCAAAATATGATAGTACACAGGAGAAAACCATTTTGGACTTTAAAATTTTAATTGAAAAAGATGCAAAGCTCTAGTATAAGTCTGTGTAGTCTGAGCAATATAAAAGGAAATATGATAGACAAACTAGCTACTACTAAGGTAACACAAAGAAAGTAGACCTAGAGGTTGCTAGACCACAAATGATATGTCGGTAGTTCAACACAATAGACGACTAGACCTTTTTGGTGATCTCAAGATTAAACTAAAATGTTTGACTAGCTATGGGTAACACCTTATCCCTGGTTAACACAATCAACAAGATCCCAATAATGAGTGACGAGCAAAATAAACGCCACGAATGTGTGTGTAAGACCAAAGCATGAGCAAGAGCATATAAAAAATGAAAATACAATCAAACTAATAACCTATGTTTTTGGTGAGATCTATGCAAAAAGAATGAAATTGCTCAAACAAGAAGATAGGTTATGTGCCTCTCTGCTGTGCGGTGGCACTGACCTGAGGATAAGCATAACCTATATATTCTAGAATTCATTATTGTTTGCCGCCTCTCTGTTGTGCGGTGGGACTGACCAGAGGCTTGGCTCCTTTATGAAATGTCTACGAATAGTTTCTTCTTGAATACCACCCTAAGACCGCTCAAAAATCTCCTGAGGAATGTTGATTACCATATAAGTGTGGGATCCACAAATGCTTGTTCAAATAAACAAACCTTAAACCATTACCAATATTTGTTGAAAGTTTGTGTATGGATTTAAGAGGACAAGTATACTGACAATCATTGTGGCTACAATTCTTGAAAGTTCAAATCAGTGTGGGGACCTAATAGTACTAGTATGATTTCCTAAATTTGCTAAAGGACTCTAGATGAAAAACAAGAATAGCGCATCAAAGGTTTTAGATAACTTGTCCCGAATGATTTGAATATCATGTATGATTCCAAATTGAATTCCTCCATGTATGGTCTAAATAAATTGAAGCTGCTTTTTTTCTAGAAAAGTAATTCTTTAGATTTACATCTTAGGATTTAAGCCTCACAAAACACAATAACATGTCTTAGTTTTAAGTTTTAGTGTTATTTCCATCATTTCTGTAGAAAGTTTGTCAATTTCAATTTGTTTAATATCAGACTATGTCATGGAAGTTGACAGGGAACCTTATCATCTAAATGGTCACGTCTGAGGTGACCACACATGCTTTCAAGTAAAATGGGTCACGTCTGAGGTGACTAAGTTTTTAAAAGGACCATGTCTGAGGTAGTCAAAAGCTTTTCAAGTTAAAATGATCATGTCTGAGATGATCTTAAATTAAAATTTTAAAAGGGTGTAAAAGGTAAACTAGTCATAAAGTCAAAAACCATAAGTATGATTCATTCGCACGACTGGACCATGAGCATGGACCAGTCATACGATTGGAGGATACGAATGTGCCCAATCGCATGATTAACCCATACGTATGGGACATATGTGCGATTGGACCATCAGGACTACTAAAATGTGCTAACCGCATGGATGAAGATGACCAAATGACCCAGTTGCACGACTGACTTCTACTCGCACGACTGAAGGTGACTAACTGTGCTAGTTGCACAACTGATCTTCAGTCGCATGAATCAACTATGCGACGGGGCTCAGTCGCACGACTGAAAGTAAACCCTAGTATAAATAGAGGGTGAGTTGGTCGTAGTTGGTCATCACTCCCAAATCGCCTCTACATCGCACAAACATACCATTACCTTACCCGATTTTCATTTGAGCCTTCAAGACTATTGTTTGTTGTGTACTGCGGATTTCTATCGACTATACACGTATAATGCGGTTCAATCCATGAAAATATCCATCAATTTAACCGCAAAATCGACTAAAATGTACCCTAAAAGAATCTGTGACTTACATTGACAAATAAACTAATAAAAGTAAGTCAATTGTGCAATTCAATGTTATAATATGTTTTGTCAGTAAATTGCAAGTCAAATGAGCCTAACCACGATGTGTAACATTAAAGATTGCCCAAAATTTGATTTTGAATTGAATAGTTAGACTATCATGCGAATGGACAATCTGATGAACTTCAGTCGCACCACTGAAAGGGACGAATGGCGAAATCACACAGCTAAACCATGCGTATGAGTTCAGTCGCACGACTGGGGTAACCGCATGAGATAGCATGCGTATGAGCTTAGTTGCATGTTAAGTCATACGTATGAGGTCATTCGCATGACTTGATCTCAGTCGCACATTGTCATTCACATGGCGGAGCAGAGAATTTCTTGTTCAAATGACTAAGTTCATTACTTATTGACTGACACTAACGTTTAGATTCATTGTGTAACAGATGGCTAGTCACTGGACTATGAGCACCAAGCACAACATCTGTGCTCATCTGGATCTGACATCCAGGAACGCAGCTGACTTCTCAGGCATTATCACATTCCTACGGAGACCGAGGATCTTCCATGCCATCTCGACTCCTTGCACTCCCTATCGCTCGGTCCAACAGGCTTTCTCGGAAAGTGTTGTGGTGGACAGATCCTCGGAGCCGCATTGCATCAGGAGCTCGATATTTTGAGAGGCTATTGAGATCATCGATGATGATCTTTGGACAGTTCTCCTGTTAAGGATGATGCTGATTGCCCGACCCGATTCCATCACCTTACTATTCGAGGATGCTTTATGTGAGCTAACTACTCTGGGGACATCAACGCAGGGGTGCTCAACAAGAGCAACCTGTGTCCCCAGTTCAAGTACCTCGCTCATGTGCTGCTGAAGTGCATAGTGTCTCGGAAGGGAGGGTTTGATGAGCTCTCATATCAGATTCAGAACGCTTATGCAGCGTTGGTGCTAAACCACCCGTTTAGCTTCTCCAGGATGATCTTCACCTACCTGGTGGAGAACATAGAGGGAAATGGCAAGGAGGGCTTTTGTATGTACCCTCGATTCATACAGATGATCATAGACCAAAATCTCCCTTCGTTGCCAAAGGAGAAGGAGGATGTTGTAGCACTCGAGGTGATGGATGATACCACCTTGGGTCGGATGAAAGTTTACAGGGGACAGTAGGTGAAATCCCCTGTGAGGCAACTATTTGGGAATCTGGCTTGTGAAAACTACGTGGCACTAGGTAGGCGTAAATGGCATCACTTAGACATGACTCTGATGTTGAGCAATTAGAGCTCCGAGATGATGACTCAGATGATGATGATAGCGGTGCTGATGGAGATGCTGGGCCCACTCAAGCAAGGGCCCCCACAGCTGATTACACATCTCCGACACCCACCCATAGAGAGACTGAGGATGCCGGATTCCCTCAGGATTTCCAACCTGATGAGGAGGAGGATATAGATGAGGAGCCCCTCACTCAGACTGTTGGCAGCAAGGTGGTTGACACAGAGCAAGGGCTCTAGGCGGTTGGTGAACGCCCTGGCAGGTCGGGAGAAAGTGACAGGAATCCTACCTTTGCTCCCAATCAGCCAAGCCGTGGTCTAGGGGGAGCATCCACCTTGAAGGGATCGAGGTAGAAAAGGATGGCTCAGCCCCACAGCTTAAAAATGAAGAAGAGACACAACTGTACAGATTCGTCACTTGCTACCACTATTACCACCACTACCACCACTCTACCTACCACCACTACTACCACCACAACCACCACTCCACCTACCACCACAACCACCATTCCACCTACCACCACTACTACCACACCTACACCACCCCTACCTTCATCTATATTACCCCCAATCTTCACACACTGCCACCACCACCACCACGACTAGCCATCCAACTGCACCATCATCCTCCTCTCCATATACATCTGGATCACCTCTACCCCCTTTGGGGAAGAGGAACAACTGTCAGCGCTGTACCGTATGGTGATGCGTCTGTTAGCGGCTAATGATGAGAAAACTGTACAGATTCGTCACTTAGTAGATCTTACTGCTTCACAATCTCAGCAGGCTCGATTGATTGATCAGCAGGCTCAACAGATGTCTCAGCTCTAGGAGCAACATGCCAAGAAGATTGAGGATCTGGAGGCTGCAAACAAGACTATCTTGCTAAAGCTCAAAGGATCCAAAGAAGAGCCATTAAAGATAGGAGAAGGAGATGGAGACGATGATGATGATGATGATGAGTATGATGATGATGATGATGGTGATGATCACAAGGGTGATACTGATGCAGATGTTTTTGATGATGATGAAGACGATTCTTCTGCTATGGGTGCCACATCTGCAAGCGAATGGAGGACCAAAAGGACTTGAGATCAGGGTGCCTCCACATCCGCCCTGGTAGCAGAAGAGTAGAGGATACAGGATAAGAGTAATATTTAGTTATTACTTTATTTAAATCATATGTATTCGAATCTTGTACCTCATTATTGTAATGAATGTTTATATTTAATTATGGTTTTTTTGTCTTAATTATTAACTAATGATTGTTGTGTCACATGTATAAATCAAGCAGATCCAAGATTTCAGAGGGATGAACATGATGTTTCCCCTCCAACAGATCAAGAGTCAGCTCACGATGATTCTTGATCTGCAGGGTATTTTTAGGAGATCGTTGATGTACACTCCTGAAGAATGAGAGATCATTCACAATCTTATTGACGAGCAAATTGCAGAAATGTTCAAGCTCAATCCCAATGAGATTGTGAAGGATGCTCCAACTTTTGAAGAAACCAGCGACGACGAGCTGAACGAAATTGATGAGATAGAGATCGAGGACGTCACTGCAGAGCACTATCCCGAGTACGCTGACAAATAGAGAAATGTGGTCCCCAATTTGGGTGACTCCCTGGTTGGTGATACATTTGAGATATTAGATAAGATGGAGCAAGAGTCCGAGAAGGTTGTAGAACAAGCCCAAGCCTCAAACACTGATGATGATATCAGAAATGCTGAATGGGCTGTTTGTTTTGAGGAGATCCGAGCCCAACACACTGCTCCTAAACAGAATGTCTACACCAAGCTCTACAATGTGAAGAAACATCACAAGGTGTCAGGCAAGATTATCACATGGGCATATTTTGATGATCTTAATGTATACGCAATGAAGAGAGAGAAAGGTACTAGTACTTTAGATTCCCGCATGATCTATAGTCTCTACCTGGTTTTGAGCTCAGCCAGCTGGCTAAACTGAAGCTGTTATATGCTGACTCGAGAAAGATGTCAGGCTGGTTTGAGGCTGCCTTGAAGAAAGAGTACCATACAACGTGGGTCAACTTCAAACCTCAACAACCTACGAGGTATATCGGATGTTCTAAAGTTGATCCCATAACTGGAAAGCCAAAGATAGTGCTGAAGTGGAGTCCTCCACGAACAATGTCAAAGATCCCTCTACGGGAGATGCCACAGGATTTCACTCCTCACTTCAAATAGTGGTACTATGATTGGAGAACAGGGGAAGCTGTCATAGTTCTGAACAAAGAGGGCAAAATGGATACTATTAGGGTATTCGACCCGATGTGGCTTACCAACTTGTCAGCTAACGACGTCTACACTCTATACAAGTGGCCACTGTTCTATGACACGCAGGAAATTGTACAAGCCTTCCAATTCCAAAATATGATACGACTCTACTTTGCATTTGAAATACATACAGGAGTCACAAGAGTGGAAAAGTACAAGAAGTATGAGGAGGTTATGAAGAAGGTAAGACCATAGGTAGATCTAGGTCCAAGGGGGAGTTTGTTGATACATATGTACCTAGATTTGGATGTTAATGTGATATGTCTTAAATGTCTTATGCTTATGTAATGCTTGGGTATTTAATGAAATGAGAATGTTGGTTGTGATTTATAATGTTTAATATTTCATTAATGAGTTGTGTAATGCATATTGACTAGATTATATAGGTTTGTGAGTGTTTGAATTGATATGCATAATGTTATAATGATAAATACATTCAAACTTGGTTAAGTGAAGTTCTCATGCGTCCGACTGGACCATGCGCCTCAACAGTGGTCATGCGTCGGAATGGCCATGCGACTGAGTATCAATGCGCCTAAATAGTCCATACCGCTGAACGACTTCATGCGACTGACTCACTCGCACGACTGAACACTCAGTCATATGAATGGACCAACCGCATAGCTGAATCGCATGAATGAACTATGCAAATGGTTCAATCGCCCAAATAAGTAACCCTAACTTATAAATACCACCTAATTCGTGGAAAAATGTAAACATAATACACACTTCGACTCTAGACGTACCCTAGCCATCCAGAGACCTCTAAGATCATACTCCAAGTTCATAGATCACAGTAGATCGATTCCTAAGTGATTCTTAACGTTAGATTCAATACATAATTGTTTCTACGTGCATTCTCACTGATTGGATCACCAATCAAATAGGATTCCACACTATTTGGTTTGGTATACACGTTAATCAATTTGTACATCATCCAGTACTCTGTCCCTAACAAGAATATTTCTTTTGAAACAAAAATTCCAAAAGTGCTTGAAGAAACAAAGCTGTCATACCTTCCTAAACAAAGAAACATGCTGAAGACCATCTGCAAGAGAATAGCTCAATTAAATGAAGGTCTTCAAGAGCTATCTCAACAACAAAATTCTTCCAATTAATAAAATGAGAAGTGTGCCTCTACTGAAGAAAGGCACAAGTCATCAGTGGAAAAAGAAAAGAATAAGGCATCAGCCGATCATCTGTGGAAGAGGAACCTTTCTTCAGTACAAGATCTACAAAAGAAAAAAAAGTCTTCAGTAGAACTTAATGCTAATTCAGTAGATGATCTATGGAAGAGGCATTCATCAACAAACAAACAAAAGTTGCATAAAGTGGAAAAGAAAGAATGTACTCCAAAGCTGAAGAAGGATGAAAAGCCTCAAAAGTTGGAAAACCAAAAGAAAATTAATTATTCTAAGAAAGAATCAAATGAGAAGTATTGCAAATGGTGTGACATGAAAAACCATTGTACTAAAGATTGTTACTTTAGTAGTTACTATTCTATTTGCAATATGAACAATCATATGACTGCTAACTTCTACTTCAACAAACATTATGCTATCTGCAACAAAAATAACCATTCCACTGAGGAATGTTATTTTAACAAAAAGAACAAAACAAAAGGCAAAAAGAAGAAAGAATGAGATAAGTCTGAATCAGACACTCAATCTACTGATTGTGAAAAGGGTTCTAAACTGAAGAAGTAGCAAAGTACTCTTTATTTTCTTGATCACATCTTGTTTCTTGAAAATTACTTGATCTATCCATTCCTTTTCTCAGTAATTCTACCATCATCTTACTACGTTTAGCATGAGTTGGATTGATCAAAGGTAATCTATTTAACTCTTTTAGATCTTGCACTGGAAGTTTAATGATGCCAGAGTAAAAATGATAGACATCATAAGCTGCATTTACTCTTTTAATAAAAAATGCATCAAAAATCTCATCATACTTCTATGCTATTATCTTGACTTGATTTGTGAAATCAGGAGCAATCATAACATTTAGCAAATCAGCAACTGTTTGTCCTTTCTGTAACACATTCCTTACCAAGTCACCTGTCGATTTGGCATTATCAAAAATCTGTATTTGTTCCGATGAGGCTTTGTATGCTTGCCTTTGAGTACCTAAAAACATTTTGATCAGATATTTTCTACTATCATAAGCATCAAATTTTCTTGTCATTTGTTTAATTTCTTGAGGTTTTAGCAATCTTGGTCTTATGGTGATTTCTGGATATTGAGGATTATCTATATCAAGAATAATCATCTTCTCCGATTGTTTTTCAGTTTCTTGAAAGCTTTTGACAAGATTCCTTAAAGATACACATTGTAATCTTTTCAATCCATGGATAATTTCTAGCTTGCAAACATGATCCTAATGCTGGAATACTCATATTATTAGGATCTGGATGGTGCAGCTCAGAGCTCGATAATTCTTCTACATTGATACTTTCTTTTGCTCTATTCCATTCTCCATGTTCTATAACAATTTCATTTGGATCGATTGGAGTAACTGACTCTACAACAATACATTTCTCATATTCATCATTAATCGGAGAAATAGTCAGTCCATCCAAAAATACTCTATTATACTTTATCTTCACCAGGTAGTTGTATCTATCATCAAAATCTTATGGAATTTTATCTTGTCTTGAATTTGTTCTTGTGCAGAAAAATTTGATACAAACTATGCTTCATCTATGTCTTCTTCATCCAGAACTTCATCATACTAGTCATCATTGTAAACTTCTTCAATGTCTACTAAATCTTCAATTTGTTCTTGAGTGTTTTGCTCTTCAATATTTTCTTCTATTCTTTGAGCTTTTGAAGTTGACTCAATAAACTTGCATCTGCAATATCATCAATTTTCCTTTTTCCTTTAATCTTCTCAGGATTCTCGTGAACAATGTTCATTTAAGAACTAATCATTGGATCTGGTGAATTGGGTTTTTGATATTCTTTTATCTTTAGCAATTCATCTTTCAATTTTTCATTTTCATCAGATAATTTCTTGAATTTCTCTTCAAGAATATCATAATCTTTTATCATGACTTCAAAGTTTTAGATCACATCTTCTTTATCTTTATCATAGCTCATAATCTTTGTATCTTTCAACAAATTTTCTTCTTTTAACTTTGAATTTTCATCCTCTAACTTTTGAATTTCCTTTTCAAGAGATATATTCATCTGTTTCAATATTTCATTTTCAGCCTTTAATTCTTCAATTTCTTTTTCTGTAGTCACATTGTCTTCTTTCATGTTTTCCATCTCATCAATATCCACCAACTCCTCTGTTTTTACAGATACATTTTTTGTTGTACTCGGAGGAATTTCTTCAAATTCTTCATTTACTTCTGTTTGAATCACTGGTTCATATAGCATATGATTCATGAAATCAAAATCAAAGGTTTGATTTTGTGAATCTTCTTCTTGAGCAACAGTAACAGGTTCATCTTCTTGAGCATCATGAAGAGAATCGTCATGTATATCAACATAAGTAACTTCTTCAACTATGATCTGAGTTTCATTGACATTTTCATCTTCATTCCTTTCATCTGTAGCTGCTTGATGTGCTTCAGATGCACCATCATTGCCATCATCATCATCATTATTATTATCATCATCATCAGTTAATGAGCTTTCAGAATCTTCATCATCATTTTCTTCATCATCATCATCAGTCACATCATCCACAACATCCTTAATAAGATCATTTGGATCTATTGGTTCATCTTCAGATAAATGGTAGTGTGGTTGATTGATGTCTACCTCATCCATAGATACATTCCTTATGTAATCAAATAAAGGAATGTTTTGAGCACCGGTGATCATAGCCACTCTTTGATAAACAGATTCAACATGTGCTCTAATTGCAGTTTATCACCTTCAATTACTTCAACATATAAGTCTGGATTATCTTCCTTAATAAGCATTTGGAGAAATCTAGGATACCTTAAGTATTTATTTATTTTTCCTCTTTCAAGATTGAAAATAAATCCATTCATTATCCACTACCATGTTAAACCTTTTGTTAGTGGCTAAAGCAATAATTGGAAAATGATCTGGCTAAAGCAAGATTGAAATGAATCCCAACTGGCACTTCATTTGGACATGCAATGTTGAAAATTATGACACAGAAGTTTCCAGTGTTTGTACACTCTAGCTCTGAAAATTTGTTTGTTTGGAAAATGATCTGGATGACCCATTTGTAGAAAAACGTCTCTGCATTCATTAAAAGTGGAAGGCCCCATTCCCGGGACGCTTACAGCTGGTAAATCATCGCACATAAAACATATAATTTATATTTAATCATTCATAAAACATTGTAGCGGAAACATAAATCTAACTTTTCATAACATTACAAATGCTTTTGCAAATTAATATAGGCGTCCATTTCAAAACATCATTCGTTCGCATTACAATGCAAAAACATTAACAAAAGAATGCCATGCAAAGTAGCTGCTCCGTGCCATCCTCAGCAATGCTCACCTGCCAACTGGAAAATGCATAAAAGTCAGCGTTGCTGAGTGAGTTCTAGTTTTATAAAAATACTTTACTTTCATTAAAACTTTTGTTTACTTTCTCTCCAGTTATACTATACTTTACATTAATTCGTAATCATACATCGTACGTACATACAGATAATACCATTATTATCTTCTTTAATCTTTCATGCCTTATTCTTTACTTTTCCTTTCTATCAACCATAAACCCTTCCCTTCTGTTCATGGTACTAGACCTAGGCCTATCATAGACCTTCTGTAATGGTGCATCGGATCTTGTGGTCACAGTACCTAGGGTAAAGTCTAGGTTTACTATGCAATACCTTTATGTTCATGGTTCTAGACCTAGGCCTCTCATAGACCTATAACGGTGCATCGCACCTCGTGGTCACAGTACCTAAGGTACGAATGTACATGTACCATTACCATAGGCAATACCTTTCTGTTCATGGTTCTGGACCTAGGCCTCTCATAGACCTTCTATAACGGTGCATCACACCTCGTGGTCACAATACCTAAGGTATGCATTCTTACTTCATGTTCCTCTTTCATTATCTTTCACTTTAAGTTACATAATATTTTCGGTTCATTCATTAACATAATACGTAAAGCCACGGAAAGATAAACATACATCATAATAAGGAACATAACATTCAGTCATCATCATCATACATGGCATCATTATACATTCATAACATACATCATGTATAATCATACAACATCATATGTCATCATTATGCAAATCCATCAATACATCATACATGCCCATAATACCATCTATGACCTCAAAAGTCAACCTAGACGAACCCCCGGGAACACCTCAAGTCAAAGCCTACATTACTCCTTTTTCTCCTAAAAGTCAGAATTATTCTAAGTGTTCATCCGCATTGACCTTATTTTTCATCCACAATTGATTTGCTTCATCCGCATTGACATACTTCATCCGCATTTGTCATTTGCATTTGACTTACTCATCCACATTTCATATATTTAGTCAAATGCTCATCCGCATTGACCCCATCTGTATAAGTTGTTCATCCGCATTTCTTCCCAGTACTCATCCGCATTTCCCTTTACTTAGTCCATATTGATTCGCATTTCTCAAACTTAGTCAAATGCTCATCCGCATTGACTTCATCCGCATTGACCTCCATACGCATTTGTCATACTTAGTCAATGCTCGTCCGCATTGACTTACTTTGCTCATCCATATTAACCTTTCCATTCGCATTGACTTTTGAATACTTATGCAAATTCTAAATCTTAACATATGAGCCTTAAACATCATATTCCAATCTCAAATCACCATTCATCATGTTCTAAGATTAAATCATACATCCTAAGCCTTAGAAATATCATCATACATCATCAAGCAGAACATGATCACACATATCATAACATCATCATACACACATTGAAACATACGGGTCCGAAACCCAGTTTAATGAAAACATATATTCATGCATTTCCAGCCCCAAAATCAGGTAAAAGAGGGGTCCTAGAACTCACATTTGCATCTCTTGAGTATGGCTTCTTCCAAACTCATTTGCAAATTGAATTCAACCGCCTATAACCCACTAAAAACATACCCCAACACATATAAACACACATAAGCATAAACCCGAGGATATAACCGGTTAAGAACACCATAGAAACATGGATTCTTACCTTGAATTCGAATTCTTTCTAGTTGTTCCTTCAAAACCAAGAATTTGCTGCTCCTTGCTACTCTCTCTCTCCAAAACCCGAAGATCAGTGAGGTATGTGACATATGGGAGGCCATACCACCTTTTACACCCACTTTTCAAACATTTTGTCCTTTTGGAAACTTTTTACCCCTAGACTTGGGTTTTATTCCTTTTCTTTCTTTTTCTTCACTTATTCTTCTGACTTGTCTAAAAATAGCCGGGTGTTACAAAAAGTGTACTCAGATAAGTCTTATGGGTCATTTTCTCCAAGTTTAAGAGTTGTTCTTATTGCTTGTTTAGAGACTTCAATCATTCTATCAGAAGTAATAAATGCTCTTAAGACCTTGTTTCCTTCTTCATCTCTTTCTATGTTTGTTGTTCTCTAAAATCTTTTGATTAATCTTGCATTAATCATTGGTCTAGCACATATTGCATAGACATATTTTGATCTAAGCAAAAATCTTATAATTTCTTCATATCCAACTGCTTCTTTATTTTCTTCATCAAGAAATGCAACAACATTATGTTTGGGTTCAAACTTCAAAGCTGCCATATGCAAAATAAAAAAATATTAGAACATTGAAATTTGATGAATATTCAATTTGAAATATTAAATTCAATTTTGACTTATGATTTTTACTTTTTTACTTATGAATTTAAATTTGTGGAATTCTTAAATTTATTCATTTTGAATTCATCATTTTATCAATCTATTATTTGAATTCTAAGTTTTTCTATTTTTTATTTTAAAAAAATTTATTTTTATTTTTTTTTTAAAAATTGACTTTGTGTGTTCATCTTCTTCTTCCTTCGAAGAACCGACTGTGCAATCTCTTATCAAAATCATTCTCAACTTCAGTCCACAAACAATATATCAAGTTGATTGAAATTTGATATACATCAACAATTCAAAATCAATTTTAGATATGGTTAAGATTTGATTAGTTAAACTTTGAATGTTATAGTTTTCGAATGCCCGAATAGCAGTCAAACGCCTATGTCAATCATCATGTTTTTAACCAAAATCTACTGATTTGAATCACAAACATACGTTTATAACTCATATAATATCTATCAATCAACACAGATTAGCTTTAAACAACGAAATCAAAAAGTTCGATGAAGACCAGAGTCGATAGTTTAGAGGGTTTTGTTAGGAGAATTTTGAGTGTGAATGAGAAAAACAAGTGTAAGTGTTCAATATATATTTAGTGAAATTTTAGACGCATGAGCCCTGTTTGTGCATATGAAACCCTAAAATTTACAAAATAATGAGACGTATGAGCACTGTTTGCCCGTATTAACTCAGACGCATGAGAACTGTTTAGCCGCATGAGCATTGTACAGACGCATAAGCACTGTTTAGGCGCTTTTGCACTATTCAGGCGCTGTTGTACTGTTCAGCCGCATGAAGTTCCTAAAAAGTCCAACACTTGAAACTTTCAACACTTGTAACTTTCAACACAGTGTAGACACATGAGACATTCAAAACGTCTAACACTTGTTAAACACAAACTCATTATCACTGTTTAGGCGTATGGGATTGATGAAACGCCCAAACACTTGGTTAAACTCATGGACTTATTGCAACTGTTTAGGTGCATGAGAATATGAAAATGCCCAAACACTTGTATAAAATTCCTGAAAGTTCATCATGCTCCTATTTAGATGTATGAACACTATTTAGGCGCATGAGTTGAGTTTGAGTTGACTTTCATGAGTCTCACACTTGTGTTTTTCATACTAATATTTAAAAATGATATGCATAATTTTGAATTTCCCAAAATTTACATTTTAGCCCTTCGAATTTAAAATTTTTACATTTTGCACACTCAAATTTATTTTTCAACAATTTTTTTTAATTCATAACTTGTTGTATAACTTTTGAGAATTTCTCTTTCCCTTCATTTTAATTTCTAAAACATTTTCAAATCTCTATTTCTCAACTTTGAGAGAAGCATTTCCACTTGCAATTTTATATAGGTTCATATTATCATTTTCAAAAGTTTCATGATCACACTCACATATACTTTGAACATATAACAACATCCTTTCAATTCAACTTTCTTTTATTTTGATTTTCTGAGAAAAACTCTTCCATTTATTACTCCCCTAAAGTTTTAAGTTGAAACAACTTATAAGTTTCCTAAGGTAGAATAATAAGATCACACAACTCATTGTTATATTGCATTCACACACATAAAACATTCATAAAATCAAAATGAAATCAGAATCAAAATCTAGTATACAAAAAGAATTCATGTCTGTAGTGAGATCATATCAATGAAGATCAGCACATTAAAATAAAAAAATGTGAGTAGTCATGGACAATGAATAAATCCTGATCAAGTGTGTTCCAGGTCAATGATATCACAGCAAAGGAGACACAAGATCTAAGGACAGACAATTACTGTTTTTGACAAAATATCAGCTCACTTACTTTTTTCAATTCTTGGATTGATAAGGTTATATGTAGAGAACTCAACTATCATCAAGACATGCAAGCAAGAACACATACTCAACTTATTACCTCAACATATGTGTAATCAGAGCTCATGTTACTTAAATGAATAGAGAATGATCATGGATAACCATTTGATCAACTCTAACTATCCATTTGAATAGATTGTGCACATTGGCATCTTTTGCATCAAAGAGAAAATCCAGGTGTGTAATGACTTACAACAAAGGATATCTCAACACTTCAGGTCTATGATGACTCATAAAAAAGAAGTGAAATGGTGCTTGTAACAGATCTCATGATTAATTACATCACCATCAGGTGTGAGTGGTGTTACTTAACAAACAGTCAATCTGATAAGCCAGAACATCTCAAAAGTACTTCGATGAATATATATTTAGTGTAATCACAAGAATTTACTTTTCAGTATAATAGCATGATAGTGTCTACACATCATATCTAATCATGTCAGACTTTATTAATAAGTAAAATATGCAACTGATCTCATTAATGTACTATCATTTCTCACATATTGCAAAACAGATTCTTTTCTAAACAATGAACTCACAATAGAAAAAAAACTCTATTTTTGGAGTTTTGATTTATACTTTTGTATTTGGTTTTTCTATGACAAAAGAAAAACACACACACACAAAATAAAAACAGGCAATTAACATTGAGAGTATCACTTATGATAGTCTTTTGATTTAGGGAGTTCAGATATGATTAATAAGACCATTGATTCTACTAAATACTCAAACCGTCCTCATAGGAAGGCATTAGTAAATAGATATGCCAACTGTTTTTCTGTTGCAATTTGAATCAATATGATTAACCCTTTTTCAGAGTTATCTCTGAGAAAATGATATCGAATTTCCATATGTTTTGTTTTGAATGTTGAACAGGATTGGCTGTAATGAACATAGCTGCAGTGTTATCAATGTAAATGGGTGTTTTAAGAAAATTAAACCAATAATACAGTAGTTGATTTTCCAACCAGAGGATTTGAGAACATCTTGCTGATGCAGCAATGTACTTAGCTTCTGCAGTTGAAAGGGAGACATTTGTTTGTTTCTTACACTACCATGAGAGTAATCGGGGACCAAGAAATGACATCCACCTGAAGTAGATTTTCTATCTTGACAACAACCAGCAGAATCACTATTTGTATATCCATGTAATTGAAAGTTACCCTCGTAAGGATACCAAAGCCCTAAAGCTGGTTTACCTTTGAGATACCCAAATATTCTTTTGACAACAATTAAATGTGATTCTTTTGGGTCTGATTGATACCTGGCACACACACAAACAACATACATAATGTCTAGTCTAGATGCAGTAAGATACGTCAAAGAACCAATCATTGATGTGTATAAAGTTTGGTTAATATATTTTCCTTTTGGATCAGGTTCAATCTTGGTGTTAACATCTGCTGGAGTTTGTATGGACTGACAGTCTTGCAACTTAAATTTCTTCAATAGTTTGTCAACAAACTTCTCTTGATTGATAAAATTTCATAGTTAGTTTGCTTGACTTGAAGTCCAAGAAAGAAATTAATCTCTCCGATAGATCTTATTTGGAACTGAGATTTCATTATTTCTTCAAATTCATTGCATAATTTTGGACCGGAAGAACCAAATATGATATCATCAATATACACTTGTACACATAAGAGATCATCATTATCCTTCTTTATGAATAAAATTGGATCAATTTTCCCTCTTATGTATCCATGTTGGATTAAGTGTTGTGATAATGTCTCATACCAAATTCTAGGGGCTTGATGAAGTCCATATAAAGCTTTACTCAGCTTATAGACTCGATGTGGAAATTCTGCATCTTCAAAGCCTAGAGGTTGCTTCACAAACACATCATCAGTGATAGGAACATATAAAAATGCACCCTTTACATCCATTTGATACACCTTAAATTTCATGAATGAAGCATATGACAGGAAAACTCGAATGGATTCAAGTCTTGCAACTGGTGCAAACACCTCATCATAATCTATCCCTTCTTCCTGTGTGTATCCTTGTGCAAGAAGTCTCGCTTTGGTCCTTATTACTACACCATGATCATTAGTCTTATTTCTAAGCAACCATTTTGTGCCTATGGCATTTTCTCTTTCAGGTAAATCCACTAAATTGCACACTTCTTGTTTGCGGAATTGAAGTAATTCTTCTTGCATAGCTTCTATCCAACCATTGTCCTTTAATGCTTTGGTAACATTATTAGGAACAACTTGATAAAGAAAACAAGAGTATAAGCACAAGTTTGCTTGTTCTGATTTACTCCTTGTTGTTCTCTCATTCAATGGACCAATATAGTGAGAAATTGGATGATTCATGTGAATACAAGATGTTGGAATCTCATCACATTAAACATTAACATCGAGATTTGTTTGGTTTAAGTTGGAGAGCTGATGTAACAAATTTGAAGAATGTGGATTGAAGTTTGGAACTTGAGTCAGTGAGTTAATAAAGTAATCAAAGTTACTAGTATCAACTACATCATCAGAGATGGATGATGTGCCAGACTCGGGTTGCACAAACACATTACCATCATTAGGAATAGGTTGTGATTCTTCCTGATCAATTGAAACCGAATGATCTGAAGCTGAATTAGCATGATCATTTTCATTGAATCGAATTGTTGAGTCCTTGATAAATGATAAAAATGGGTAGTCTGAGCTAGAATCATCTAGGTCATTAGAATCTGAATCCTCATTGAAAAATCTAAGATCTCCTCTAAATTTCTTCAGGCCTGTAGAATCAAGACAATCTGATTGATTAAACAAGTTAGATTGAAAAGAATATGAAAATGAATCTAAATCAAATAACCATGCAGGACCATTTGAAACTTATGGAAAAGAATTTTCCCGAAATTTAACGTTGAATGTTTCAAGATATCTTCGTCCTAGAGTTATACACTCTATAGGCTTTTGAAACAGATGAATATCCAACGATAAATCCATTATCAGATTTGCATCAATTTTTGCTAACTGATCATTTTAATTAAGAATCATAAAAGGACAATCAAATGATTGTAGAAAGTTTATGTTCAGTTTTCTTCCAAACATTAACTCATAAGGAGTTTTCATTTTATCATTCACAATTAAGATTGTGTTCTGTATAAAACACGCACTTGATATAGCTTCATCCCAAAAAGTTATACAAATCTTTGCATGAGCTAACATAGAACGAGCAGCTTCAATCAGTGTTCTATTCTTCCTTTCAGCAACTCCATTTTGTTGAGGAATTCTGGGAGCACTGAACTGATGAGCTATCCCTTTCTAAGCACAAAACATTTCAATGTTAGCATTTTTGAATTCCATTCCATTATCACTTCTTATTATTTTCACTTTATTTTCTAATTGATTTTCAACTTTAATGATAAATTCTTTCAATAATTCAGCCATTTCAGATTTAGCATACAAAAAGAAAACCCATGAAAATCTTGTATAGTCATTAATGATAACTAAACAATATGATTTTTTGTCTAATACTCTTGACATTTGTTGGTCCAAAAAGGTCCATATGTAACATTTGAAGAGGTTTGGAAGTTGAGTTTATGAGCTTGGCCTTATAAGACGCTCTGTATTGCTTTCCTTTCAAACTTACTGAGCAGAATTCAGTCGTTACAAACTTCTTAGATTGAAGTCCAATGTCATGATTTCCTTATACAAGCTTGTTCATATTTTTGAAATTTGAATGTTTGAGACATCTATGCCAAAGCTGACTTCTATCATTTTATGCTTTAGCAATTAGGCATGTTGTTTTAATTGAAGGATTAACTTGAGACATATCCAGTTTGTATACATCTCTATCCCTTTCTGCTGTAACAATTATCCAGTCTTTGCTTATCTGAAAACCTGGCTTCAAAACATAACATAATGAATCACCAAATTGAACAAAGTATGATTTATCACATATTTAGGATACACTTAAGAGATTAAAGTTCAACTGTAAATAAAAGTTGACTTTGTCAAAGCTTATTATCCCATTTGATACTGTTCCTTCTCCTGTTATTTTTCCACTAGCATCACCACCAAAGGCAACGTGTGTTCCATCCTTTAACTTAAAATCTTGTAACAAGGCAGGATTGACTGTCATATGCCGGCTACACCCAGTATCCACATACCATGTATTAAGTGGTCTTCTTGGGCGTACCTACACAACATGAAAATTAAGTTGAGATATCCACCCAAGCCGAGATGGTCTTGGGTTTTCCAAATTTATCAACAATGGTAAATTGTTTTTAATGAAGATTATTCAAATCAGGTTTATTCTTGATGAATTTACCAATCTTGTTTTGGAAATTGTTTGAGTTCTTTTTGAAAGCATTCATACCATTTGATTGATCAATTTTTGACACGAATTGATGACTAACATTTTTATTAGTCATTCTTACCGATCTTCGTATGAATTGTTCTTGCACATTTTGTTTAGATCTCATATAATTGTTCTTTTGAAAAGATCTCAAACCAAAAGAAGGTTGATTAGTTAATTTTTGAATGCCATAAGTTTGATTTCTCATATATTGAGGATTATCATAACCTTTGCTCCTGTTTTAGTTTGCAAATCCTCTTTTAGGTGATCTTTTTCTAAAGTAACAATTTGCCGTATTGCGAGTCTTCTCATCACAATAAGTACAATATTTGTTAAAATAACAATCTGCTGTAGAATGATTTCTCATGTCACATATTTGACAGGACTTGTTGAAATAACACTCAGCTGTATTGTGATTTTTCATATCACATATTTCACAGTACTTTTGTGGAGTCATAAACAACTTTTTGTTAACTTTTGACAGTGACACTATATTTGATTCATTTTTATATTTTGGTGTCAAATAGTTAAACTATTATTTTTTTGTTTTCACATTTTGATTTTGTGCCAAATTATTTTGCATTTGTTTAACATGAACTTCCTTCTTGAATTCATTTGGAACAAATCTTTTTGCTACAGCGGAAGTCTTCGAATCTGAACTTGATTTCACATCAGAGTGAGATTTTTTTATAGTATTCACCTTGTTGGCTTGAAGAGATTTCATATTTAACAAACTGGCTGACACGAGTTCTATTGGTTTAAGTCTTGTTGCTTGATTTGTTGTTTTGATCAACTTTTCTAAACTATTGTTTTTTTCAGATTTTGTTTTTGATGATTTCATTCTTCTTCTTTGATTCTTTGACTTAGAAGAACCAATTGTTTACTTCCAGATTGAACATCATCAGAAGAAGATTCCTTTTCAGATTGAACTTGTTTTAGATTAATAGTGTTTGAATCTTTTAATGTTCCTACGTTTTATTTATCTTTGCTTTGAACTTTCACTTCTTCTAATACTAAATTAATTTGTTCAGAAGTATTTTGTTTTGTTTGTTTAGGTTCATATGATTTTATCTTGATTGGATGACCAATTTTAATCTTTTTTTGATCATTTTCAACAAAAACTTGTACATTTTCCTTTTTTTCTCCTGAAATCTTATTTTTGACGTGAAAAGCTTTAAGTTTAGCTTTATTCTCACGAGAGTGATCATGTCTATTGAAGTCTTCTGGTAAAGTGTTTGTTATAGATTTAGGCAAAGGTTTATGAGTGAAACCTAACCCTGCTTTCTGTTTATCTTTTCTCTCACTTACCAGTTTTTTTTAATCATTTTTGAACTTTTGACATTAGCAAAATCCATTTGAGTAGCAACATGTGCTATCTTCTCATGTTCAGTGTTAGGATCAGTGATCTAAGTTTGATTAATTAGAGAGTATTGCAGCAGAATTCGAACAATGAATTAAACAATTCACAAGAACACAATTGATATTCAATGTAACAGTAAATGGTTATAGAAAGAGAGAATTCTGCAAAAGAAATATTTCATTCATATGCTTTCGTGGTGGCTCAATGTCACACGTCACAACTAGGTCAACATTCCTTATATAGGAAATGTGACGTCTGCTGATGTCACTTGATAGTGACATCTAACAGAATTATTCAAACTACTGAAACTATGCAAACTACTGAGAATGTTCTCAAATACTGATTACATCTCACAGAATGCTTAAGTACAAAAACATAAAACTACTGAACTACAATTACTGAAACTATAACCACTGAAAAGTAAATTACAAGTACTGAAAGGAAACCATCACAACTACTGAAGTTAATTACTTCAGCTGTTGTGACAACTACTGAAGTTAATTACTTCAGCTGTTGTGACAACTACTGAAGTTAATTACTTCAGCTGTTGTGACAACTACTGAAGTTAATTACTTCAGTTGTTATGACAACTACTGATCACTTTGGTCTTCAGTCTTTGTCTTCAATCTTTGTTCTTCAGTACTTTACTTTCAGACTTTGTCTTCAGCTAATGGCTTCAGACTTTGTCTTCAGTACTTTACTTTCAGACTTTGTCTTCAGTACTTTACTTTCAGACTTTGTCTTCAGACCTTGTAATCAGCTGATGTCTTCAGCTGTTGAGATCTTCTTCAGCAACTGTAATGTCTGTGGGACTTAGAGGTTTTTCTGATTAGGCTCATTGGTTCTTTTGGTCCAACAAACTCCCCCTAAACCAATGCAGCCAAAACCTCTAAACTTATTGATGATCCCACTTATTCTTGGCAGAAACACCCTCTTGATCAGCTTAAGAGGTAATCAGTTAAGCACAGGCCGGGAAAAGGTTTCTAATCTTTTGATTGGCTAAGTATGGAAGGGAACTCTGTCTTGGGGAAACTGGACATAGAGTCTTGTCCTAACCATGAAACCTAATTCCCATTAATGAGTCTGTAAGACTCACTAGCATAGGCCTCAAGGAGAACAACTTGTTCCTCCTTGGTGAGTTCTTTTGCTTCTCCCTCAAAGAAGAACTCTGGGCCATAATACCCAGACATGTATCTCACTGTCTTTCCATTTTTCAACTCCACAGTTGTTATCTCTCTGTAAGCAAATTCATCAGGGTGAGAGCCTTCAAGCAACAACTGGAGTTCACTCTTCTGAAGATCTTTAAGTCTTTTGTATAACAACCCCTTCTTGATCATTTTGTTCTCAAGAATAGATTGAGGGGTTGTCTTGGAGTTGTGAGCTTTCTTGAATTCTTCAATGATTTCCTAGGGTGAGACTACCATGGCCAACGTAATTACAGCATTCAAGGTCTTCTTCACTTGGCCATGATATCTACTTGGTATATTCTTCTTATGAATTCTAGAACATACCTTGGGGTCTGGCCAGATCCGCACTCTTTCTATTTGATGTTGAAACGTATGTCTAAGAGTGTACAGCCTCAGAGCCTGTTTCTTCATTTCTTGAATGGATGAGGACTGAGGGAAATCCTTGTCAACCATCTTGAGAAACTGCTCATTGTGTTGCTTCTGCTGTTCTGCTTCTTCAAACTTTACCTTCACCATCTGCATTTGCAAGTCAGGTGTAATCACTTGTTGACTTCTGTGCTCAGGTGTTTTAAGGTTGAGAACAGTAGAGATTGGCAGACAATCTTCATCATCATCCTCTTCTTCATCTTCTTCTACCCTCAACACCCTTCTCCTCCTTCTGGGTGTATCACTGGGTAAGGTTTGAGGTGGTTTTTAGGGTAAAGGAATTGGTTTTGTGGGTTGAGTTGTGGGTGGCTTTGGTTTAGGGATAGATTTGGGAGATTTTAGAGATAAGGGTTGTGTTTGAGTGGGAGTGTGAGAAGACTGACTTAGCGTTTTGGTGGTGAGTTTGGCTTTGGAGAGCTTTGCCATTTCAGTTCTCTTCTATGCACCTGTTTCATCTAGTGCTTCGATGATCAACCCTTATTATAGCCTCCAGCAGAGTAGATTTTCTTGGTTATCTCCAAGATACTGTCTCTGGACAAGGCCTTTATCTCTATCAATGATCTTCCAAGGTATTTGGCAATGAATCTGATCATTATCTCCAGTCTTTCCCTTTCCAACACACTATTACCAAACCATCTAGCTTGAATCTCTTTTATTTCCAGCCTTCTAATCTCAGTGTCTAGTGTGGCTGTGTCATGACCTTGTCAAAAGAGCTGATCTATAATTTTATCCATGGATCTGCTGTGAGCTTTATCAGCATCTTTGACAAGATCTTCTAAGTATTTATCTTCATCAGCTTTTGACTCAGCACTTTTCTTTCTTTTATATGTGATCAGCTGATCTTCCTTCTTTTTATCTGTGATCAGCTGTTCTGTGATCAGTTCTTTCTCCAGCTCCTTCTCTTTTGCAGGTTCTTTCTCATCATCAACTCTTTTTCTTTTCTTTTCTTTCACTGCCTTAGACTTGGAAGTCTCCCCCTTTTTGGTTGCACTGGGATCAGGGGCTTGAAAGGGAGAAAGAGATTTGTGAACAGCATCATCAATGAGGGTTTGTAGATTTGAGGAGATCCTCTCATTAATGGCTTTATGCACTATGTCAGTGATGATGGGAGTGATGATAGGTAAGGAATTTTGAAAGATAGCAACCATCTGCTCAGAGGGGTTCTGTCCCTGAGAGGTGGTGCCAAAAGTAGTGGTTGGTGGCTCAGTTAAGTGTGTAGGCTCAGTGTTTGGTGAACCTTCAATTGAAGGTGCCATCTGTGGGGTTTTTAGGGTAGATGCACTTTGATCCTGAGACATTTTGGCTAGCAGCTCTTTGAGTCTGCTCACCTCAGTCTCTAGAATGGTATTATGGGCTAATAAATCATAGAAAAAGCCCAGGTCATCATCAGTCTGTGCTGAATCACCTGACCTCCTGATTGAATCAGGATGTACATGCTCTGAGTGTAGATCAGTAGAAGCATGTGCCCCTTGTTCTTGGTACCGGGGACTTCCTACCTCAGGATTGTGTCCTTCATTGGCAGTTGCCTCTGGTAAGGTCTTATGGATGTTATGAACTTCATCCTGATCATTTGCTGAATCAGTAGAAGTGGCAGCCTTACCAGATGTTCTAACCTCCGTTTCTACACTTGGAGATTGAACATTGTAACCCGTGTGCTGTGGGTTATCATAAGCATTTTGGTCCTCCCCCTCAATGTTGAGGTATTCGCAGTGGTAAGTGGTTTCTGGGGAGGGGGTGAGGAATGCAACTGACTCAGCACTTTAGCAACTATCAGTGTTGGGCTTTGAGGGGCGGTTGCATGTGGAGATTGGTCTGAAGCAGATTGCACCCGGGGTGAGAGGTGCTCTTCAATGGTAACCCTCTCAATTGAGATAGGTTCCAGAAATGTGGGATCCCCAATTGTGGTTGCAACAGGATCCTGTTGAGAGGATACCTGTGCGGCTTCAGCAGGTTGAGTCTTGGACATAACTGGGGGGTTAGAACCAGTATGCATTTCCTGTGTTTGTGGTACAGGGGCATCCTCAGGGGACTCATCTCCCTGAATAGCCTTTTTGGGCTTTTTGGATTTGGGTTTGGTGGGGACTTTGGATCTGGAAGTGGAGGCCGTGGGTTCCCTCTGCTTGGGTTTTAGCATCCGGGCAACCCCTTTTAGACTAGGGTCTGAGTTATGTCTGGAGTATACTTCAGCTAAAATAGCTGGAGCAGGGACTCCAAGACCAACAAGGCCATCAGATTTTAATTGATTCAAATTTATGGCCATCAGAAACTGGGATAAAGTAGCCATCTGTTTGCCACAGGTTTCTGAGCCAGATCCTTTAGTTCCATGAACACTATCTCTAAAAATTTAGATTTTGGCATTCAAAGATAGAGTACAATACCTGTTGCCATCGGGAAGACATCTAAACCCAAGAAGATGTCTTGGATGCAAGGCAGACATTCACCATATGAAAGATAAGTCATTCAGCATCATGGAAGTGCTTTTTAATTATGGTTGTAGCACTTAAGTCGCCTTCGTACCCGTTATTGATGAAAGACATATGAGTGGTGCCTTTCGATTATTCTTTAACATAGGTGCCATCATCCAAATTTAGGGTTTTGCGAATGATGTCGGGGGTGATGAGCACCTGTTTCTGGTTCACCGACTGGAGAGTGAGTTGGCTATCATTCTCACCAGTGATTACAGAGACGTTGGTCCAGAACTAGGTTAAGGAATCAGGGTATATGGTAGGATTCAGAAGAAAGGCTGTTCGGTATTGGGAATCCACCATAAGATTGATGGCATTGTCAAACTTGTTCAAGAAAGCCGATTTTGAAAGGTAGGCAATGCAGTTGTGTCGGGGTTTGAGTTTCATGGTCGCCATTGTTGAGAGAGAAAAGGTTTGAAAAACGGCTAATGAAACGTTTGGCTATAAGTGCAGGTATTTATAGGTTAAGAAAAGGCTGAAAAGAAAACGACTGAAAGTGTTGGTGTTGGCATCAGTTGTTATGAAAACAACTAAAGCCTTTGTTTTAACTATCAGACGTTTGAAAACAACTGAAGACTTGGTTTTAGTCATCAGTAGTTGTGAAACTACTGAAAACCTTGGTTTTGTCTTCAGCTATTGTAAACAACTGAGGACTTGGTATTAGTCATCAGTAGTTGTGAAACTACTGAAGACATGGTTTTGTCATCAGCTGTTTAGGGTGAAACAGCAGTTTGTGGAAACGACTGAAGTGAAAATTATCATGAGTAGTTTTCGTCAATTCTTAGCTGTTCAGCTGTTTCATACTGTCCTCAACACTTACTCATCAGACTTTTTAGCTGATTTTAGTTGTTTCATAGGACATCAGTACTTATCTGTTTTTACTGACATCGGGAGTTATAACTACATCAGTAGTTGTAACTGCATCAGTTTCTTTTGACAGAATTAGTACATATTTGTGACATGTTTACTAATGATCATCAGTACTTGTTTACTGAGATCATCAGTAGTTATCACTTATTCTAGCTGCAACATACCAAGTCTTAACACAAGGTTTTGGAAAGTTGAACTATCCAAAGGCTTAGTAAATATATGTGCAAGCTCATCGGCACTAGGCACAAACTTTGGATTAATCAGACCTTTTTCAAAACAATCCCTAATAAAATGGTGTCTGATCTCTATATGTTTGGTCCTAGACTGCTGGACTGGATTCTTGACAATACACAGTGCTGAAGCACTATCCATTAATAATGGAGTCTTAGTCTCTGTAATGCCATAATCCAATAATTGGTTTTGAAGCCAGAGTACCTGAGATGTACAACTTGCAGCAGCAACGTACTCTGCTTCAGCAGTGGATGTAGCAACAGATGATTGTTTCTTACTCTGCGAAGAAATCAAACAGTTGCCTAGGAAGTGACATCCACCAGAAGTTCACTTTCTGCTTAACTTACACCCTGCATAGTCACTATCAGAAAAAGCAACTAATTTGCATGAGTGTCCAGTGGAATACCAAAGACCTAGAGATTGTGTACCTTGTAGATATCTAAAGATCCTCTTGACTGCAATCAAATGAGACTCTTTAGGAGCAGCCTGAAATCTAGCACAAACACAAGTTGCAAACATGATATCTGGTCTAGAAGCTGTTAAGTACATCAAGGACCCAATCATACATGTGTAAAGTGTTTCATCAACAACTTTACCTTTCTGATCTGCATCCAGTTGTGTGGTGTTGCACATGAGAGTAGAACAGGGCTTACAATTTTGTAAATCAAACTTATTCAAAAGTTCTTTTGTATATTTTGATTGATGAATAAAGGTTCCATCAGCCTTTTGTTTGATTTGCAAGCCTAGAAAGAACTGTAATTCTCCCATTGCACTCATTTCAAACTTTTGTTTAATTAAACTTGTAAAATCATCACACAACTAGGGATCAAAGGATGCAAAAATAATATCATCAACATAAATTTGAACAAGTAGCTTATGTTGATCCACTTTCTTAATAAACAAAGTTTTATCTATGGAGCCTCTAGTGAAATTATTTTTAAGAAGAAAATTTGAAAGTGTTTCATACCAGGCTCTAGGAGCTTGCTTCAACCCATAAAGAGCCTTATCAAGTTTATACACCCAATCAGGATGTTTATTATCCTCAAAACCTGGTGGTTGACACACATAAACCTCTCTTTTATTTTACCTATAAAAATGCACTTTTGACATCCATTTTAAAAACTTTAAGATTGTGGAATGCAGCATAGGCTAAGAACAATCTAATTTCCTCTGGTCTGGCTACAGGGGCAAAGGTTTCATCATAATCAATACCTTCTTTTTGTGAAAACCCTTGTACAACCAGTCTAGCCTTGTTGTTGACAATAAGCCCATTTTCATCAGTTTTATTCCTAAACACCCATTTAGTGCCTATTGCACACTTACCTGGGGGTAGAGGAACCAGTTCCCACACTTGTTGCTTTTTGAACTCAAGTAGCTCAATCTGCGTGGCTTCAACCCATCCATTATCTCTCAAAGCAACATGATAGTTTTTTGGCTCTAGCTGATTGATGAAGTGAGCATAGAAGCAGAAGTTAGACAATTGACTTCTGGTTGAGACCCAGCATTGATATCACCAATGATTTGAGACATGGGGTGATTGTTCAGCTCATGGTAAACTATAAGATCAGTGCAAGTGTTTGTAGCCAGTTCAACAGCAGCAGATGGTGATCTAGATTCTTGAAACCAAGTATTAGATGGCAAGTCAAATGATGTAGAGGAGTCAGAAATCTCATCAGCATTTGTTGTGGATGGAGCTACAAAAGCTACAGGAACATCATGTTTAGCAGACTCAGGCAGTTGGTCAGTAAACTTGAAAAGGTGAGTTCTGATATCATCATTATCTTTAGTACCACCAGGTGGAAGACTTGCTGCAGAAGATGATTTATCCACATGATCGGTAACAGCTGGAGGTTGATAAGGAACATATTGCAGTATGTCCAGATCAAACAACTCCACAGGGTTTTGTGGAATTTTATCCTTAGGAAATTCATTGAATTTCACATGCAAGGTTTCTTCAACTATCTTTGTTCTGCAGTTGAAGACTCTGTAAGCCTTGCATGTGGATGAATAACCTACAAAATAACCTGCATCCTCATTAGGATCAAATTTGTGGAGTTGATCCTTTGTGTTGAGAATGAAACAAGGACACCCAAAGGCTTTGAAGAATGAAATTAGAGGAGCCAAATGATGTAGAACTTCATATGGAGTCTTCATCAACCTCTGATTTACTAACACTCTATTGTGCACATAGCAAGCTGTGTTAACAGCTTCAGCCCAAAAGGTCAACATCAAACCAGAGTCAGCCAACATTGACCTTGCAGCTTCAATTAGGGTCCTGTTCTTTCTCTCCACTGCTCCATTTTGTTCTTGAGTCCTTGGGATGCTAACTACCTCTTGATTCCTTTTGATAGATAAAAATCATCATGTGTATGGTTTCTGAATTCAGTTCCATTATCACTCCTTATACACTTGCCTGATAGGGAATACTGCTTCTCAACATACAACACAAAGTTTATAATCGTCTGAGCAACCTCAACCTTTGAATGCAAGAAGAAAGTCCATACAAATCTAGAGTAATTATCCACAATTACCAGACAGTTTTTCTTCTTTGCCATGCTCATCACTCTCACAGGACCAAATAGATCCATGTGCAGTAACTACAAGCAGGTAGTGGACTTAGGTTCTTTAATAGGAGGGAATGAGACTTTGTGCTATTTGTCTTTTAAACAAGCAGTGCAGGTTTCATCACAGTGGAACTCCTTTATTGGTAGACCTCTCACTAAACTATTGTGGATCAGCTGATTCATGTTTTTGAGATTAACATGACCCAGCCTTCTATGCCACAGTTTAGATTCCTAAGGAGAGGCTTTGGAGAACAGACAAGGATGACCCTTCAAATCAATCTTCTTTGACAAATCCAAGGCATATACTCTTCCAATCCTGTTGGCCTTCACGAGAGTATGATCATCCAATACCTTGTCAATGAGCCTCAGAACTTGGGAAGACAGAATCCTGCAGTTCTGGCTTGTGAAAAGTGCAACATGCCCTTTATCACACATCTGACTGACAATCAGTAGATTATACTTGAGATTCTCCACATGGTTAACATCATCAAATCTGATATCTCCATTAGACACATATCCTTTCCCGTTGATGTAACCCTTGGCATCATTTCCAAATGAAACAAATCTCTTCTTTCCCTCAGAGTAGTCATTAAGAAGAGAACTGCTCCCAGTCATATGCATAGATCCTCCACTGTCTACATACTAGATGCTCCTTTGGCATGCTGAAGAACCCTGCATTTATCATAAAGAACTAGTCAGGTTTTGAGACCCAACCTTTTTGGTTTTGGGTCTGTTTTCATCATCAGATTTAACCATAACTTGTTTCTTATGATTAACAGCTGATGAAGAAGGAGATGGTGCTGAAATGGATTCCTTGGATTTGGACTTGGAATGCCTTTTCAGTGGTTTGATCACAGGTGCATCTAGTTGGTTAACTCTCCCCAACAAATGCTGAACCATTATAACAAGTTGTGTTTGATTTGTAGCCAAAGCTTTCAGCTCTTGTGACGTATCAGTACTTGTGTATGATGAGTTCCTGTGGCCCACCATTTCCTCCTAGAAATTCACAGACTTAGCCTGATGTTCATCATGAAGAGCACTATCAGCTGTTTTATGATAAACCTTATCCTTCTTTTCGGATTTGGATGAAGGCTTGGGTTTTTCATATTGGGATGACTGTGGTACAAACTTGGTCTCAAACTCATTTTTCGTTTCATCCATCTGGATTTTAATGAGCTTATCTCTGTTGTTTTGGAACCCTTTCTGTACCAACATTCATCAAGAATGACCTCTAGCTTAGCTTTTTCATCATTTAATTGTCATTAAGCTTATAAATCTCATCATCTTTATCCTTAAAAACAGACTCATATTCAGCTTTTCTTTTGGAAATAGTTTGCTCAAGCTCAAGATTTTGATTAATTAAAGCTACATTTGCCTCTCTAATAGAGATAAATGCAGCTATGCAAGATTTAGAACATAGCTTGGCCTTAGCCTCAGAGGATACCTGGGTTATCTATGATGAAGATGCATTGGAGCATGAACTCTCAGTAGACTCCAGGGCCATGAGAGCTAGATTCCCAAAAGGATGTTCACCACCATGTTGACCATCACCATCAAATAATTGCTCATTACCAGAGAAATCATCTGGTAAACTGCTCCAGTCAACAACACCAGGGGTGAAGAAGCTGTGATGAGGTTATGATTTAGATGATTGAGATGGTAGAGGCTCAGGTAAGGCTTGAGGTTGTTGTGCAATAGGAACTTGAACTTGATTTGGCTGAGGCATCTAATAGCAGGGATATGAATATGACATTAAACCCTCAGGGACAAAATATGCAGGAGATATAGGTTGTGAATGATGACAAGAACTAGCAGGATGTTGCCCTCTGTTTTGTGAACTATTGCTTGGAAAAGTCACAAAGGTGCACAGGAGTTAGATCCAATTGATCTACACTCTCTTGCAAAGTGTCCAAGCCTGTGGCATTTGTGACACCTCAACTTACTCTTGTCAAAACCAACTTTGGTTTTGCCAGAGAGTCCTGGAAATGTCCTACCAGTTCTCTTATAGAACTTTTGAGATATGATATTAATCAAGGCCATTTGACTTAGAATATCCATCTCTTATAAGTCATCATCAGTAATACCCTTAAAATCATCCATAATGAAACACAAATTGTCACTGTTACAGCCTGACTGACTGTCAATACTAACAAATGCATGATCTGAACTGTTTGAAGAGAAATCTATATGCTTATCATAATGGCTTTCTCATGCAGCATATTCTGACTCATGACCAACCAAGGCAGTGTTCCCTGGTACAAAGTCATCAGTGAGCTTTCTTGATGATGCCAGTTTCCTTTTCTACTCTATCTCTCTTTCAAATGTAAGCAGTTTCCCATGGAGTTGGGTGAGAGATAGGCTATCCAGATTTGCACTGGAGTGTAGGACAATGGTATATGTGTCCTATCTCTCAAGCAGTGATTTGAGGAATCTGTTGTTCATGTAACTATTAGTGTATTCATGTTTCACCATTTTCATCTCAGACATCAAACAGGAAAAACGCTCAAACTGTTGAGTCAGTGACTCACCCTTCCTATCAGAGAATGTCTCATATTGTTGGGCAAGGATTTCTCTGTTGTTTGCTAAGACCTCATCTGTTCCACCAAATTGTTCCTTCAATGCATTCCAGATGTCATGAGCAGTTTCATGATGCATAAGCCCAGAATAGATTTCATTAGGCAGAGCCATGGTCAGAATACCATGCGCTTTAGCATCAATCTCAAACAGTTTTCGATCCTCATTTGAGTATTGTTCCATCTTCTTCGGAACCATTTGGTTGGTTTCCGAATTGTTCACCATAGGCTTGTGTGGACCATGTACCACAAATGTCCAACAACCTGAACTGTTAATAGACAGGTGATGAAGCATTCTTCGTTGCCATATGTTATACTTAGTCCTAACCAGCATCAGAGGCTTGGATGAGGAACCGGTATTGTGAGGGTCATTTGAAGGAGTAGTCATTCTCAGATTCAACCAAATTCAATTAAGTTTTAACTGATTTAGAACAAAACACAACAAATCAATATGAACCAAGAGAAAACTCAAAGCAAATAACCGAAAGCAGCAGAAATTCAATGATCTGTAACCAATTCTTGCAAATATGCTAATTCAATCAACCTTAGATATTGAAATAGCAGTTTCAATGATCAATTGTTAGATCGATCAATGATTAACCAGCTCTGATACCATTTGTTAGGATTAGTGATCTAAGTTTGATTAATTAGAGAGTATTGCAGCGAAATTCGAACAATGAATTAAACAATTCACAAGAACACAATTGATATTCAATGTAACAGTAAACGGTTATAGAAAGAGGAAATTTTTCAAAAGAAATATTTCATTCATATGCTTTCGTGGTGGCTCAATGTCACACGTTACAACTAGGTCAACATTCCTTATATAGGAAATATGACGTGTGCTGATGTCACTTGAAAATGACATCTAACAGAATTATTCAAACTACTGAAACTATGCAAACTACTAAGAATGTTCTCAACTACTGATTACATCTCAGAGAATGCTTAAGTACAAAAACATAAAACTACTGAACTACAACTACTGAAACTATAACTACTGAAAAGTAAATTACAAGTACTAAAAGGAAACCATCATAACTACTGAAGTTAATTACTTGAGCTGTTGTGACAACTACTGATCACTTTGGTCTTGAGTCTTTGTCTTCAGTCTTTGTTCTTCCGTACTTTACTTTCAGACTTTGTCTTCAGCTGATGGCTTCAGACTTTGTCTTCATTACTTTACTTTCAGACTTTGTCTTCAGTACTTTACTTTCAGACTTTGTCTTGAGTACTTTACTTTCAGACTTTGTCTTCAGACCTTGTAATCAGCTGATGTCTTCAGCTATTGAGATCTTCTTCAGCAGTTGTAATGTCTGTGGGACTTAGAGGTTTTTCTGATCAGGCTCATTGGTTCTTTTGGTCCAACACAGATCAAGCTCAATCTTCTGCCCAAGACAAGACTTTTAGATGTATGCCTGTGAAATGTTTCATGTTTGGTGGTACAACTCATTATGCTAAGGACTGTATTTACAATGCTAAGAGTACCATTCACATGAACAAGATGTAGACTTATGAGCAGAAGAAAATATCTTCGGAAGGAAAATCACATTCCTTTGGAAGGTCTAAAGTGAACCAAAGGAAGATAGGTTTTAAATTTTTTTTCAAAAGCAAGTTTGGTCTCAGAAGATAGGAATGCTTTCAAGCACTTAAGTCTGCTGCCGTAGATTGATACGTGTTAAAAGTACATACATTTTGATAAAGATTTTTTGTCACACAAATTTAGTTTAAATAATTATACTAATACGAAACTACACACACAAAATGCAAGTGCATCTATCGTGTGGTAATATAGTGATGGTAAGAACTGAGTATTAACCTACGGACACACTGAGACTACAAGATTAGATTTTTGTTTTGAGAAAATGATAAGTTGCATTGATGTAATCAAGATTTTTAGGGTTTAAAAACAATAATTAAAATAAAGTAAAAGTACGATTGAAACTTTTAGGTTTAACACAAGGGAATGAAGGCAATCTTCTTAATTAAATTACACTTACGTAATTGTGATGAATTGGTGGTGTGGCTAAAGATATTGATTAAATTAATTATGTTGACATTTATACATGTGAGCCAACATGGATTTCTTGTCTATCGGCTCCACAATGACAAGTGAGATATTAAGGAATAATTGATGTGCTTTTGATAGGATTTTTATATATAATTTAGAGCACATCAAACATCCCTACACTTAAACTTTGCTTGTCTTCAAGCAAAATCACTTAAAATGACAATTCCACCAAAAACCAAATAAATCAAATAATAACTATATCTTTCCGGAATTACACAAGTAAATATTATTTCATCCAAATGTAATCATTAAGCATTTGTTGAATGATATCCTAGCAAGCAATATATTAGTTAGTAAAGATTATTAACATGTAAAAATCCACACTTCTCACAAGATGTACTCACACTCAGCTTAAATATATGGAGTTATAATAAAGATTAAGTATGACTAACACGTTCAATTGCCTAGTATGAATACGTGTGAAATTTTATGTTTGTTAAGGGATCAAATATCCAGCTACTTAGATATTTATTTGCACAAATGATTAGGTCTTTGATGGATTATTACTTGGCTCGATTATATGAAAAGAGTGACTAAATGCTAAATATGATGGTCTTGGCTTAGTTTTCTACCTTAAACTGCAAGGAAAGAAGTAAAAGACTCCCTATACAATACTTCAAGCTAGAAGGGATATGCTAACTTGAGGACTTGTTTAAGGTCCAATTGTCAAGACCATACTTTGCTTTCAAAAACCTTACTTCGTCTTTCACCCGAAGATACATAAAACTTTCCTTTCGTAAAGATCGTTCAAATTGAAGTCTAATAGCTCCTAATCAAAGCAGTTCTTTGGATTCGTATTGGGACTCATTTTGGTTCTTTTTGCATTTTTCATTGTGGGACCAACTTCTAAATTTGGGCTTCTTTCGTATCTTTTTGCCCGCCTCTTTATAGCGCTTTTTGAAACTCCAGAAAATGATGGAGCTTGTCCTTTTTTTGCCATTTCTTTCTTGCGTTAAACGTGAGGTTGAAAATTTGTTAGCAGATTTATGGGGGAAGTTTTGGTTTTACATGGTGAAGGCATCAAAGTAAATTAAAGTCAAAATAATGCATTCCAGTTTTTTGAACTCTGCTGATAAAATACCATAATTTTCTTTTCTTTTTTCTTTTTTTTAATTAGCCCAAAACATGTCTTCGGCTAAAAACGGGTTTTGTTGAAGGCTTTTTGGTTAAGTGACTTGGTGATTCAGGTGATCGAGAAATGAAAACATTTAAGCTCAATGGAGCTAACTAGGGTTAATGTTCGAGTAAGGAAAGTTAAAAGAAAAATGGTTAAGGCTTGAGTGGTTAATGTTTCCTAATGCCAAACTCATTTTTAGGCAACAAATACTAATTAAGGTCTTGAGATGTATACCCAAAGCATGTTCTAATCAGGCGTATCATAAGACACCCTCAATTTCAGAATGAAAGTAGAATTGCATAAAATGCAAAAGCTATTTAACGTTGAAAAATAAACTCACATACGCATGAAATTGAGTAAAAGTGTTTTATTTTACATGCTTAAATATTTTTACAAGATCTTTGCTTTGAAGGATATCAAAAATAAAAAAAAACATTTTTCAATTTTATTTGATTGTCATTTATTAACTTATTTATTTCCAGAAAATGTATATTTATAATTTGATTAATAATTTTTTTTAATTTCTGGTTTCATGTCACATAAATTAGTGGTTACGGCATTTATATAAAAATGTTCAATTTGGCCCTTTTTAGCAAAGTGTTAAATGTGTAAATTATCTCATCCCTACTCTTAAAATTCACATTGACCCAAATGTAATTAATAAATCAAAACTGGAAAAGGTGATGAAATAACTTCCCTAAAAATGAAGAATTTGATACTTGTGCTTGGTACAGTTAGTCTCCTTAAATTGCGAGAATCCTTGGTGTCACCTGAAATATCATCAATTTATTATAATCATTAAAATACTAAACAGATAAATTAAAACAAAATAAAATAAAATGACATCAATTAAAAGATAGATTCACATGAAACAACTACGCCCGGGCCCCAAAAGTGATTTGGTTTTCAAGGGCTTTGTTGCGGGATATCCTCCACTTATGATACACCTGGTTCCTGATGTACGTGACATTGTTTCTTAGGTCATCCACTTAGGAATACGGATTATAGACTCGGTTGAATGCTTGTTTTGCGTATTTAAATGATCATCTTGCATGGTTGTTGATGTTTTTGGATTGCTTCATAAAGGTCTAACATAGTCAGAAATTCACTAGTGTGTGAACTGGAAGCCCTAACTTCTTCATGTTGTGCTGGCGTATCGAGGTCCATCATGATTTCTTTTGGGTTCGCCGGATCCCAGATTTGTCTTTTCTATCCATAAACCTCAGTTGTCCATTTGGTACATTTGTTATCATGTACATACTCGTGCAAATACTCAAATCCAACAGTCCTGGCATCATATCCTTCTGTTCCCTTCGTGTTACACCCATAGTTCTCGTAGAGGTTCAGAATCTAGCTTCCTCCACACTGGGTGTTGGAGCACGTGTAGTTGCATATCTACCAAACAAATTACAAGAAAAATATCCAACATTGTATGGAAAATGATGCACCATACAAAATAGAATGAATAAGTCTCCCAAACTAACAACTCCCTCGCTTTGAAAATGAGTTGTTATCAAATGGCTAAGTAGGCCATATATGTAATAAAGCACCAGGTCTGGTATGTAACACCTTTTGGTTTTACTCAAGTTGAACACCCCTGTTCCAATTGTCTCCCAATATGCTTTTCGCATGGCCCCACTCTCCGCATGTTTACTTATCTCGTCTAGAAAGGTATGATATGCTGGAATTCTTGATATTGTTTTCTCCACCATTTCCTATTCTGTATATATACCTAGATAAACACCGAACAATGTGATTAATGTTTTTTCACCAACGTCCCCCAAGTTTTAATGAAATGCTTGATCATCCATGGGTAAGAGTCTTTGAAGCTAAATGTAAAAGATGCCAAAAATTCAAGAGTCAATTCATAAACAGATGGTTTGTTATGTAAAAACATACCTTTCCATTGAACACTCAATAAATTATTATATCTTTTGAGCTGTTCGACACCCGCCCAGGCTTCTTCATCTATTTGTAGATGTGATTTTTTGGCCCTCTGTAACAATATTTGCAGCCTATCAAGACACCATCTTTCGCGGCTTCCTTGAATTGTAAATAAGGATGATTCATTATATTGAAACTTTAAACAAATAAGTTAAATATACAAAACAAATTTTTAGAACAATTTCATTATGTTAGTGACAGACATGGGTTTCATGAGACATAACACCATATTTTTTCAACTTATGTTTAAAAATAGTTAAAAGTTTGAGATTCTGGAAAAATAGTTAAACATGGGGGTGTGCCTCGTGAAACATGGAGATGCTATTAAGATTTTGAGGTATGAACTTTTAACTCGAGCACGTGTGGTTTTGTTTGTAAACATTTGATTAAGCATGGGTTTAACATTTTCTTGCTTGAAAACCAAAGATTACACATGTACCATTTTAATTATATGTTATTAGTTTAAGTTACTCAAAGTATATATAGTGTTTTACAACACTTGTTTGACAAATTAACCCTTGTAACTTGAATATGCTTAAGAATGATTAACCATGAATTGAAGATTGTCAAGTTTACAACTAAAGGGAAAACCTAAAGAATATAACCTAACTATTCATAATCATTAACAAACTAAGTAACCACAAAGATAAACATGAACAAGAAGGCTTCAAGTACCCATCATTCCATAGAACTTTAATTACAAGGTCTTAACGGATAATGGCCAGGATTTTAGTTGTTTAGAGACCTAATCATCTAACTACATGTAAATGACCTTCATCTTAAATCGAAATTAGCAATACTAACCTCTTGGACAATCAATCTTGAAAGGAAATGGAAGAATTCTTGAAGACAAGAAAGAAAAATGAAAAAGTTGGTGAAAATTAAAGTGGATACGTGGCTTTCCAGCCATGGACTTGGTTTTTAACATGGAGAATTGACGGGAAACAAGACAAATGGCTGAAACAAGTTAGAAAATGTCATGTTTTTTTCTGTCATGGGAGCGTACCTCCCTTGTGCAAGTTGGTTTCAGTTTTCGTTGTTCCGTTTTTTCGTTGTGCGATAGGTTATTTACCCTGTTAAGTTTTATCACTTCCAAATCACTATAAAAGTTACAAAAGTAGTCCAAGAGTTAATTAGAACAAGCCAAATCCTAATTACATTTCCTGGGGTCCTACGATTAGATGATACGTTAAAAGCCGAGAGTCTAAAACTGTAAAATTAGACTACTTAATGTGCATTAGCGCATATAACACATCACAAACTACTTCTAAAAGAAGCCTCCACACATTTCGTGTGGAACGTTTAGGATGGGATAGTGTGAAGTGTGGTTGCTTAATTCTAATGGTTGATGGAAATGAGTTCATCGCCATCTCTTGAACTTTTTGGATGAGTTTAGCTAGATCTTCGGATGAGATTAGGTTCCTCTCAATCAACTGCTTGATCGGTTCATGTAACTTAACGAAATATTCTTTTGTTGTCGGCTCTCGCATTTCAAAAAGCGGTTTCTTCGCTGAATCCAACTTGAACTTGTGTGACTTGACTCTTTTATTTTTTAATATTTTAATGAGAAATTAGTGTGACGAAATCCTGGAACATAGTGTGTTATTTATATACATGCCAGGAAAGTTGATCACGGGGGGCGTGCTTGGACAGGCATGGGCCCGTGTTTGTCAGAATTCATCTAAAATTCAACGTGCAACATTCCAAAGTCATCAGGGGAGATCATGGAAAATTTTGGTCAGAGGCACGGGGGCATGCTTCATAGGGCACGGCCCCGTGTTCGTGCTTGTGAGGTCTTCCAAAACATTGAATATTGAAAAAACCTTATGTATAGGTGCCGCATTTAAGTTTTGGGTGTTCGGCGCGACCCTTCCCCACACTTAATCTTCGTTGGGACGGAGGTGTAATTCCTCTAAGAAAATCTTTGTTGGTCTATTAGTATATGGTTTCAAAATATGACCATTACTTTGAAACTTAAACTGTTGTGGTTGTTGATTTCAATGGCACCATTTGGTAACACATTTTTAATCGTATAAGGTCTACACCAACATGAATTCAGCTTTCGTGGAAACAAACGTAAACAATAGTTATAAAGTAAGACACATTCTCCCACATGAAATCGTTCTGTGTTCCTTAATTGAGAATCATGAAATTTCCTTGTCTTTTCCTTGTAAACCCCAGCATTTTCATATGATTGTTCTCTTAGTTCCTCTAGTTCGTGGATTTGTGGAAATCATTTTTTTCCTGCATTTTTTGGGTCTAGGTTTGCTTATTTAAATGATCAATAGGCCTTGTGTTCTAGTTCCACAAGTAGATGGCATGACTTCCCATAAACTAGTTTGAACGATGTTGTACCAATGGGAATCTTATAGGTTGTTTGAAAAGCCCAGAATGCATTATCTAGCTTGGTGGACTAATCCTTATGATTTTGACTTAAGGTTTTCTCAAAGATTCATTTGATTCCTTGGTTAGTGACTTCAAGTTGCCTATTTGCTTGTGGATGATAAACAGTTGCAAAGCGATAGCGCACTCCATAACAAGCAATTGCTCTCTCGAGCAGGTTCTTACACAAATATATTCCTTGATCACTAATATAAAGCCTTGGGGGTACCAAAATGAGAGAATTGTTTTTTGCATCATTGGTAGGTAGGCTTGAGTTTCGGCCTGTTTTGAGACATAATTGACTGCTACCAAATGTAACGACTACCAAAAGACTCTAGGAAAAGCCCCATGAAATCAATACCCCATATATCAACTACCTCACATACTTGAATGAGTTTGTGAGGCATCTCATCCTATGTTGAGATATTGATTGCTCTTTCACATGCATCATAGGTGCATACAATGTTATTAGCATCATTGAAGATCATAGGCTAGTAAAATCCAGAGTCAAAGAATCTCTTTGCTGTTAGGGTTGCTCCATGGTGTCCCTTGTGGGTCCTTCATGACAGTGCCTTAGAATTTGCTCCACTTCACTTCCGTATACACATTTTCGGATAAGTTGGTTTGCATCGATTCTGAACATATACTGGTCTTCTTAATAGTAACGCTTAATGTCAGCAAAGAATTTCTTCTTTTGCTGGAATTCTTTGCTGACAAGTCATTCCTTTGAGAAGAATTTCGCTTGTCAAGTAATTTGCGAAATCGACAATCCAAGGATGTTCATCAATTGAGGATTGGATGTGCATAAGGAATTCATGAGGAAAATTATCATTTATTTTGGATTCCTCGGATTCGTGAAGTGCTTGAATCTTTAGGACGCAAGAGATGATTGGCCACGAGATTTTCTGATCCTTTCTTATCGTGAATTTCATTGCTGAATTCTTGAAGCAGAAGAATCCAATGAATTAGTCTTGTCTTTGCAACTTGTTTATTGAAAAAATAATGAAGGGTTGAGTGATCGATCTAAATGATTGTTTTTGAAAGGATTAAATACAAGCGGAATTTGTCAAATACGATTACCATTGCATAAAGCTCTTTCTTAGTGATGGTGTAGTTTTCTTATGCATGGTTCAGGGTTTTGCTCTCATAGTCAATTGGGTGAAATTGCTTGTCTTTCCATTGGCCAAACATGACTTCTACTACGAAATCACTTGCGTCACACATGAATTCAAATGGTAGCCTCCCATCAGGGGAAGCCTTGATAATAGATGTTACAAGTCTCTCCTTTAGTAGATTGAATACATTAACGCATTTATTAGAAAACGCATATTGTGCATCATTTTCGAGGAGTTGCATCATTGGTCATGCGGTTTTTGAGATATCTTTATTGAAATGTCGGTAGAATCATGCATGACCTAGGAAGCTTCTCATTTCTTTTATGGTTATGGTATGTGGATGTTTGAAAAGAGTTTGGACTTTGGCTTGATCGATATCTAGCCCTGCTTGAAGGATTTTTAAGTCCTAACACTATTCCTTCAGTGACCATGAAGTGGTACTTTTCCCAATTCAATACAAGGTTACAATCTTCACATCTAACCAACATCCTTTCCGGATTTTCTAGAGATCGTTTGAATGAGTTCCCAAAGATGGAGAAGTCAAACGTTAAAACATCCATTGAGTGTTCGATCATGTCGTGCAAGATTCCTACCATGCATCTTTGAAATGTAGAAGGGGTATTATATAATCCAAAAGGCATTCACCAATAACCAAATGTGCCATGTGGGCAGGTGAACATTATTTTCTCTTGATCTTCGAGAGTAATAGGAATTTGGAAAAAAAACTAAGAAACCATTGAGGAAACAATAGAACATTTTTCTAAGTAATCTCTCAAGCATTTGGTCGATGAAAGGCTAAGGGAACTGATCTTTCCTTGTGGCATCATTGAGTTTGTGATAGTCGATGCAAACTCTCTATCTTGTAACTACATGAGTTGGAATAAGCTTATTTGTCTTCTTAGTTACGACAGTCATCCTTCCTTTATTTGGAACAAACTGGATGTGACTAACCCAAAGTGTATCAGAAATAGGGTAAATCAAACCGTCATTTAGCGTTTTGATTACATCTTTCTTCACAACTTCATGCTTGGATTTAAACATCATTGAGGCTGAATGATGGATTTAAAGTTCTCCTCCATTGGTATTTTATTAGTGCAAAAGGATGGATTGATTCCCTTAATGTCCATGATTTCCATGCAATTGCTTGTTTAAGCGTAATGAGATTATTAAAGGAAGTTGAGATGTGTTTTCAAGAAAGGCGTATTCAAGATGAGACATAAGTTCTTTGAGGTCTAAAACCAGAGGTTCTTCGATAGATGGTTTGGCCTTAGGTTCTAGTTCTTTTTTGATGATCTCAAATGCTTCTTGATGAGATGATGTTTCGTCAACTTTATTAAATTTTGGTTCTTAAATGATTTTCTTCTCATAGATGGATATGATGGTTTGGACCTTTATTATTTGAGTGTTGCAAGTTTCATTTTCAAGAGATTTCCTTAAATGACAGCTTATGATAAACAGCAATGTAATAGAGTAAGTCATTATGATGTTGAGGATGTTTCATTAATTGTCCTATGTTAATGCTCACATCTCCCTCATCCACTTTAAGCGTGAGTTTGCCAATGCAAACATCATTGATAGCTCGAGCAACTGCTAATAAAGGTTTACATAGGATAATAGTAACATTCTTATCGTCAGCCATGTCAAGGATCATAAAATCTACTGAAAATACAGATTTGTTGATTTTAACTAATAGGTTGAATGACGCTCCTCAGATATTTGGCAGAATAATCAGCTAACTGGATGCGCATACGGGTAGGTCTAGGTTCACCTAAATTTAACTTTTTGAAAACCGCCTAAGGCATAAGGTTAATGTTAGCTCCTAAGTCAACTAACATGTTACTAACAAAATGATTTCCTACTAGGAAAAGTATGGTGAAGCTTCCTAGATTAGTCATCTTTTAAGGTAGTTTGTTTTGAAGAACTACAGAGCATTCCTCATTTAAAGCTACATGTGATAAATCCTCCATTTTCTTTTTGTTTGGCAACACGCCCTTTAAAAACTTAGCATAGTTTGGCATTTGGGCTAGGGCTCCCACTAATGGCAGATTGATGTGGAGTTGCTTGAGTAACCCTAGGAATTTTCCATATTATGCCTCCATTCATTGTCATCTCAAACGACTAGGTATGGAGGTGGTGGAACATAGGGTTGTGGTGGTACGTATTTCTTGGCTGGGTCTTCAGCAGGAACATGTTACTTTTTCTTATCACTTGCATTATTTGTAGTTTTGGTTTCTATATCTTCAAGGATGGGTTGTAATGTTGGTGCATCAACTTGAGTGGTTTTGCCAGTCCTTGTGGTGATGGCTTTAACTTGAGTATTAGGGTTTGTCATATTGTTGCTAGGCAAAGCATATTGGGGTCTTTCAGATAGTTGTTGTGCTATCTGACCTACTTGGTGTTTAATTGTTGCAATGACGCTTTGTTTCCTTTAATGTTAGCGTTGTTTTTTTGGAACCTCTCCTTATTTCATCGATTAGATTTCTGAAATAACCAATTGTTATTATAAGTCTTCCATTGATAATGCTACACAGTCTTGGTTACTATGGCTCGGACATTCTTATTGTGGTTTTGTGGTTAGTAAGGTGGCATTCTGTTGAATCTAGATGATGATTGGTTGTTACCAGCTTCTCTATTATTCGAGTTGTTCCTCCTATTTGAGTTGTTGTTATGAGTTGTTTGGGCCTCCTACGTAATCAACATCTTTAACCATCATCATGCCTTGTGGGCATTCATTGATCTTGTGTGAATTTCTAAATGTGTTGCATCATGTTGAAGTTTTCTTTAGTTTGGCCTGAAATTGTTCGAATAATTTGGTAAGAGCTTCTAATTAGGCTGTAGCTAGTGTTTTAGAGTCTACTTCATGAATGCCTTTAGAACTGGGTTTGTTTCTTTAGCGATTGTAAGCAATGCTCTTCTTAGTTGCTCTTTCTAGGGCCTAGTATGCTTCGCTTGGTCTGACACTCCTGAAATCTCCTCCCGCAATTTGGTTGACAACTTGTTTGTGTACTCTGCTGATTGCGTCGTAAAAGGTTTGTCATTGTAGCCACATATCAAGTCTATGATGTGGGCATCTACGAACGAGACCTTTGTATCTCTCCCATGCTACATGTAAGGATTCATCATCATCTTGTCAAAAGTTTGTGATGCTGCTACTCAGATTGGCAAAGCAATCAGGAAAAAAGTATTTCTAAAGAAATTGTTCAGCCATTTTTGCCTAGGTGCCAATCATGCCAGTCAACGGCTCAGCCTCGAAGTGAAAATGGAAAGAGTCTTAGACTAATGGCATCGTCTGAATTATTGATTTTGAAAGTTGCATAGATATGAACAGAGTTTTCTATGAGTTGGATAATACAAGACTTAATCCCAAAATTGTTGGCCGCTATTGTTAGGATGGTGTACCTTCCAAAGCATCTTCTTCAATAATCATTGCTTCTTGTTATGGTCTTTCACATAACCCTTAACGAAAAAGTTGTTCAGGTTCGAAAAAGGCGAAACGATTGCAGGACTAGACGAGTCAGACATACACTAACTTAAGGAAGAATAAACTAACTAAGCTTTAGGGTAAATCAGAAAAATGTAACTAAACTAACTAAGGGAAACTAGCTAAAAAATAAAATATATTTGAATAAAAATATATTAACATGATATAAACAAGATAGTACAAATTTTTAGTTGTCTTACAAAATGTCATGACTAGTGTGTGAATAGTATATATATTTTGATAAAGGTTTTTTCGCACAAATTTAGTTTCAAATGGTTATTATTAATACTAAACTACACATACAAAACACAAGCGTAACTTTTGTGTGGTAATATAGTGATGGTAAGAATCAAGTATCAATATGTTGATACACTAAGCCTACTCAATGACCTTAATAATGGACTACGAGATTAGATTTTTATTTTGATAAAATGATAAGTTTTATTGATGTAATCTAGATTTAGGGTTTAAAAAATAATTAAAATATAGTAAAAGTAAGATTGAAACTTTTGGGTTTGAAACAAAGAAATAAAGGCTCATCTAAATTAGATTACACATATGTAACTATGATGAATTGGTGGTGTGGTTAAAGATATTGATTAAAGTAACTATGTTAATGTTTATAAACATGAGACAACGAGGATTTATTGTCTGATAGTTTTGTAGTGACAAGGACATCATTAAGAGTAACTGATGTGTGTGAATAGTGTATATATTTGGATAAAATCTTTTTCGCACACATTTAGTTCTAAATGGTTATTCCTAATATTAAACTACACACAAAAAAGGAAAGTGTATCTGTCATATGGTAATATAGTGATGGTAAAAACCGAGTATTAATCCATGGACACACTCAACCTACTCGACAACCTTAGTGATTGACTAGCAGACTAGATTTCTGTTTTGAGAAAATGATAACTTTCATTGATGCAATTTAAGATTTTTAGAGTTAAAAATAATAATTAAAATAAAGTAAAAGTATGATTGAAACTATTGGGTTTAAAACAAGGGAATGAAGGTTATCATCTTAATTAAATTACACTTACACAAGTGTGATGAATTGGTCGTGTGGTTAAAGATATTTATTAAAGTAACTAGATTTAGTCCCGTGTAATACACGGGATTTTACAATATAAATTATTATATTTTAAAAACACACTTTGTTCAAAAAAAGCTCCATTTTAAATAACATTTACATCATATCATTTAGATAAGAGTTATAAAGAAAACTATGTATTCTATTTTTTTAAGTTAACGAATAAATATTATTTACAAATATTTTAATTAAAATGTTAAATGAAAATTATAATAAATATATAAGTATAAAAGGTTTGTTATCATATTTTGATTGATTGAATCACTTAAATATAACCTTGAGTTTTCTAAAATTCAGATTTTGATTCTGATTGTTGAGATATATTTCCGACCATATGTGAGATTTATTTGGAAAGGATTCAAAAGTTATTCTGATCAATTTTAAAGTCAAAGGTCATATTAGTAATTTTAAGTGATTAAATTGTTAATTTGATAATTACCAATTATTTGTTTAATAGGTCGTACAAGATTTGGATAGGAAAACATTTTTGTGATTACATGTGGTGTTGACAGGTGTCGTAAATTGAAATCATTTATTAGTGTAGATTATGTTAACATTTATAAATGTTAACAATTAAAGTCATTATTGATGTAGGTAGTTCTCCTGTAACCTTTGGAAATACGATTTTTGAAAACATAACTTAATGTTAAAAAAAGAGTTCATCAGGTTCCTTTCTAACATACCATTATTTCTAGAAAACCATAAAAACTACAATATATTACTCAAACTAATAAAAGGGAACCCGCAAATGATCAGAAAGTTAAAGTGATATGAATTCTAATAACCATTTCTAGTTCATTATCCATGGGTTGATTATTAAGACCAATTTCACAAATAAAAGTTAGTTCATACGTTTTCAATATAGCATGAGATTCACATTAAAAAAATCATAAGTTTATAAGTAACTGTTCAAATACAGATTCTACCCATCAAAAGTTTTCCTAAGATTACCATAACATTCATATAATATAAATCACACCATTAGTTCATCACGAATTACATAAGTTTCATCCAATTAGGATGATAATGAGAGTATTGCTAATAACGAGATTGAACATAACACAAGCAACATAGAAGATAGATATAAAATCACGGATGAAATGAAACAATCAAACTGATGATCCACAATGGATGATGTTTAGACAATCCCGAGCTTCTTCTAAGCATTGAATGCACCTCCTCAGCCTCCAAATGATCTTTAAGTCTTTATTCCTAATAAAATTCACCAGAGTAACTCTCGCACCAGAATCTCGCCCAAATGATCCCGTACTAGTACAATGCTTAAAAAAGTTGGTTGGTTCGTATGTTTAGAAGGTGTCAGCACGACCCTATGTTTGAGGTAGGGCACAACCTGTTACACAAGGGCACAACCCCTTGACTCCTTTTGGGGGATAATACTTTTTGTCATGTTAGTTTTTCAATCAGGGTGGTGTGCCAATTTAAGCATCGGGTGTGTTTTAGGCAAGTCATGGGGGCATGCATAATGAGGCAGGCACACATGCTTGGACTCTAAAGCTCAGATTTCTTCAAATTCTTGTCAAATCTTCTACTTTTCCTATCTTGCCCTTTCTAACACCTAAAAACACAATTTAACAATTTTAAGTACATAATCATCATTTTAAGGAAGATATTAAGGAATAATTGTTGTGCTTTTGATAGAATTTGTATATATAATTTAGAACGCATCATGGATGCAAAAGCTTTTGAAGGTATAGTTTCCAAAACTTTTAAAGCCATAAAAACTTTAGATGTTTTGAAGGCCAAATCAAATCTTCCAAAGATGGTGTGGAAGACAAAGGAATGCCATGTGACTGAAAGTTTCTAATCTACAACAGCCAAGGATCCTCAAACCTTGCTTATAGGATCAATAACGACTTAACTATTTTAGTTACAATTTGATAAGCCAAAGACCAGCAAAACTTGGGTTTCCAAATGTAACTAATAATCTCTTACATTTGTAAGTACAACTGAAGACCAAAAGAAATGTATGGATCATTGATAGTTGGTGTTCCATGCAAATCTCTAGTAATGTTTCTTTGCTTCAAGACTTTAAGAAAACAAAAGGAGGCTAGTTGCTTTTGGAGGTGAATCAAGTGGTCACATCACTGGAAGGGGCAATGTCACAAATGGTAAGCTCAACATATACAAGGTAAACTTTGTCAAAGAGCTTGAGTACAATCTTTTGAGTGTATCTCAATTTTGTGACAATAGACATAATATGATCATTATTGAGTATAAGCATATTGTTTTCAAGCCTGGGTCATTAGTTCTAAAGAGCATAACATGCTTAGAGCCTCCTAGAAAAGGAATATGTAAAAGATGTGTTAGATCTAGGAACAATAGGTCTAGATCATTTTGTATAAGCTTAAAAATTTAATTAATACTTGTAATTAATGACTATAAATTCATTATTTTGATGTATGCGTTGTGTATATAGGTTACCTTTATTTGTGTTGATTTATGTATGATTGCAGGTAAAACATTATACTTGGTCAATTTGTGAATTTGTCTAAGTGTAAGAAACATCTACGGATGAACATTTTGTTCTTATGTAGATATGTTTTTACAAAGACAATCTTCCAAATATATTGTGCGGATGAACATCTACCTCTGAAGTTCAAGTGCAGATACCTTCGGAAGAACAAATGCCTTCAGAAGAACAAATACCTTCAGAAGAACAAGATAGCTTCGTGTAACACCCGGTTATTTTAAAGTCAAAGGAAGAGAAAAATAAAGTGAAAGAAAAGAAGAAAAAGGAATAAAACCCAAGTCTAGGGGTAAAAAGTATCCAAAAGGACAAAATGCTTGGAAAGTGGGTGTAAAAGGTGGTATGGCCGCCCATATGTCACATACACCTCTGATTTTCGGGTTTTTGAGAGAGAAAGAGCAACAAGTTCTCGGTTTTGAAGGAAGAACAAGAAAGAGTTCGAATTCAAGGTAAGAATTCATGCTTTTATGGTGTTCTTGACTAGTCTTATCATCGGGTTTATGCTTATGTGTGTTTGTATGTGTTTGGGGTATGTTTTTAGTGGGTTTCTAAGTGGTTGAATTCAATTTGCAAATGAGTTTGGAGGAATCCATACTCAAAAGCTGCAAAGGTGAGTTCTAGGACCCCTTTTTACTAGTTTTTAACTACTTTTAGGGCTGGAAATGCATTAATGTATGTTTTTATTAAACTGGGTTTCGGACCCGTTTGCTTGAATGTGTGTATGATGATGGTATGATGTGATGTGTGACTATGTTTATGCTTGATGATGTATGATTGTGTTCAAAGGCATAAAGGGTAAGAGTTAAGCTTAGAACCTAATGAATGGTGCATGGAAATTGATTATGATGTTTTAGACCCACTTGATAAGTCTTTAAACTTGCCTAAGTGTGAGGAAGTAAATGTGGATGAAAAGGGTTTACGCGGATGAGCAATAACCAATGGGTAGGTCAATGCGGATGAGCATTCGCTAAGTGCAGGTAATGCGGATGAGTGTTTGACTGTGTTTGGAAATGCGGATGAGCAAGTAAGTCAATGCGGATGAGCATTTGACTAAGTATGGAAATGCGGATGAGCAAAGTAAGTCAATGCGGATGAATTGAGTCAATGCGGATGAGCATTTGACTAAGTATGGAAATGCGGATGAGCAAAGTAAGTCAATGCGGATGAGTATTTGACTATGTATGGAAATGCGGAGGAGTTAGGCTAATGCGGATGACAAATGCGGATGAAGCAAATCCAATACGGATGGACTATAGCAAATGCGGATGAACTGTAGGAAATGCGGATGACTATAGGAAATGCGGATGAACACTTAGAAAAATTCTGACTTTTTGGGGAAAAAGAGGTAATGTAGGCTTTGACCAAAGAGATTCCCGGAGTTATGAATGTTGACTTATGGGGTCATAGATGGTATGATGGGCATGTAATGATGTGTGCTTATGCATGATGATGAGGATGATGATGATGATGTTGCATGGTTATGCATGATGTATGTTATGTATGTATGATGCCCTGCATGATGATGTATGAATGATATGTTTATGTTCCTTGTAATGAAGTATGATTATATTTTATATGACTTTACGTGTTATGAATGAATGAATGAACGACGTATTATATAACGTAAAGTGAAAGATAATGAAAGAGGAACATGATGAATGAATGCATGCATTAATGAATGAATGTAAGAAAGCTTTGCAAGCAAATGTATAGAGGTTCACAACCAATGAAGGGTGTTAGCTCAACCGTGTGCGGGTTAGCTACCCAGAACGATGCACACTGGGGTCTAATCCTTGTGATTGACCATACGTATGGGATCCTTGCCACTTGTCCTAGGTACTGGAGTCAGCTTCGTGCACAATGTTCGGGATCTATGAGAGACCTCAGGCCTAGTTACCCGCTTCGTGCACAATGTTCGGGGTATAGAATATGGCATTGATCCAGAATGAAGGAGAAAAGATTAATGGTGAAAGTACTCGCCCTAAGTACTGGAGTCAGCTTTGTGCACAATGTTCGGGGTCTATAAGAGACCTCAGGCCCAGTTACCCGCTTCGTGCACAATGTTCGGGGCAATGTACATGTCAGTAGAAGTAATGAAGAATGAATGAAGGTATGAACGAAAGAATGATGAAAATAATAATGATATTATCTGTATGTACGTACGATATATGATCACGAACGAATGTAAAGTATAACATGATTTTAATGAAAGGATGGTTTTATGAAAGAAAAGTATGTTTTGCCATAAAACTAGAACTCACTCAGCAACGTTGACTTTTATGCATTTTCCAGTTGGCAGGTAAGCATTGCTGAGGATGGCACGAGGCGGCTGCTCAGCTCTTTTGGATGGCATCCATTTATTTAAAGCTTTTGTGATGTAATACAACAATGTAATTTCGTAACCGACAAACGATGCATTATTTTGCAAAAGTTTTTATGTTGAAATGAAATGCCATTTGTTTTATGTTTCTGCTGCAATGTTTGATGATTAAATGCAAAATATATGTTTTATGTGCAATGAATTACCAACTGTAAGTGTCTCGGGTATGGGGCCTTGCACTTCGGAAGAACAAAGTACATTTGGAAGAACAAACATCTACGGAAGACTATGTAGTTGGGAGTCCAAACACTTGTAATTTCAATAATGCAAGTGTTACTAGTCAACAAGTCAACAAGATAATTTCGAATCCCAAGAGATCTAGTGTTTCCTTAAAAGAAACAATAAGTTTCTATAAATATGGATCCTAGGTTTGACATCAAAAAATAGACAAACGAGCCATAACACAATCAATCCGACGACAAACATCACATCGATTCACAGAATCAAACACAAACCTTAACAACCATCACATCAATACATCATCAACGTTAATACGATCAAAGCTTACATTGTTTATTGCATCCATTCTTTATTCATCTATAATCATTAATCAACTTTTAATGAAATACTTTTGAACCAATTCTAGTTTGCTTATTTATTGTGTTTGTATCATTGTGTTCGTCATAACAAACATTTACTTGTTTTGATATTTATTCATAAAACATTAAACAAAAAGGAATGATCATTTCACAATCATTATCTTGATTACATTCTTTTAACACTGATAATTCATGATTGCAATCCTTGAATTCACATGTGGTATCAGAGCCAAGTGCTTATTGATTTAGATTGATTGATCTATCAGTGTTAGAATTGTTTAATTGTCTGCTTATTTCATAAGATCTATCAGTTTTTCTGATTAGATCTATAGTTTTGATCAAATCATTTTACTACGAATCGATTTTTGCTGAAAACAATAAAAACAAGAGAATTGTCTTTGAGCGAGTACTGTTTCATTACTCGTTTAAACATAGATCAATTATTCACATTAATTGAATAGTGAATGTGAGCTATTGATTGATAATTCCTGATTTTATAATCCATTAACCAAATCATTGATTTGATAATTAATTATCATTAAAAGGATTGACTTATTTGTGACCACAATTACTTAATTGTTAATTAAGTTTTGTCACTAGTTAGTAAATTACTCAAGAAGAATCTTTGTTTAGTTAAAGTCAGACTTTAACTAAAATGAGTAACTTTGGTGGATCATCATACCAACCTCCAAAGTTTAAAACAAAAGCGGATTTTAAATTCTGGAAAATCAAATTCAGGTATCATGTGAATTATACTTATTCAGACTTATGGATTATGATTACTGAAGGTCCTTATATTCCTCCGACTCTTGGTCCGGATTATAATGACAATAATCAACCCATAGGTACAAAGGATCTATCACCTGATGATGTTAACAAGGTAAAAGTTGATATCAAAGTATACAAGTTACTTAGTATGGCTTTACCTGAAAAAATATTAATCAGGTGTGAGAATTACAAAACAAGCAATTCCTTGTGGAAGATTCTTCATACACTCTGTAAAGGGAGTGATAAAATTAGAAGCATTAGGATGGACACACTTTGCTCATAATATGAAACTTTTCATTATATTGAGGTTGAATCAATTCCTCAACAACTCCATAGATTTATGCAACTTGTAACATAGATGAACATTTTGAGTTGAAATACACTAATGAGGAATTGAACAAAAAGATGCTGCCTACTTTGCCTTAAAGTTGGAAGCAAACCGTGTCCATGTTCAAGAACACCATAGACCTCAAAGCAACAGGTTTAGATTCCTTAGTAGAAAAAGTGGAGGCTTTTGAAATGGATGAAAAATCAAGAAACAAGAGTGTGAGAACACATGTCGCACCCTATTACTTTAAAGAAACAAAAAGTATTGGAAGTGGTTTTATTTCTAATAATGATAGTGATAACTCTTGTACTTTGAGTGAAGATGAAGAAGAAGTGAGCTTTTATGCATCAAAACCTGCAAAGAAATCTTCTTAAAGCAAATCAAGAAAGGAAAAAGGGAAGAACCGATGATAGAAGAGATTCCTGTACATCATCAGCAAAGACCTCTTCGAACAACAACCCAGTAGAGCCTGTCACTGTGATTCTGGAGTCTGAAGAACAAAAGGCAGCCTTTGCAGCTTTTAGTTCAAGTTTCAAGCATACTTGGGAAGCACTTTATCATCTTCTAACATTTTCCAGGAAGACTCGGAAGAACTACATCCACGTGTAGTAGAGGAAATGGATCTTCAATGGCAAAGGGCTATGATTGCTTATAGAGCCAAACAGTAACTGAGAACAGATAAAAATTTGGCTGCCACAAGTAAAAGAACAACATCATCTGGTGTTGATAAGTCAAAGGTAAGATGTTTCAAATGCAATCTCTGTGTACATTCTCTAGAGAATGTAATCAACAATCAAATCCAGACTTCAGACAACATCACCAACATCAACAACATCTGTCTCATCAACATCAACATCAACCTCATCAAAAATCTATATCTCAAGATCTTTTAGAAAACCATAGCTAACCAACTCATCCCCACCAACCATAAATGCATCAAAAAGACCAAGTAATTCTAAAGAATTTGGACTGATCATACTTCAAGATGGAACTTGCGACCGGAGCATGTATGAGAAGGAAATCCTGGAAGAGAATCAAGCTCTAATGGCACACATGGAGAATAAAGTTCAACCCATAGCTAGAGAGGTAGAGATAGATTGTGTTCATTAGAATGTGTTGAGGAAGTTGAAAGATATAGAGTCCATGCTCAAAATTGGCTGATAAAGTAAAAGAAACAATGATTTTGAATGAATCTCATGTAAGAGAACAAAAATTATACCATTTCAAATAAGTCTTTACAAAAGGATTTAGATAAACTTGTTTCAAATAATTACCCTCTAAAAGCCCAAGTTGAGCATCTGACCACTTCCTTAACACAATCCGTGACTGATCATGCATCAATTGAAGTGAAACTTCAGAAGTTTCAACTTTCATCTCAGCAATATGAGAAATTATTAAATTCTCATATTGAATCAAACAAAAGGTATGGGTTGGGATATATTGCTATTGCACCTCCTATAAATAATAATTACATAACTTTACCTGAAACAATGACAAGCAATTTATCAAATCATTTTGTGCCATGCAGCAATTTTTAATCAAATCTAAGCAACAAGTTAATCATAACGAGACTGAGGTGTGTGAAACTGAGTCTTCTGAATTAGATCATGTTAATGAAAATAATTTAGAATTTGACTTTGATGAGTGTGATGACTTGGAAGATTATGAAGAACGTGATGTTGATCAACTAAACATTGGTAAGAATGTTTCTTTTGAAACAATCATTCCCAAAGTTAATGAAGAAACAAAGTTGCAATATACTCTTAAACAAAGAAACATGTTCAAGACTATTTGCCAGATAATAGCCAACAAAATGAAGTCTTCAAGAACTTCATGAGCAACAAAAACTATCAACTCAAGGAGTTGAATAGTGTACATGTATTGAGGAAGTAAACCCATCTTCCATAGGAAAGAAAAAGAAGAAACAATTAGCAGAACTTCAGCGGAAGAAGAAATCTTCTTTAGCAGTAGATCTGCAGTAGACCAAATCTACTAAATTAGTAGAAGATTTGCAGAAGGCAAAGGCAACAAATAACAAATCAAATCAGAAAATGGTGTCTTCCAAGTAGTAGAAATCAGCAAATGATAAACAAGAATCTTTTCACAGTATGCCAGGTAAAGGAATGGAAAAATCAACTGCAAAAATTGGAAAAAGATTTGAAGCTTCAAAAGTTGAATAAGAAAGAGAAAGCAGTCTATTTTGATGAAGAATCAGAGGAAATGTATTGCAAATGGTGTGATATGAAAAATCACAATACTAAAGATTTTTACTTGAGCAACTATTGTTCTATTTGCAATATGAACAATCATATTACCTCTGACTACTACTTCAACACACATTATGCAATTTGTAACAAAAATAACCATTCAACTCACGAATGATATTTCAACAAGAAAAGCAAGACAAAAAGCACAAAGAAGTCACAAACTAAGAAGGGTGAATCATACTCTCAGTCCAATGAAAGTAAAGAAGATTCAAAAAGAAAGAAGTAGCAACAAAAACACAAAGCAAAACTAAAGGAGAAAACATATGCTGATCATGAACCTTTGAAGAAAAGAACATCATTTCAGCAATCCAAAACACCTCATAAAAGGGTGGATTTAAGTGATAAAGAAACCAATGTTGATGATGCTTTCTTTGATAATTTTAAAAGGGAACTCATGTACCTCATTTAAAATCAAAAGATGATGAAACTTTCAACAATCAAGGTTCATTGTCAAAACCAAAGCAACAAACCAACAAAGATAAGGTGAATGAAGAAGAGAGTAAGAAACCAGAACCAAGCTCAACAACCTCATCTTCAATAGATTCTTCCTCACTACAAACAACAAAGAATGAATCTATTAAGACTAAAATTAACACTAAAATTTCAAGACTTATCATAATAGAGTAAAAATTTTAGACATCGTTGGAAAACCCAAGATCATTACGGCTTGGGTTACCAATTCTAATTGATTTCTTTACTTGTGCAGGAACAATCATGGAGAGCTGACAAAAAGTGGAATGTTAATAGTGGTTGTTCCAGGCATATGACAGGAAACTATTCTCTTCTCCATGACTTTAGGCATAAAATCATATATGGCATTTGGTGGGGATAATAAGGGAGGTAAAATAGTTGGTATACTAATGGTAACTAATGGTGTCCTTAATTTTGAGAAAGTAAACTATGTGAAAATTTACAGTATAATCTATTGAGTGTGTCTCAAATTTGTGATCAAGATTATACCACATTGTTTGATAACACTAGCTGTTACATTCTTAAGCCAAGTTTTTTAGTTCTAGAAGAATGGATCCATCTTAAGGCATCAAGAAAAGGAAACACCTATGTTTTGGATATGAACAATACTACACTCACAAGAAATGAAACATGAGTGCTATCTAAGTCATTAGAAGATGAATCTCAACTGTGGAATAGAAGGGTTGTTCATTCTAACTTGAAGAACATGAATAAATTGGTGAAAAATGACCTAATAATTGGACTACCGAAGAAAGAGTTTTGTTGTTCAAATCATTGTCCTTCTTGTTATAAAGGAAAACAACATAGAGTTTCACATAAATCCAAAATTATCATTACCAACACTACACCACTCAAATTGCTCCACATGGATCTTTTTGGTCAACCAATGTGACAAGCATTGGCAAAAGACAATACTGTTCAGTGGTAGTGGATGATTTCACTAGATTTACATGGGTCTTTTCTTAAAACAAAAGAGTGAAACATAAGAAACATTAATAGACTTTGTCATCAAGATTGAGAATCAACTTGATTTAAAAGTTAAAATTTTCAGGAATGACAATGGGACTAAATTTGTTAATGCTGACTTAGATTCTTTTTGCAGGAATAAAGGCATTGCTAGGCAATTCAGTGCACGAAGAACTTTATAATAAAATGGAGTTACTGAAAGAAGAAATAGAACACTCATCAAAGCCGCAAGGACAATGCTAGCTGATTAAAAATTCAATGCACCAAGAACTCTAAAACACCTTATGAACTTTTATATAAAAGAAAACCTCATATAGGATATCTAAAAGCTTTTGGGTGTCATGTATCAGTTTTAAACACAAAAGAACAATTAGGAAAGTTTCAGAGAAAGCCTATGATGGTTTTGTTGTTGGATACTTTTCAACATATAAATCATATAGGATTTACATTCCACAACGAATATTATGGAAGAAACTCCTAATGTGTCATTTGATGAATCCTTATTTCCTAAATCTATAAAAGGATCATCCTGGTTGTTTGATATAGATTCTCTATAAGGCCTTGTTCCTGGGACGCTCACAATTGGTCAATCATCGCACATAAAACGTATAATTACATTAACTTTAATAAAACATTGCAGCGGGAACATTTAAAGAAACATTTCATTTTATTATAATAATCGATTTTCCAAAATAATACAACATTCATTACAAAACATCGTTTGTTGCATTACAATGCAAAAATAATTAGACAAAAGAATGCCATCCAAAATGAGCAAGTAGCCGCCACATTCCATCCTCACCAACAATTACCTGCCAAATGGAAACACATAAAAGTCAGCGTTGCTGAGTGAGTTCTAATTTTAAAATAAAATATACTTTACTTTTTTTCAAAACCATTCTATACTTTCGTACATGATCACACATCAATCGTACACATAGGTAATCTCATTATTATCTTCCTTTACTATTCATCACTTTCTTACTTCATTTCTTTCCAGATCAGTGTCATCAGCTATACCCCAAACGTATGCACAAAGCTGGTACTGGGCCAAAGATCATAAATGATTTCCATAACACACATAGCCAAGCACTGGCACCGAGGTGAGTATCCACTATATTCCATGTACTATACAACTGGTCAGTCACAAATACTAGACCCTACGTGTAACCTTATGGGTTAGCTAAACCACACACAGTTGAGCTTACGAAATTTTTGTTAAGTGCTCTAAGAAAGATTAACATGTGTTTTATTTGTCTTTTGATTGTTTGTAATAGTATAGGGACTATTTGTGTAATTTGTTTGTTGGACCAAAAGAACCAATGAGCCAAGATCAAAAAACCTCTAAGTCCCACATGATATCACAACAACTGTTGAAGGCTTCATCAGCAGTTCGACAAGTGCTGAAAACTCCAACAGCTGAAGATCAAGTGTTGAAGACTTCAACAGCTGAACACTAAAGTGCTAAAGCTCAACAGCTGAAGAACACAAGTGCTGAAGCTGAACAGCTGAAGAACACAAGTGCTGAAGCTGAAGACTAAAGTGCTGAAGTACAACAGCTGAAGAGTCTACAAGTGCCGAAGATCAACAACTAGTGTAAAAAGTCAGAAGACAAAGACTGAAGACATCAGCTGATGATATCTACTCAAGTCATCAGCTGATGAAACGTCTGAAGTTCAAGTCTGAAGACCAAGTAATGAAGTTTCAGTAGTTTGTCACAACAGCTGAAGAGTACTTCTTCAGTAGTTGTGATATCAGTAGTTTTATGTTTTTACTTTTAGTAGTTTTGTAAAACGACTGAAGAGCTAGTTCTTCAGTCATTGTAGTATCAGTAGTTTTATGTTTTTCAGTAGTTAGAGTAACTGATAACACTTAGTATTTTTGTAAGAAGATGTCAGCTGTTTTGACATCTTCAGTAGTTGTGTTTCAGTTGGAATAATAATGTTAGATGTCACTATCAAGTGACATCAGCAGCCGTCACATCTCTTATATAAGAGGTGTCGACCTAATTGTAAGTGTGACATTCCGTTACCACGAAAGCGAATATTGAATGAAATATATTTGCAGAATTCTCTCTATCTATAACCGTTTTTGTTCTTCATTGAATATCTTTTCGTTCTTGTGAATTGGCTAATTCATTGTTAGAATTCCGCTGCTATACTCTCTAATCAATCAAACATAGATCACTGATCCTAACAAGTGGTATCAGAGCAGGTTAATCATTGATCGATCTAACAATTGATCATTGAAACTGCTAATTGATATCTATGTTTGATTGAATTAGCATATTCGCAAGAACTGGTTATAGATTATTGAATTTCTGTCGCTTTCGTTTATTTATTTTGAGATCTCTCTTGGTTCAATTGGTTGTTGTGTTTTGTTCTAAATCTGTTATAGTTAATTGAATTTGATTGAATCTGAGATGACTACTCCTTCTAATGATCCTCACAATACCGGTTCCTCAACCAAGCCTCCGATGCTGGTTAGGACCGAGTATAACATATGGCAGCGAAGAATGCTCATCACCTGTCTGTTAACAGTTCAGGTTGTTGGACATTGTGGTACATGGACCACATAATCCTATGGTGAACAATCCGGAACCCAATCAAATGGTTCCAAAGAAGAAGGAACAATACTCTGATGAAGATCGGAAACTGTTTGAGATTGATGCTAAAGCCCATGGAATTCTGGCCATGGCACTGCCTAATGAAATCTATTCAGGGCTTATGCATCATGAAACTGCTCATGATCTCTGGAATGCCCTGAAGGAACAATTCGGTGGCACAGATGAGGTCTTAGCAAACAACAGAGAAATTCTTGCCCAACAATATGAGACATTCTCTCATAGAAAGGGTGAGACACCCACTCAATAGTTTGAGCATTTTTCCTGCTTGATCTCTGAGCTGAAAATGGTGAAACAGGAATACACCAATAGCCAGATGAATAACAGGTTCCTCAGATCACTACCTGAGAGATGGGACACATACACTATGTCCTACGCTCCAGTGCAAATCTGGTTAGCCTATCTCTCACCCAACTTCATGGGAAACTGCTTACATTCGAAAGAGAGATAGAGCAGAAGAGGAAACTGTCCTTATCAGGAAAGCTCACTGATGACTTTGTACCAGGGAATACTGCCTTGGTTGGTCATGAGTCAGAATATGCTGCATCTGAAAGCAATTATGATGAGCATATTGATTCTCTTCAAATAGTTCTGATCATGCATTTGTTGGTATTGAGAGTCATTCTGGCAGTAATAGTGACAATCTATGCTTCGTCATGGATGATTTGAAAGGAATAGCTGATGATGATCTAGAAGAGATGGATATTCTGAGCCAAATGGCACTGATTAATATCAGATCTCAGAAGTTCTATAAGGGAACTGGCAGGAAATTTCCTGGACTCTCCGGCAAAACCAAAGTTGGTTTTGACAAGAGTAAGTTAAGGTGTCACGAATGCCAAAGGCTGGGACACTTTGCAAGAGAGTGTAGATCAACTGGATCTAACTCTTCTGCACCCTTTGTGACTTTTCCTAGTACTAGTCCACAAAACAGAGGGCAACATCCTGTTGGTTCTGGTCATCATTCACATCCTAGGTCTCCTGCATACTTTGTTCCCCAGGGTCAAATGTCATATCCTTATCCCTACTATTATATGCCTCAACCAATCCTGTTCAAGCTCCAATTGAACAACAACCACAAGCATTGCCTAAACCACAACCTTCCCAATCTCATCAACAAACTCAACCTCAACAACACAGCTTCTTCACCCAAGAGTTGTTGACTGGAGCAGTTTACCAGATGACTTGTCTGGTCATGAACAACTGTTCTCAGGTGCTGGTCAACATGGTGGTGACAGTCCCTTTGGAAATCTAGCTCTTATGGCTTTGGATTCTGCTGATACTTCATCCACTAATGCTTCTACACCAAAGGTATCACAGGTATCCTCTGAGGCAAAAGCCAAACTATGTTCTGAAACATATAGCAGCATTTGCATCTATTAGAGAAGCAAATGTAGCTTTAATCAACAAGAACATTGAGCTAGAACAAATAATTTCCTAAAGCAATGCTGAATTTGAGTCTGTGCTTAATGATAAGAATGATGAGATTTACAAACTTAAATGCCAAATAACTGATGATAAGGCTAGGGAAGAGATACTTCTAGAGAAGTATAAAGATCTCAAAGAAACCCTTGCAGTCACCCAGGTAGAGTGTGACAGATGGGTACAATCATGCAAAGGTTTTGAAATGCTTCTAAGTAAGCAATCTGCTTCCAATGTGAAGTTTGGCATTGGTTACAATCACACTGCTCCACCTACAGATCTTACTCCTAGAGCAGAGGTAGAATTTGATGGTGAGAGTAATAACCAATCCATTTCATCATGTGATCTACTTTCTGATACAACACTATCAGAAGTAGAAGTCAGCACCAAGCCCTCTTAGAACCTATTAGCTGATGTTGATGGTTCCACTGCTGACACTCACATGATCAATGAGTTGATCAACTCAGGAGTTAATTCTAAAAGTCCTGAAAGGACTAGAGAGCAGGATTTAGCACCTGAAGTTCAAACTCCAACTGCTGCCAGTACTGAAAAGAAGAAAACTGTCAGTAGAAAGAGTTTGAAGACTACTAAAGAGGAAGTCAAGAAAGCAAACAATGCTTCCAAAGCACTAAAGAGAAAGTCTTCAGTTGCTTCACCCTCTTTAGTTGATGATCAACCTAAGATGAAGAAGAAACCATGTGAAGTATGTGGTTTTTTCAATCATCTTACAGATGATTGCTGGTACAAAAGAGGTTCCAAACTCAAACATAAAGAGGAAATTAAAGAGAAAATGGTAAAAATGAAAACTGAGTTTGAGACCACATTGGTATCAGCAACATCAAATCCTGTAACCCTTAAGTCCATAAAGAAATCCAAAAAGGAAGGGGTTAGACAGGTAACAGCTGAGATTGCTCAGAAAAAGAAGGTGCAACATAGGAACTTATCAAACTCCACTGGCAATGTGTCTGATGAGCTGAAAGCTTTATCAGAAAATCAGACACAGCTGGTTATGATGGTTCAACATCTATTGGTAAGAGTTAACCAATTAGATGCTCCTATGTTGAAACCACAAAAAGGTGGTCCAAGCCAATGGATTCCTCTTCTTCACCATCTTCTTCCTCTCAGGCTGTTGTTTCCAATAAAGCTGTTAGTTTACCATCTGTTGATGAGACCAGACCCAAAACCAAAAAGGTTTGGGTCTCCAAAACTAACTGATTGTTTATTATTGTAGGGTTCTCCAACATGCCAAAGTAGCATCTGGTATGTAGAGAGTGGAGGATCTATGCACATGACTGGGAACAGCTTTCTTCTTCATGACCACTCTCAAGGAAAGAAGGGGTTTGTTTCTTTTGGCAATGATGCTAGGGGTTACATCATTGGAAATGGCTTTGTCTCCAATGGAGAAATAAAGTTTGATGATGTTAATCATGTGGAAAATCTCAAGTATAATCTCTTGAGTGTCAGTCAAATGTGTGATAAAGGCCATGTTGCTCTTTTCACCAATTAGAACTGTAGGATTCTGTCATCCAAAGTTCTGCATTTGATTGATAAGGTGTTGGATGATCACACTCTCCTGTGAGCCAACAGAACAGGAAGAGTGTATGCCTTAGATCTTTCCAAGAAAATAGATCTCAAAGGCAATCCTTGCCTATTTTCCAAAGCCTCTTCTCAAGAATCTAAACTGTGGCACAGAAGGCTGGGTCATGTTAATTTCAAAAACATGAATCAGTTAATCCACAATTGTTTAGTCAGAGGCTTACCAATAAAGGAGTTCCTCTGTGATGAAACCTGCACTACTTGTTTAAAAGGAAAACAACACAAAGTCTCATTCCCTCCTATTGAAGAGCCTAAGTCCACTGCCTGCTTGCAATTACTGCATATGGATCTATTTGGTCCTCTGAGAGTGATGAGCATGGCAAAGAAGAAATACTGTCTGGTAATTGTGGATGATTACTCCAGATTTGTATGGACTTTCTTTCTACATTCAAAGGATGAGGTTGCTCAGAAGATTATTCACTTTGTGTTGTATGTTGAGAAGCAGTATTCCCTTCCAGTCAAGTGTATTAGGAGTGACAATGGAACTGAATTCAGAAACCATACACTTGATGACTTCTATCTTTCAAAGGGAATCAAAAGGCAGTTTAGCATACCACAGACTCCAGAACAAAATGGAGTAGTGGAGAGAAAGAACAGGACCCTAATTGAAGCTGCAAGGTCCATGCTGGCTGACTCTGGTTTGCCATTGACCTTTTGGGCTGAGGCTGTCAACACAGCTTGCTATGTGCAGAATAGAGTCTTAGTAAATCAGAGGTTGATGAAGACTCCATATGAAGTTCTCCATCACTTGGCTCCTCTGATTTCATTTTTCAAAGCATTTGGGTGTCCTTGTTTTATTCTCAACACAAAGGATCAACTCCATAAATTTGATCCTAAGGTGGATGCAGGGTATTTTGTTGGTTATTCATCTACTTGCAAGGCATACAAGTCTTCAACTGAAGAACAAAGATAGTTGAAGAGACTTTGCATGTGAAGTTTAATGAATCTCCTTTGGACAAGATTCCACAAAACCCTGTGGAGTTGTTTGATTTGGACATACTGCAATATGTTCCTTATCAACCTCCAGCTGTTGCAAATCCTATGGATAAATCATCTTCTGCAGCATGTCTTCCACCTGGTGGTATTGATGATGATGACGATAATATCAATACTCACCTCTTCAAGTTTAGTGACCAACTGCCTGTGTCTGCTAAATTTGATGTTCCTGTAGCTTCAGCAGTTCCATCCACAACAAATGCTGATGAGATCTCTGATTCCTCTACATCTTTTGAGTTACCATCTAATTCTTGGTTTCAAGAGTCTGCATCAACATCTGCTGCTGCTGAAGGTCCTACAAACACTTGCACAGATCTCATTGTTTATCAAGAACTGAAGAATCACCCAATGTCTCAAATTATTGGTGATATCAATGCTGGTGTTTCAACAAGAAGTCAATTGTCTAACTTCTGCTTCTATGCTCTCTTCATCAGTCAGCTAGAGCCAAAGAACTACCATGTTGCTTTGAGAGATAATGGGTGGGTTGAAGCCATGCAGCTTGAGCTACTTCAGTTCAAGAAACAGCAAGTGTGGGAACTGGTTCCTCTTCCCCCAGGTAAGTGTGCAATAGGCACTAAATGGGTGTTTAGGAATAAAACTGATGAAAATGGGCTTATTGTTAAGAACAAGGCTAGACTGGTTGTACAGGGGTTTTCACAAGAAGAAGGTATTGACTATGATGAAACCTTTGCCCCTGTAGCCAGACTAGAGGCAATCAGATTGTTTTTAGCCTATGCTGCATTCCACAATCTTAAAGTTTTTCAAATGGATGTCAAAAGTGCCTTTTTATATGGTAAAATAAAAGAAGAAGTTTATGTGTGTCAACCACCAGGTTTTGAGGATAATAAACATCCTGAATGGGTGTATAAACTTGATAAGGCTCTTTATGGGTTGAAACAAGCTCCTTGAGCCTGGTATGAGACACTTTCCACTTTTCTTCTTAAGAATAATTTCACTAGAGGCTCCATTGATAAAACTTTGTTTATTAAGAAGGTGGATCTGCATAAGCTACTTGTTCAGATTTATGTTGATGATATCATTTTTGCATCCTCTGATCCCCAGTTGTGTGATGATTTTACTACATTAATGAAAAAGAGGTTTGAAATGAGTGCATGGGAGAATTACAGTTCTTTCTAGGCTTGCAAATTAAACAAAAGGCTGATGGAACCTTTATTCATCAGTCAAAATATACAAAAGATCTTTTGAATAAGTTTGATTTACACAACTGTAAGCCCTGTTCTACTCCCATGTGCAACACCACACAACAGGATGCAGATCAGAAAGGTAAAGCTGTTGATGAAACACTTTACAGATGTATGATTGGGTCCTTGATGTATTTAACAGCTTCTAGACCAGATATTATGTTTGCTACATGTGTTTGTGCTAGATTTCAGGCTGCTCCTAAAGAGTCTCATTTGATTGCAGTCAAGAGAATCTTTAGATATTTGCAAGGTACACAATCTCTGGGTTTATGGTATTCCACTGGACACTCTTGCAAATTAGTTGCTTTTCAGATAGTGACTATGCAGGGTGCAAGTTAACTAGAAAGTCAACTTCTGGTGGTTGTCAATTCCTAGGCAACTGTTTGATTTCTTGGCAGAGTAAGAAACAAACATCTGTTGCTACATCAACTGCTGAGGCCGAGTACATTGCTGCTGCAAGTTGCACTTCTCAGGTACTCTGGCTTCAGAACCAACTTCTGGATTATGGCATTACAGAGACTAAGACTCCATTATTAATGGATAGTGCTTCAGCTCGTGTATTGTCACAAAATCCAGTCCAGCACTCTAGGACCAAACATATAGAGATCAGACATCACTTTATTCGGGATTGTTTTGAAGAAGGTCTGATTGATCCTAAGTTTGTGCCTAGTGCTGATGAGCTTGCAGATATTTTTACTAAGCCTTTGGATAGTTCTACTTTCCAAAATCTTGTGTTAAGGCTTGGTATGCTGCAGCTAGAATAAGTGACAACTACTGATGATTTCAGTAATACTTACTGGTGATCATTGGTAACCATGTCATATATAAGTACTGATAAGTCCTTTCACCTTCAGTAGTTTTATAACTACTGACGGCTAAATGCTCACAAGTACTGAAGTACTTTATCTGTTCAACTACTGATGTAGTTACAACTACTGAAATCAGTACAAACAGATAAGTACTGACGTCCTATGAAACACCTGAAACGCAGATGCAAAGTCTGATAAGTGTTGAGGACAGTATGAAACAGCTGAAAGGCTATGAATTGACGAAAACTACTCAAGAGAACTTTCTCTTCAGTTGTTTCTACAACTGTTGTTTCATTCTAAGCAACTAAAGCAAAACCATGTCTTCAGTAGTTTTATAACTACTGCTGACTAAGACCAAGTCTTCAGTTGTTTACAAGAACTGATGACAAAACCACTGTCTTCAGTAGTTTTACAACTACTGATGACAAAAACCAAGTCCTAGTTGTTTCATCATCTGAAGTCAAAACTATGGTCTTCAGTAGTTTTCTAACTGCTGATGCCTAAAACCACGACTTCAGCTGTTTCAACGTCTGAAAGGGTAATACCATGTCAACAGTCGCTTTAAAACGACTGATGTCTAACACCACACCCTTCAGTCATTTTCTCACCCCTTCCCTATAAATACCTGTCCTCTTCTCTAATGTTTCATTAGCCGTTATTCTCTGAACTTCTCTCTCTCAAACATGGCGACCATGAGTCTGAAACCACGACACAACTGCGTTGCTTACCTTACAAAGTCGGCTTTCTGGAACAAATATGATAATGCCATTGACTTAATGGTGGATTCCCCATATCGCACAACCTTTCTCTTGAATCCAACCATCTACCCTGAATCCCTCAGTCAATTCTGGTCAAATTCTTTTTTCATACTGATGAGTCTACCGGTCAAATCTCTGTTCGGTCCCTTATCAACCAGAAACCAGTGGTCGTTACAGCCGACATCATTCGTCAGGCATTACACTTACATGATCCACCGCTGTGACTGCATACCCAAAGGCACAACACATATGTCCTTTATCAATCATGGGTAGGAAGGTGATCTTCGAGCTACAACCGTTCTAAAGAAACATTTCCATGACGCTGAGAAAGTCATTTTTCACATGGTAAATGTCTGCTTAGCCTCCAAGACATCTTCTTGGGATCAAATGTCATCCCAATGGCAACAGGTATTGTATTCTGTTCTAGAACACCAACCACTAAATTTTTCTGAAATTGTGTTTCTAGAAATAAAGAACTTGGCTCAGAAACCTGTGGCAAACCGATGGCCATTATATCCCAGGTTTCTGATGGCCATTATGTTGGATGAATTAAAATCTGATGGCCTTGTTGGCCTTGAAGTCCCTGCACCAGCTGTTTTGGCTGAGGTATACTCCAGGCACAACTCAGACCTTACACTCAAAGAAGCTGCCCGAATGATAAAGCCCAAGCACAGGGAACCCACAGCTTCCTCCATCAGAACCAAAGTCCCCACAAAACCAAACCCAAAACAACCCAAAACAGCTATTCAGGGAGATGAGTCCCCTGAAGATGCTCCTGCACCACCAACGCAGGATATACTTGCTGGCTTAAACCCCCCAGCAGTATCAGAGACTCTACAGCCATAGCCATCAGGATTCCTCTCAAAAGGAGCCTGCAACCACCACACAAGGGGTACCCACATATCTGGGATCTTCCTCACTTGAGGAGATTACCATTAAAGAGCACCATCCTCCCCAGGTGCACACTGCTTCTACCCCATCTCCCCATGCAACCGCCCCCCAAGTCCAACCATAATTATTGCAAATGTGATGACTCAGTTGCATGCCTCTCCTCCTCCCCAAAAACCACCAACAAAGGGGAGAACCACAGACATTGAGGAAGAGGATCAACATGTTCTGACAACCCACAGCACCGGGGTTTACAAATTCTATCTCCTCGTGTAGATAGGGAGATTAGAATATCTAGTGAGGCTGCCACCTCTTCTGAATCAGCACATGATCAGAATGAGGCTGGTAACATTGCTAAGATCTCACTAGAGGCAACAGCTGATGAAGGACATAGTCCTAAGGCTGGAAGTCCCCAGTTCCAAGAAAAAGGGGCACATGCTAAAACTGGTCTACACCCAGTGCATGTAAATCCTACTACAAGCAGGAGGTCAGGTGATTCAGCTTCTGCTGATGATGACCTGGGCTTTTTCTATGACGTTCTAGCCCACAACACCATCCTGGAGGCTGAGGTAAGTAGACTACAAGAACTGCTTGCCAAGAAGTCTCAGGATGTAAGCCCATCTGCACCCACCAACCCACAGATGGCACCTTCCTTTGAAGGTTTCCCAAACACTTTACCCTCTCACTTCACTGAGCCTCCAGCTTCTGCTTTTGGCACTATCTCTTCGGGACAGAACCCCCCGAGCAGATGGTTGTTGTATTCCAACAATCCCTACCTCTCATCACTCCCATTCTCACTGACATTGCTTATAAAGCCATTGATGAGAGGATTTCCTCAAGTCTACAACCACTCATTGATGATTTTGTGCAAAAGAAACTTTTTGCGGTACAAACCCCTGCCACCAATGCATCCAAAAAGGGGGAGAGTACTACAGTAAAAGAAAAGAAGAGAAAAAGAACTGAGGATGAGAAGACACAAGAGAAAACCCAGGAGTTGGAAAAAGAAAAGCAACAACAACTGATCACTTACAGAAGAAAGAAAAGTGCTGGTGATCAAACAAATGTTGAAGAAAAATCCTTGGAAGAGCTGGTAAAAGATGCAAATGATATACACAGCCGATCCATGGACAAAATCATTGAGCAACTCTTCAAGCAAGGCTTTGACACAGCCACATTAGACAGTGAGATCAGGAGGTTGGAAGTAGAGGAAATTCAAACCAGATGGCTGGATATGATGTGCTGGAGAAAGAGAGATTGGAGATCATGATTCGATTCATTGCCAAATAATTAGGAAGATCTTTGATGGAGATTCGTTCATGGACTAGAGACAGTATTCTGGCTATAGCCACCAGAATCTGTTTGTCTGAGCAATTTCATAAGGGGATTATCATTGAAGCACTTGATGAGGCTGGGGCTGGAAAGAGGTTTGAAATGGCAAAACTTACAAAGGCCAAGCTCACAACCAAAACGCTTGAACAACCTTCCCTATCACCCACTCAAAAACAGCCTACCCCTCAAATCTCCAAACCAATCTCAAAGCCCAAATCCAAACATCCTCAATCTTCAAAACCAATTCCTTTACCAACCCAACCATCATCCAGTGATGCACCTAGAAGGAGGAGAAGTGTGCTGAGGATAGAAGAAGATGAAGAAGAAGAGGATGAAGATGATAGTCTGCCACTCTCTGCTGTTCTAAAGCTACCAGAACCCTGGAGTCAACCCATGATCACACCTGACTCTCAAAGGGAAACGGTTAGAGTCAAAATAGAAGATGAAGAATAGCAGAAGCAGCACGATGAGCAACTACTGATGATGGTTGACAAGGAATTTCCTCAGTCATCATCTATACAAGCCATGAAAGGGCATGCTCAGAGGCTGTACACTCTTAGACACGCATTTCAGTATCAGAAGGAGAGAGTGAGAGTATGGCCAGACCCCAAGGTGAGTTCTAGAATCCACAAAAGATCCATTCCTCATAGATACAATGGCCAGGTTAGAAAAACAATACACTCTACCATCATGTTGGCCATTGTAGTCTCACCATGGGAAATAATTGATGAATTCAAGAAGGCTCATCAATCAAAATTGACTCCTCAAGCCTTACTGGAAAACAAGATGATAAAAAAGGGGTTATCATATAAAAAGCTTGAAGACATCAAGAAGAATGAGCTCCAGTTACTCCTTGAAGGCACTCATCCTGATGAATTTGTTTATAGGGAGGTAACTACTGTGGAGTTGAAAATTGGCAAGACTGTAAAGTACTTATCTAAGTACTATGGTCCAGAGTTCTTCTTTGAAGGAGGAGTAGAAGAACTCTCCAAGGAGGAACAAGTTGTTCTCCTTGAGGCCTATGTTCGAGAGTCATACAGACTCATAATGGGGAAGTAAATCTCATGAATGGGATAACAACTCTGTGTCCAGTTCCCACAACAGAGTTCCCATTCATACCTTGCCAAACAGATCTCTGAGATTTCTTCCCAGGCCAGTGCTAATATGGGTCATCTTCTCTACTGATCAAGAAGGAAAAAGACCAACCATTTTGCCAACAATAAGTGGGAAAATAAATCAATTAGAGGTTTTGGCTGCATTGGTTCAGGGGGAGTTTGTTAGACCAAAAGAACAATGAGCCAAGATCAGAAAACCTCTAAGTCCCACATGATATCACAACAACTGCTGAAGGCTTCATCAGCAGTTCGACAAGTGCTGAAAACTCCAACAGCTGAAGATCAAGTGCTGAAGACTTCAACAGCTGAAGACTAAAGTGCTGAAGCTCAACAGCTAAAGAACACAAGTGCTGAAGCTGAACAGCTGAAGAACACAAGTGCTGAAGCTGAAGACTAAAGTGCTGAAGTACAACAGCTGAAGAGTCTACAAGTGCCGAAGATCAACAACTGGTGTACAAAGTCTGAAGACAATGACTGAAGACATCAACTCATGATATCTACTGAAGTCATCAGCTGGTGAAACGTCTGAAGTTCAAGTCTTTAGACCAAGTACTGAAGTTTCAGTAGTTTGTCACAACAGCTGAAGAGTACTTCTTCAGTAGTTGTGATATCAGTAGTTTTATGTTTTTACTTTCAGTAGTTTTGTAAAACGACTGAAGAGCTTGTTCTTCAGTCGTTGTAGTATCAGTAGTTACAGTAACTGATAATACTTAGTATTTTTGTAAGAAGATGTCAGCTGTTTTGACGTCTTCAGTAGTTGTGTTTCATTTGGAATAATTCTGTTAGATGTCACTATCAAGTGACATCAGCAGACGTCACATCTCTTATATAAGAGGTGTCGACCTAATTGTAAGTGTGACATTCCATTACCACGAAAGCGAATATTGAATGAAATATATTTGCAGAATTCTCTCTATCTATAACCGTTTTTGTTCTTCATTGAATATCTTTTCGTTCTTGTGAATTGGCTAATTCATTGTTAGAATTCCGCTGCTATACTCTCTAATCAATCAAACGTAGATCACTGATCCTAACATTGTTAGTTCCTTTACTTTTTGTTTTGAGTATAAATAGCTTAGATTTGCACGTAGATAAAAACGGATACACAAGATATTCGAATTTGCTTTCATTAAGAAGAATGTTTATCGGCATAAAACTCGCGTAATTGAAAAGTTTCAATTGATTTTATCAACATTTGAAGAATTCAAAAGATTTGAGTCTGTTATTTTCATATGAACATGATGAATGTGAGGCATTAGGGTTGAAGTTTGCTGAAAAATTGTCCAAGTGTTAGGCGTTTGACTACTATTAAGTCGCACCAACACTGTTTAGACGTTTTCAGTTCAAACGTTTGATCACTGTTCGAGAGTCCAGATGTATCATTGTTGAGAAGTATTTGAACTGTTTAGACGTTTGACAACTGTGTAGGCGCATTAACACTGTGTAGACGCATCAACACTGTGTAGACGCATCAACACTGTGTAGACGCATCACAACTGTTCACACGTATCAATTTTACGCGTTTTGGAAAAATTTTCTAAATCATCCTTTAGACGTTTCTCAACTTAGACGTATCAACTGTTGAGGCGTTTGAATACTATTCAGACGTTTTAACCTTGATACTTAGAACTTTTTTAAAAGGAAAATTCTTTGAAAACTTTTTCAATTTTTTAAAAAATTCAAAATATAAGAAAACAACAAAAATATAAAAATGGCGAAATCAGAAGATTCTGAAAACAGAGTTCCAAAACTCAAAAATAGAGCTGATTTTAAAAATTGGTCTCTTAGACTAAAACAACACTTTAATTCCATTGACACTGATCTCTGGAAATCTATAGAAAAAGGACCATACATTCCTATAACAACTAATGGACCACACAGAGGATTTGTGTATACTAAAGATTCTCCAGAACCTTATCCAGAAGATGATCTTCAAGGAGATGATCTGAAAAGAGTTAAGAATGATATTAAAGCCTATTCATTGATGTGTAAAGGACAGCCATTGGAAGTTCTTACAAGGCTTGATGCATATCAAACTCGATATACACTATATAAAGCATTGAAAATCATTTGTGAAGGAGGAAAGGAGATTCAAAATCTAAAGAACAAAAGCTGAAAAGACAATTAGAATTGTTTCAACATTTGTCTCAAGACACAATAAATGAGATGATGAACAGATTTGTTGAACTCATAACTGAGATGTCAACAGCTGGTATCAAACCTGATCTTGAAGATTTAAATCTCAGATTACTCAATGCTTTACCATCATCATGGAAACAAACTATAACTCTACTAAAGCATACTGAGAAGTTTCCAATGGATCTAGAGATCTTCTTATTGCAAAAATAGAATCAGTGGAGATTGATGAAAGCTCAAGGAATAATGATAGAGCATCATCAATGTCTCAATATCAGTTTGGTGCTTCTCCTGCAACCACCATAGAAAATGCATTCATGGCAAAGAATGAGAAAAGTCCTGAAGAAGAAGGAGATCTGTTTGTTGGAGTAGGATTTTTCACCGACTCATCATTTACGAGTGCACCTGCATATACAACTCAGTCTCATTCTCAATCTCCTCCTAAACCACAGTCCCAATCATCAAATATTCAGAGAGAGACTTCTTCATCATCTAACTCTGCTAAATCTAGCAAAGTTAAAGATGTGATAAACATCCTATTAGCAGATGAAGAGTCCAAAACCGCATTTACTGCTTTTATGGCAAGCTTTCAAGCATATCAAGGTAGCCATTTAACTCAACTAGATTTTGTTTTGCAGGATTTATTTGAGATGGATCCTGAAGATGTTGAAGAGATGGACCTGAATTGGCAGATGGTGACGATTGCCTACAGGACTCAAAAACATTCTTATGTCAACAAGAAATACAAGCCTAGTGCAAACAAGACCGTTGAATTTGACAAGTCAAAAGCTAGATGTTTCAACTGCAAAAGTTATGGACACTTCTCAAGAGAATGCAAAGGTCCAAGGAATAATGGAGGAAGTGCACAAACAAGCTGAAATAATCAAAGGTTTCAACAAGCTCAGAAGACTTTTCAAAAGCCTTATCAAAGTCTTCCTATGCCAGAACTTAAAGATGAAACCAAATCATCTGATGAAACAAAGAAAGCATTAGTAGTTAACATAAAAGATGGATATGATTGGAATGCATATGCAGATCAATTTACAAATGAATTAACATCAAGTTTATCTCTTATTGCAAAAATTCAAGAAGAAGATTGGTCAGAAAACAATGACCCAAAAGTGGAAAGTGATGAAGAGGAAGATAACTATTTTATGATTGGAGTGACAAGTCTGATCCTAAAGAGGATACAGAGGAAGTAGCTCTAATGGTTCAGTCTGATCAACCAAAGGTTAACGCTTCTAATTCAACATCTCAAACCATAGTTCCAAAATTTCCTAAAATACCATCAGAATTAAGAGAAAAGCTTTGCACCAAATCATGCTTTGAACATGTTGAACACTATAGAAACTATTCATTCAAAATCTGTGAAAACCTAAAACAAGAGGAATCTATGCATAACCAACTTAAATCTGATCATAAAACTGCAGATCAAAAGATTATCTCTCTTCAAAATTCATGGAACAAAACACTCAAAGATTTAGAAATTGTTACAAAACAATTAGAAGATATGATTAAGAATCTTGAACAAGAGAAAATAGCACATGCTGCTACTCAAGTTGATTTGGCAAAAGTAAAGAGTTCAAAAAGGATAGTAGAAAAACTAATAAGTGAAAGAAAAGATAAACAAAAGGTAGGATTAGGTTTCACTCATGAACCTATGCGTGAATCTATCACAAACACACTACCAGAGAACTTCAATACTCATGATCATTCACCTGAAAATAAAGCAAAGCTTAAATTCTTCCAGATCAAAAACAAGAATGCAAAAGAAGAAAAAGAAAATGTTCAAGTGTTTGTTGAAAAAGATGAAGAAAAAATCAAAAATGGTGATCCAATCAAAATAAAATCATATGAACCAAAACAACCAAAACAAAATATATCTTCTCATCAAATTCATAATGTAATAGAAGAAGTCAGAGTTCAAAACAAGAATAAACAACAGATAGGAACATCAGAAGATTCAAACAACATCAATATGAAACAATTACAATCAGAAAAGGAATCTTCTTCTGATGATGTTCAATTTGAAAATAAACCAAGCTCTTCTAAATCAAAGAATCAAAGAAGAAGAAAGAAATCTGCAAAAGCAACATCTAAACAAAACAAAAGTTCAGAAAATTTGATTAAAGCAACAAATCAAACATCAAAACTAAAAGCAATTAAATTTGTGTCAGCACATATGTTAAATATGAATTCTCTTCCAAATAATAAAGCAAATATTATGAACAAATCAAACTCTGATATGAAATCTAGTTCAGATTCAAAGACTTCCGCTGTAACAAAAAGGTTTGTTTCTAATACATTCAAGAAGGAAGTTCATGTTAAACAAGTGAACAATAATCTTACACAAAATCAAACTGTGAAAAATGAAACACAACAGTTTAACTATATGACACCAAAATCAAACATTATGTCATTGTGAAAAGTTAACAAAAAGTTGTTTTTAACTCCACAAAAGTACTGTGAAATTTGTGATATGAAAAATCACAATACTGCTGAGTGCTACTTCAACAAGTACTGTCATATATGTGACATGAGAAATCATTAAACAGCAGATTGCAATTATAACAAATATTGTACTTATTGTGATGAAAAGACTCACAACACTGCAAATTGTTACTTTAGAAATAGATCTCTCACTAGAAACTTTGTAAAACCAAACATGAGCAAAGGATTTGCTAAACCACAATATTTGAGAAATCAAACTAATGGATTTCAAAGAGACATTAATCAACCTAATGTAGGTTTGAGATCTTTTCCTAAGAACAATTATATGAGCTCAAAACATAACATGCAAGAACACTTAATACCAAGACCTGTAACGATGAATAATAAAATTGTTAGTCATCAATACATTTCAAAAGATAATCAATCAAATGGTATGAATGTTCACAAAAATAAATCAAATAACTTTCAGAATAAAATTGGTAAATTCATCAAAAATAAACCTAATTTGAATAATCTTCATTATAAACAATTTACAATTGTTGATAAATTTGGAAAGCCCAAGAGCATTTCTGCTTGGGTAGATATTTCAACTTAACTTTCTTGTAGTGCAGGTACGCCCAAAAAGACCAATCAATACATGGTATGTGGATAGTGGGTGTAGTCGGCACATGACAGGCAATACTGCCTTGTTACAAGACTTTAAGTCAAAAGATGGAACTCACGTCGCCTTTGGTGGTGATGCTCGAGGAAAAATAACCGTTGAAGGAACAGTATCCAATGGGATAATAAGCTTTGATAAAGTCAACTTTTGTTCACAGTTAAACTTTAATCTTTTAAGCGTATCTCAAATATGTGACAAATCTTATTCTGTTCTGTTTGATGATTCATTCTGTTATGTTTTGAAGCCAGGTTTCAAGATAAGCAAACATTGGGTGATTGTTACAGCTGAGAGAGACAGAGATGTATACAAATTGGATGTGTCTCAAGTTGATCCTTCAACTGAAACAACATGCCTAATTGCAAAGGCATCAAATGATGAAAGTCAGCTTTGGCATAGACGTCTCGGTCATTCAAACTTCAAGAACATGAACAAGCTTGTAGCAGGAAATCATGTAATTGGACTTCCATTTATGAAGTTTGCAACAAATGATCACTGCTCAGCATGTTTGAAGGGAAAGCAACACAGAGCGTCTTATAAGTCCAAGCCTATAAACTCAACATCCAAACCTCTCCAGATGTTACATATGGACCTTTTTGGACAAACAAACGTCAAGAGTATTCGACGAAAATCATATTGTTTAGTTATCATTGATGACTTCACAAGATTTTCATGGGTTTTTTTTCTTTATGCCAAATCTGAAACAGCTGAATTACTAAAAGAATTTATCATTAAAGTTGAAAATAAATTACAAAACAAAGTGAAAATAATAAGAAGTGATAATGGAATGGAATTCAAAAATGCTTACATTGAAATGTTTTGTGCACAGAAAGGGATAGCTCATCAGTTCAATGCTCATAGAACTCCTCAACAAAATGGAGTTGCTGAAAGGAAGAATAGAACACTAATTGAAGCTGCTCGTTCTATATAAGAAGACCTCAAGAGGAGATCTTGGATCTTTTAGTGAAGATTCAGATTCTGATGACCCAGATGATTCAAGCTTAGACTACCCATTTTTGTCATTTGTCAAGGATTCAATAATACAAAACCATGAAACTACAGTTTTAGATCTTTCAGAGTCAATTAATCAAGAAGAATCACAAAATATTCCTAATGATGGTAATGGGTTTGTGATACCTGAGTCTGGAACATCATCCATTTCAGGTGATGTAGTTGATACAGGTAACTTTGATTACTTCGTCAATTCACCTACTCAAGTTCCAAACTTCAATCCACATTCTTCTACTTTGATACATGAGTTTCCAAACTTGAATCAAACAAATCTAGATGTTAATGTTCAAAGTGATGAGATTACTACATCTCACATTCACAAGAATCATCCAATTTCTTAGATTATTGGTTCATTGAATGAGAGAACAACAAGGAGTAAATTAGAACAAGCAAACGTATGCTTATACTCTTGTTTTCTTTCTCAAATTGTTCCTAAAAATGTTACCGAAGCATTAAAGGACAATGGTTGGATAGAAGCCAAGCAAGAAGAATTACTTCAATTCCGCAAACAAGAAGTGTGGAATTTGGTGCATCTACCTGAAGGAGAAAATGCAATTGGCATGAAATGGTTATTTAGAAATAAAACTGATGATCGTGGTGTTGTAATAAGGAATAAAGCGAGACTTGTTACACAGGGATACACACAGGTAGAAGGTATAGATTATGATAAAGTGTTTGCACCAGTTGCAAGAGTTGAATCAATTTGAGTTTTTCTGGCTTATGCTTCATTCATGAAATTCAAGGTGTATCAAATGGATGTAAAGGGTGCATTTCTATATGGTGCAATCACTGATGATGTGTTTGTGAAGCAACCTCCAGGCTTTGAGGATGCACAATTTCCACATCGAGTATATAAGCTGAGTAAAGCCTTATATGGACTTCATCAAGCCCCAAGAATTTGGTATGAGACGTTATCACAACACTTAATCCAACATGGATACACACGAGGGAATATTGATCCAACTTTATTCATAAAGAAGGATAATAATGATCTTTTATGTGTACAAGTGTATGTTGATGACATCATATTTGGTTCTACCTGTCCAAAAATAGTGCAATGAATTTGAAGAAATCATGAAATCTCGATTCCAAATGAGTTCTATCGGAGAGATTAACTTCTTTCTTGGACTTCAAGTCAAGCAAACTACAGATGGAATCTTCATCAATGAAGAAAAGTTTGTTCACAAGCTCTTAAAGAAATTTAAGTTGCAAGACTGTCAGTCCATTCGAACTCCAGCAGATGTTAACACCAAGATTGAACCTGATCCAAAAGGAAAATCTATTGACCAAACATTATACAGATCAATGATTGGATCTTTGATGTATCTTACTGCATCTAGACCAGACATTATGTATCTTGTTGTCTATGTGCCAGGTATCAATCAGACCCGAAAGAATCTAACTTAATTTGCTGTTGCCAGGTATCAATCAGACCCGAAAGAATCTAACTTAATTTGCTGTCAAAAGGATATTCAGGTATCTCAAAGGTAAACCAGCCTTAGGGCTTTGGTATCCTTACGAGGGAAACTTTGAACTATACAGAATGAGATTATGGTGGATGCTGTCAAGATAGAAAATCTACTTCGGGTGGGTGTCAATTTCTTGGTCCCAGATTAGTCTCATGGCAATGTAAGAGACAAACAAATGTCTCTGTTTCAACTGCAGAAGCTGAGTACATTGCTGGATCAGCAGGATGTTCTCAAATCCTTTGGTGCAAAATCAATTACTGTGTTATGGATTCAACTTTCTTAAAACACCGATTTACATTGATAACACAGCTCCTATGTTCATAACAACTAATCCTGTTCAACACTCAAAAACAAAACATATCGAAATTCGATATCATTTTCTTAGAGATAACTCTAAAAAAGGATTAATCATATTGATTCAAATTGCAACAGAAAAACAATTGGCAGATCTATTAACTACAGCCTTCCTACAAGGACGGTTTGAGTATTTAGTAGAATCAATTGGTCTTATAAATCATATGTGATCATAATAAGTGATACTCTCATTGTTAATTGCCTGTTTATATTTTTTTGTGTGTGATTTTATGTTTTTCGTAGAAAAATCAAATACAAAAATATATATCAAAAATATAAAAATAGATTTTTTTGAAAGGATTATGTTTTGCAACATGTGAGAAATGATAGTACATTAGTGAGATTAGTTGCATACTTCACTCATTCATAAAGTCTAGACATGATCAGATATGATGTGTAGCCAATATCTGACTATTATGCTCAAAAGTAAATTCTTGTGATCAAACTAAACATACATGCTTGTGTGTATTCATCTAAGTACTTTTGAGTTGATTTAGCTTATCAGAATGAATGTTTGTTAAGATACATCTCTCACACCTATAGAAACTATGTGAAATCATGAGATCTGTTACAAAGCATCATTTCACTTCTCTGTTATGAGTCATCATAGACCTGAAGTACTGAGATATCCTCTGTTGTAAGTCATTACAGACCTGGATTCTCTTTTTGATGCAAAAAGATGCCAATGTGCAGAGCTGATCAAATGGTTATCCATGATCATCCTCTATTAACTAAGTAACATGAACTCTAGTGATATCTATGTTTTAGGTAATAAGTTGAGCATGTGTTCTTTCTTACATTTCATGATGATAGTAGAGCTCTCTTAGTCTCTGTATGCTTTACATCATGTCATATCTAAATAAACACTAATCAATCCAAGAATTGAAAAGTAAGTGAGTTGATAATTGTGTCAAAAACACTCACTGTTTGTCCTTAGATCTTGTGTCTCCTTTGCTGTGATATCACTAACCTGGAACACACTTGATCAGGATTTATTCATTGTCTATGACTCTCCACATTTATTTTATTTTAATGTGCTGATCTTCATTAATGTGATCTCTCTGCAGACATTTATTCTATGCTTTATATTAGATTTTGATTCTATTTTCATTTTTCTTTTATGCATGTCTTTGTGTGTGAAGGCAATGTCTCAATGTGCTGTGTGATCTTATTCTCTTTCATAAGAAACTTGTAAGTTTTTCAAACTTAAAAGTTTAGGGGGAGTAATATCTGAAAGAGTTGTTCTAAAAAAGTATTCAATAATCATAATCAAAATTGAAATGTTGAATTGAAAGGATGATGCTATATGTTCAAAGTATTTGTGTAAACTGAAAATAGAATATGTTTGAAAATTAAAGTATGAATCTACATAATCTTTGCAAATAAATGTTTTTAAGTTGAAAATAAGATGATATTTGATTTTATGTTGAGACTAAAATGAAGGGACAAGAGAAATTTAAAAAGAAATAGAAAATAAAATTTTATAAATTGAAAGTGCAATATGCAAAAAGTTCAAAATTGGGGATCTAAATGGTAAAAAGTGTGCAAGTGAAGAAATTGGGAATCACAAGTGTATGTACATAAATAGTGCACATGCGTCTCAATAGGAGCATGATGAAATTTTCAGGATTATACAAGTGTTGGACGTTATCCATGCGTCTAAACAGTTGTAATACATCTATGAAAATTACAAGTGTTGGACGTTTGATTCATTCCCATGCGTCTAGACATTTGTAATACATCTGAAAATTTCAAGTATTGGGCGTTTGTGATAATCCCATACGTCTAAATAGTGTTTCTGTGTTAGACGTTTGTCATGTCTCATACGTCTAAATAGTATCAAATTTTCAAATGTTAGACGTTTCACAAAGTCCATGCGACTGAACAGTGCAAAAGCGCCAAAACAGTGCTTATGCGTCTGAACAGTTCTCATGCGTCTGAATTAAAACGCACAACAGTGCCCATACGTCTAACAAAATAAGTGAATTCTAGGTTTTCATACGCTCAAACAGGGACTATACGTCCGAACAGGGCTCATACGCCTAAAATTTCACTTATATATTTTGAACACTTATGCGTATTTTTCATTCACACTTCAAAATCTCACAACCAAAACCCTCGAACTGCGACTGTCAAGCATCAACATATCCGTATTTCATCTGAAATCGAATCAAATCTTTGAGTATACATTGTATCTGAATATATAAACGTAAGTTTGTGATTCAAATATATAAATTTTGGGTTAAATCAATGGTTTGTCATAGACGGTTGAATGCTATTTGGGCGTTCGAACACAATATAATCCAAGTTTAATCTGATCAAATGAGTATCATATCAAAAATTGATACTGGATTATTGATAAGAATATATTTTCGAGTCTATTGATATATTGTTTTGATCTTAAAGTGAAATTTTTGTGGATGATTAAATCTGTCGACTCTACATAGTCGAAGAAGAAGAAGATGAACAGACAGTAAATTTTTAACAAAAATAAATAAAAATTAAAATTAAATCAAAATTGAAATGTTAAATAATAAACTCAAAATGAATAAAGATTAATATTTTACAAATTGAAATCTTAATTCAAAAGTAAAAATAAAAAGGTCAAAATCAAAAGTCATATGTAGAAATAAATTTCATTAATCAATATTCAATGTTCTCATAATACTTTTGTTGTGTTTTGCAGATGGCAGAATTAAAATTTGAGCCAAAGCATAATATAGCTGCTTTCTTAGATGATGAAAACAGAGAAACTACTGGATATGAAGATATTATCAGATTTTTACTCAGAACAAAATATGTGTATGCCATGTGTGCAAGGCCATTATAAATGGAAGAATGATTAAAAAATTCTGGAGAACTGCTCAAGTTGAAAGAGATGATCAAGGAAACAAATTTTAAGAGCCTTAATTACATCATAAAGAATGCTTGAAGTTTCTAAAGAAGCAATTAGACAAGCTCTAAGAATGGGTGATAATGATCCTGAAGATTTATAAGAATATACATTTAATGAATGTAGAGAAGTTTTTATACAGATGGGTCATCCAGATCATTTCCTTAAGAAGCAATTTTTCAGAGCTCGTGTATTTAAGCATTGGAACCTTTTATGCTATATCTTTCAACATGCATGTCAAAAACAAGTGCGGGTTGGGATTCATTCCTGTAGACATTGCATCACCATTTATAGCCTTATCCACAAATAGAAGATTTAATATGTCTAAGTGGATAATGAATGAATTTATTTTTAATCTGGAAAGAGGAGTAAGGCATAAGTATCTGATGTACCCAAGATTTCTTCAACTTCTCATCAATGATGCAAACCCAGATCTGTATGCTCAAGAAGTTATTGGTGAACAGATTCAGTTAGAGCACATGTCAGAGATTGTTTACAAAAGACTGGCAATGATCACTGGTGCTCAAAACATTCCAGTTTTTGATTATATCAGGAATGTATCAATGGATGAAGTTGATATTATTCAGCCACACTTCCATCTAACTGAAGAAGAACCATAGATCCAAATGATCTGATTGAAGATATAGAAGTTGATGAAGAAAGTGATGATGATGTGTCTGAAATTTCATCAAGTGAAGAAAGTGATGATGATGATGATGGTAATGATGATGCCACTGAGGCAAATCAAGAAGGAAATGAAGAAAGAAATGCAGAAGATACTACAAATCAGACACAACCTATGATTGAAGAAAATGTTGAGGAAGATGTACAAGAAAGAAATTCTCAAAATCAAACATTTGATTCTGACTTTATCAATGATATTTCATTCAATCTAGTATTTGAAATTGATACAAATGAAGGAGCAGAAGAAATCCCTGTTAGTATGTCACACAATGTGTCTATACAAACAGAGGAAATAGTTGAAGTTGATGAGATTGAAAGATTGAAAGAAGAAAATTTAAACAAAGAAAAAGAGATTGAAGAGTTGAAAGTTGAAAATGAAAGAATGAAAGAGATAATCAGATCTTGTGAAAAAGAAATTCAAAAACTCAAAGATGAAAATTTAAAGTTGTCCGAAGAAAATGTGTTAAAAGATGAAAAGATTGTTAGTTTTGCCAAAGAGAAAGAAGATGTGATAAAGAACTTTAAAGTTATGATTAAAGATTATGATAGTCTTGAGGAGAAATTCAAGAAGTTATGTGAAGAAAATGAAAATCTCAAAGCTGAATTGATAAAGGAAAGAGAAGCTCAGAAATCTATATCACCAGTACATGCGATTAGTACTGAGATGCAGGTTGAAGAAAATCTTGAGCAAAGAAAAGGCAAAAGGAAAGTGAATGAGTTAGAAGATATTTATCAAACTGAATCCTCTTTTAACCTTCAAAGAACTGAAGAATTGGTTGAAGAGCAAAATGTTCAAGAACAGATTGATGCTTTAGATGATATTGAAGAAATATACAATGATAATTGGTATGATGAAGTTCTTGATAATGAAGATATTGATGAAGCTAATTTGTGTCACATTTCTCTTCACAAGAACATATACAAGAACAAGATGAAGTACCATAAGATTTTGAAGAAAAATATAATTATCTTGTGAACATTAAATAAAATCGAGTATATTTGGATGGACTGAGTGTTTCTTAGAACAATGATGAGTAGGAGAAATGTATCTATGCAAAGTCAGTTGCTTCAATAGATCCAAATGAGATAGTGGTTGAGCATGGTGAATGGATAAGAACAAAATAAGTAATAAATGTAAAAGAACTATCTAGTTCTGAGCTGGACCATCCTGATCCAGATGATATCAGTATTCCTGCTCTTACATCATGGTTGCAAGCTAGAAATTACCCTTCGAGGAAGCTAAAGAGATTACAATCTGTATCTCTGAGAAATCTTGTCAGAAGATTTCAAGAAACTAAGAAACAAATGAAGAAGATGATAGTGCTTCATAGAGATAACCCTCAGTATCTTGAAATAACAAAAAGAACTAGAATGTTAAAGCCTCAAGAGATAAAACAAATGTCAAGATTTGATGATGCTCATGCTCATAGAAAAGAATTGATAGAAATGTTTGCTGATCCAGAAAGACAAACTTATAAAGCATCAACTGAACAAAGGCATATTCTTGATAGTTCAAGAACAACCGGAGACTTGATAAGAAATATATTGCAAAAAGGACAATGAGTTGCTAAACTGTTAAATGCTATGATTGCTCTAGATTTTACCAACCAAGTAACGATCATTGCATGGAAGTATGATGAAGTGTTTGATGCCTTTTTGATAAAGAGAGTAAATGATGTATGTGATGTTTATCATTTTTACTCCAGTATCATAAAACTTCTTGTGCAAGATTTAAAAGAGCTGAATAGATTACCTCTCATCAATCCTACTCATTCAAAGCGTGGGAAGATGTTTGTAGAATTATTAAGAAGAGGATTGGATAGATCAAGTAATTTTGTTAACACAAGATGTGATCAAGAGGACAAAGAGTATTTTGTTACTCTAAAGAAAAACAAGAAGCTTAAGGGAGTCCAATGAGAAGAAGAACATTCTTTCATAGAATTTTGTGATAAATATTTTGAAAAAGTTACAACTCCTGGACTGAAAGTGATTGAAGGTAATCAAAACTCAAAGCCAATTCTCAGATGGTTTTATAACACTGAGACATTTGAGCTGATGTTAGTCCGAAATCTAGAAAGATGGGATGAGGATATGATTACTTCATTTGGAGTTTTTGAACTAAAACTGTTACATCCAAGTTATATTTCATTTTTGTCAGCACAAAATTTTGAGAAAGTATCTCCTGAAGTGGCTGAGCAAGACAAGAAATATTTCATTTATATTATCAATGTGATGAATGCTGCCATGGAAAGAATATCTTTGAGAAAAGCTCTCGTATGCCAACATTGTCAAGAAAGATATTAAAGATATTGAATTCATGAGAATATCAAGGAAAGGGGTATTAGAAGTGTACTCAAAGGAAATTAACAAACCTATTGAGTTATATGCTAACATTGATATTTCATGTCTTTCAAAAGATACATTGGAGAGAATGGACAAGATGGATATTAAAACAAATGAAGCTAAACCAGAACAAGGCATTCTTGCAAATAAATTCAAGTCTGCAATATCAAAAGCTTTGAAAGAATTAGATATGTACAAACAGAAGCCGATGTTCAAAGTCAAAGAAGAACCAGAAGATTATTTTGAATGATGAAGTCAAGACTGAAGATAAAATTGAAGATAAAGTTAGAAGTCAAAGCTTGAAGAGTTTGAAGACTGAAGACCATGTCAATCTTAGGGGGAGTATTGTTAAGTGCTCTAAAAAGATTAACATGTCTTTATTGTCTTTTGATAGTTTGTAATAGTATAGGGACTATTTTTGTAATTTGTTAGTTCCTTTACTTTTTGTTTTTAGTATAAATAGTTTAGATTTGCAGGTAGATAAAAACGGATACACAAGATCTTCGAATCTGCTTTCATACTTGTAATTGTCTTAGCTTGATATTAATGAAAACTTGAATTTTATGATATCTTGTTTTGATTTGATTACTTTGTGTGAATTTCATTGAATTGTGTTACAAATCATCACACATTTATTCATTTGATCCTATCAATTTCAGAGTCGTGCACCTTCGTACATTTTGCTTGCAAGCCATTATTTACTTTCAATTTCATTAATGCATGCATTCTTTCTTTACGTTTCTCTTTTCATTATCTTCCACTTTACGTTACATAATACTTTATCATTTCATTCATCAACATTCAACGGAGTTATGGAAAATAAACATACATAACAAGGAACATAAACATAATCATACAAGGCATCATCATACATATCACATCATCATGCATACAACATCACAAATCATCATCATACATAACCTTAAAAGTAAACTTATCACCCTCGGGAATCCCTCAAGTCAAAGCCTATATTTCACTTTTTCCCAAAAATCTCTGAAAATTTTCTAAGTCCTAGGCGCATGAGCACTATGCAGGCGCATGGCCTTCTAGGTGTATGGGGAACCCTTAGGCGCATGGGAACTTTAGGGGCATGAGCACTATCAGGATGCACGGGCAACACTAAGTCATTCTCGGTAATACTCTAGGCGCAATGGGCACTATGCAGGCACATGGGTGCCTAGGCGCATGGGCTTTCTAGGTGTCTAGACACTTAGCCAAATTAAGCCTTTTCTAGGCGCATGACTACTATTTGGGCGCATGAACTTTGGGTGCATGGGGACACTTAGACAGTTTATATCGTTGGGCGCATGGGCCATTATTTATGCTCATGGGTAGTCTAAATCCCACTTAAACAACATAATTTAGTCCCCGATCATCATCTAACATGTTCAAAGCTTAATTCATGCATTCTAAGCCTTAGAATCACATTCCTAACATCATCATAATCATAAACACACATAAATCAAACCCCACCCGCAAACACATTCAGACACATACATACACATACATACGGGTGAAAAACACATTTTATAAAAAATGTTCATACGTGCGCATGGGCCACTTTTTAGGTGCATGAGCAGTTTAAATCACACTTAAACAACATAATTCAGTCCCTAATCATCATCTTACAAGATATCTTTTTAGAAAATGACTAAACTACCCCTGACCTATACATTAGAACAAGTCTAAGTCTTCATGAACATTTCGTTTGTTCATCCGCATTAATAAATGTAGATGAGTTGGACTTGATGAGCATTTCTTCTTTTGTTTTCTGCATTAGTAGTTTGGTCATCCGTGTTGAGTAATGCGGATGAACAAATACTTAAGTGCATTTGTTGTCCTGCTTTCTGCATTTGCAAATGAGGATGAGCAAAACTTGTCTGCATATCTTTTAGGCTATGTGCATTTGTTAATGTAGAAGAACAAACACTTGTCAGCATTTGTTCTATGTCTTCCGCATGTACAAATACGGTTAGCCAATACTTGTTCTTCTTAGCAGATTCTTCATCCGTATTAGTTCTTGGAAATATGGGATTTCTAGCAGAACAACCATCAACTCACCAATTGGATTGGCATGTATGATCCTTTCTGGGTCCAACAATACTCCCTTTAAGGATTATATAGCGTATGTTCTTCAACAGTTTGGTGGTGGTTGAGGTTGTGAGGATTCTGCTGGGTTTTTCTTGAGATGGATCCAAAATGGCCTTTATCATGTTGACAAAGTCATTTGCATCTGACATCCTCTCTTTTTTTAGCACGTGAATCTTCATCTGACTCATAGTGTAGATGGCATGTAAGGGTAGTTTCTTGAGAGGATCTGGTTCCTATATGGATATAGTAGACAACCCATCCCTATGTATCAACAAAGCTCCATCCACATCAATCTCTAGCTTCACAATGTTTCCCAGTTGCAGAGGAGTCTTTTTTCTTTCTCTTTTCTCTTTTGGCAATGATTTGATCATATGTCATTTTCAATATTTTAATGCAATTTAAGAAGTGCATGTCTTCTTCTCCTAACTTGTTTGTTATTTCTCTGAAGTGTCTGCTGTAGATGTAATGGATGTATGATTCATCAAGTAGCCTCACCTCATATCCACTCAATAGTCTAATTTCTGCACCTTCCTTTCCTCCTTATTTTCTTTTAATTACTATCTCATAAGTCTTTTCATCATAATAAACATTAGAAGTTGGAGTGGAGGAATGAGTGCCACACACCATCTTTCTTTTTAAAATCTCAGTTGGTTTCACTTTTAACTCTAGAAACATAACTTCTTTTGCTTGTTTAGTCCTTTTCTTTTCAAGTGGGTTGATAAAGGATCTATCTTTCCTCACACAGATAGCCTTCAGAGATTTGAAGTTGTCAGTTTTTTGAACGTTCTGAGTTTCTCTCAAACTCATACCCGCTGAGCATAGCCTTATGATTTATTAGTTCCAAAATGGCTTGTTCCTTCAAGTCATGAATCTCTAGGGCATTTACAAAAGCAAAGTACTCTGTAAAGAATTGCACTAGCCCTGTGATCCTTTTGTCCATAAACATATTCCAGCCACTGTCATACTTCCAAGCAATAATCTTCTGATCAATCTTACCTTTGGGAGTAAACACACCTTTAATCATCTTTGTAGTGGTTAGACCTTCTTGAAGATTCAATTGTGAACACTCTATAAACAACTTAGGATATCTGTAAAAAACAGGTGCCAAAGAGTCATTTTCTGTATGGGTGAGCTGCAAGTCTTGAGCTGACACTCTGATTCTAGGCTTGTTAGTGATAATCTCTTCTTCGAGTGTCTAGGATGGCAGTTTTAGGGAATTGGTCTTCATGTTTCCAAGCTTTCTATTTGTGAACCCTTGACTAGAGAGATAATCCTTCATTTCCCTGTCAGACATGTTATAGGGATCAGGATATAATGAATGAGGAGTAGATGTTTGCTTTTTCATGGATGATAATCTGGGCACAGAAGCTTTGGGAGAAAGAGTCTTCTCATTCTTAGTCTCAAACATGGGGTCCAACAGCTTGTTTAATTTCTCTTCTTCTGCCTTCATTCCCTCATAGGTCATACCAAATACTTAATCTAGGTTTTATCCATGATTGATTAGGAACACGACTTTAACCATTATATCATTAGTTTGTGCCTTTTCAACCATTTCTTTAGTATATTTTTCCTCCTCCATAGGGCTATCAACTGCTATTGGTTCATCAACCACATAGCCACCCTCAATTTCTCCTTCTTCAAGGTCTACAAAGTCAACCTTCTTTTTAGTTGAGCTTCAGCATGTTCATGTTCTTCTAAAAATTCAGCAATGGCTGCAAGGCTTCTAGGATCATCCTTTCTACTTCTCTTGCTTGGTTCTTCTTTAACTATTGGCCTTTTTCCATTAGCCTTCTCTCTTAAGTACTTCCTCCTCTTGGTATATGTTTGCATTGATGGACCGAAAGAGGTTTTAGGCTGTTCAGCTTCTTAAGGCAATTTTTTGGCCTTTGATTATTCTAGTTCATGAATGGCCGCAGAAAATTCTTCTTTCTCTTGTTGTTCTTCACAAAGTCTTTTAATCAGCTCTTTTTGTTCTTAGTGAGTGATACAGCACGCACTAGTTGCATGATCAATTCTTTCTCAAGAGGGATAGGAGATTGAGGAATAAAAACTATAGGTTCAGCAACAGTCCTCTGCTCAACTATGAAGTCCCAAAAGTGATCATCAGTGATAAATCTTCAGCTACGAAGCTATCCAGAGCTTTAATCATATCACTGAATTCTGCCTCTTCAATGTGCATATTAGTTGTTTTCTCTAAAAAGCTACCATTTCCAAGGTAGAGTCATCATGCTTTGTCTTGCTTGTTTCTTCACCCTTTTCTGTTTTAGAGAATCTTATCCGTTTAGCAGGAGGAGACTCATCACTACTATCTCCTGATGAGCTCTCAAAAATAGCTTCTTTCTCACTAACACTAGTTCTTTTCTCATTATCTTTTCTCACATCTGCTTCAGCTTCTCTTTTGATTTCAACTAGCATTTCCAGCTTAGATATTCTTTTGTTTAGGCTTTTAATCTGGTTCTGAAAGTTGATAATGATATTAGCCTATTCTTCAATCAATTCTTCTTGCTCTTCTATAACAATTGTCTGAATGGATAAAGTGTCCACATGACCACTTATCTCACCTATGGATTGTTAAAGAGCAACTTTTAATTTTTCAATCTCATTTTATTTTTTTTCTTTTCTGCCTCATATTTTTCTTTCATCTCTTTCAACTCATTCTCCTTCTCATCAAGCTCTAAAAGTCTTTCTTCAATAATGCTAGATCTTCTATTGAGTAATCTTTCCATCTTGGTTACCTTTATGCATAAGTTTTGAAATTAACCCATCCTTCTCATCTGGTTTGTTCACTCTAGATTCTGCATAGCTTTTTGATTGAGCAGCCTCCGAAGTAACTCTCTTTACCGGCACTTGGCTTGGAAGATCGTCCTCATCAGATGATGATTTGGATTTCTTTGAAGAGCTAGAAGAATCACCAAACTCATCAAGCTCGGTAGTAATGGGAGATATTTGAGCAGGTAATATAGGTTAATGATGGATTGGAGATATATGTGGAGAAGTGATAGGTTGTGCTTGAAGTGATGGGATTAGTGATCTGTGAGGTGATGGTAATGGTGCTCTTTGGGGAGATGGTATTGGTGAGGGTACAAATGTTGATGCCGTATCAACATCATGAATACGAGGTTTTGTGTGAAGATCACCCCCTACTCCACTTGGGGCGACACTGACCTTTGACCTTCATCTCTTTCTCCAACATGCTCATCAGCAGTTTGCTGATCATGAGCAGTTGGTTCTTCTTCTTGAATTGGCTCATCAGTAGGAGCATCATGTTCTTCAATTTGTTCTTCAAGATTGATTAGTTGAATCATCCATGGTAATAAAGGAGAATGGGTTCCACTATTTAAGTTTCTTTGATATCTCTTTTTGGTGTACTTGTAGGACTTGGTATCATAATGAAAGATAGCCAAAACAAGACCTTCAGGTACAATGTCAGGGAATGCTTCATTGATGAGACATTGTAGGAACCTTGGGTACATCAGGAACATGTGTCTTCTTCCTTCCTGAATGTTAGAGACTATACCATTGAACACATAGGCAGACATGTTAAATGGCCTATTGGTGCATAAAGCACATATAGCTCATGATGTGATCATTGGAATATCATTCTATCCTGTCTTCCTGTATGACAAACAATATTGATAAAGGTAAATCAGGAACCTCCATTATAAGTGCACCAGTCACTTTACTATCTGCTTGCCTGCATATCCTCCTTCATAACCATGTTGGGAAAGAAGGTAGTAATTTCATCATCTTCAAGCTCAAGTGGTGTGTTTGCATCATTACCAATCTATACACACTGTCTCATAGTTTGTTTAGTGATGTTCAAAGAATCGTCATCATTATATCTTCCAGAAAAAGTCTTCTCACCATCTACATCTGTCACTACAACAGTACTCCAGAAAGACCTTATGAATCTCTCATAAATAACAGGTGTAACTGTGATGGCATGAGCTACTCCTGTAGTAGAAATGAATCTGATCACATCTCTAAGACCTTTTGTCTTAGGTACATCAGGGTCAAGATAACCACTGACATTGTGGAGCTTGCTCCATGTAAGATTAGCCATGTACCCTGCATTAACTTTTGAACCTAATCAAAATTTTATGTTTCTGTTTTGTTTTTTCTTCTTATGAAGAACTGTCTTTGGTTGAATTATCTTATGAAGTTGCTGACTATTGTTGGGGTTATCAATTCTTGCTTCGATTGACGTGTATGTCAGATGTGATACAAGTTCAACATAGTTTGACTGATCTTGGACTTCTTATGCTTCCAAGAATCTGCATAAGTTGAGATACTATGGTGTAACTTCTGTAACAACATAGACATTTTCTTTTTGATTTGTTTTGAAGTTTTAGGAAAGTAATTTAAGATAGTAAATATCTATACAAACATAATCAAAAATTTTAAACTACTCCCTCTAAAGTTTATATCCACATCTGGATAGAAAATTTAAAGATTTCAAAAATTTTGAATATAAATTAATATTGATTATTAATAATGAAGAGAAGTATATCTTTTGTTGGGATCATATCAATCTTACATTACGCATGTGCATCCTTTATGATAAAATGGATATATTTATGAACTTGTTGATTGAAGGTATGTTTGTCCTCTAAAACTCATACCAGGTTGATATTTTAATGCATGTGATATTTATCATGTTTTGGTTGATTTAATTATTCAACATGTACCTCACACACAAAAGCATGGAATGATCAACCATCCTTATGTAAGGCATGGTAGAACTTTTTCACAACTTTCTTGACCAGGTTAGTTAAGTTATGAGATCTCATTTTTATTGATCCTCATTGGGATTCTATTACTTTAATCCTTTTCATGATGATTCATATTGGGATTTTTTTCACTTCACTTTGGAAGGTGATCCGTGATTGGATTATTTTGTTCACTCACATGGAATGTTTTGTTTTTGTAGATTTATCCAATTTGGATGCATTCCTCATTGGGAATCTTTTGGATCAGTACATCTGCACTCTATGCTTGTTTCATTAGGTCTTTATTGAGCAAAACAGAGATGAATATTGATGTAGGTGAAAGAGATTCATAAAGTATCATTCCCTGGTGTGTCTAGGTACTACACACACATTCACTTTGATAAGCTAATATGTAACAGTAATCAAAGCTGAGAGTTTCACCATTGAATAAGACTTTAATTCATCACAGTATGTATCTTCTTTTCCAAGTTGTGCCTACCAACATATCTGGTAAGTCATGATAGTCTTCCAAATTCTAAAATTAAGCACAGTGAATGATATAACGACTATAATTATATCATTTCCCATATATTCTTTCCATCATTATAATTTACTTGTTTTTGTGATTCTCTGATGTTTTTAAATTGTTTTTGATGTTTTGATTGGTTTTACTCAAGGTAGTGAGAATTGCTACAATTCAAAAAGCAAGAAGTATGGCAACTAGTGGATGTGATCAACTCACTGGTAAGTCATGACAGTCTTATTTTGACGTGATCAACTAACTCACTCAAGCACACTATGTAAAATATTTTTTGACTTCTATATTTGCATATCATATTCCCTTTGTTTTGTGTAATCAAAGACCTGGGATTATGAATACCTTGGTGTACCTCTGTACCAAACTGTTGTATATAGTATGATCCTTATTAACATTCTGTTTTGTGTAAACAAAGACCTGGGTTAAAGGCACCTCTGTTTTACTTAAGTAAAGTCCTAGTGACCTGATGATGATCATTTCTAAGCTCTCAAAAGAATTCATTGTGATCAATTGTATATTATCTAAAGAGCTTCAGCAACAAAGCATTAATGAGACATCAAACTTGTCTGAAGATAGAATTTATAACTTAATGTACATAGTTTCTAATAGTGGAAAATTGATGAATTGACTCACAAAAGGAGGATAAATGCTAATGTGAATTGAATGTGGAGCCCATAATAGTTAACTATAATAAACACTAAAACATGATAAACAACATGCCTAGTTGATACAATACTCTTGTTTGAATTTAAGTCGTCCAACATACTTGCAATCAGGACTAGAATTAGATCATACTTCATCAAACAAATCTAATAGGAAGAAGTTTAGTGCCATAGTATGATCCCATTATATGTGTTTATATGGTTATATATAATAATTCTTTTATTTTGTTTTGTTTCTTTTTAACTTTGGGTGTTTTATAACTTTAGGAGTGTCATGTGCCATTCATGCTAATATTTTCATAAATTATGATGAATGCTACATCTTATTATTAATCACAAATTTAGGGGGGGTAGTTAATGCATGAAAAACAATAACATCTTGTTGGAACAAAAGAACCAATGAGCCGGATCAGAAAAACCTTTAAGTCCCACAGACGTCACAACAACTGTTGTAGTCCACAACAGCTGAAGACAACAACTGATTACAAAGTCTGAAGACACAAGTGCTGAAGACAAAGTCTGAAGACACAAGAGCTGAAGACAAAGTCTAAAGACCCAAGAGCTGGAGACAAAGTCTGAAGACACAAGTGCTGAAGACAAAGTCTGAAGACAGAAGTGCTGAAGACAAAGTCTGAAGACACAAGTGCTGAAGACACAAGTGCTCAAGACAAAGTCTGAAGACACAAGTGCTGAACACAAAGTCTGAAGACACAAGTGCTGAAGACAAAGTCTAAAGACAAGTGCTCAAGACAAAGTCTGAAGACAAGTGCTGAAGACAAGTACTGAAGACCAAGTATCAGACGTTGTCACAACAGCTGAAGAGGTCTTCTTCAGTAGTTGTCACGGTTTTCTTTCAGTAGTTTTATATTTTCCCTTTTCAATAGTTTTGTAATCAGTAGTTTTATATTTTTTACTTAGCACTCTCTGATATGTTCTTAGTAGTTGTGAACATTTCAGTAGTTTGTTAAGTGTTAGTTATTTTTGTAAAAAATCTGCCAGATGTCACTATCCCGTGATATCAGCAGTGATTGCACTCTATATAAGGAGTGTCAACCTAATTGTAATCGGTGAATGATTAAGCAGAAACATTTGATATTATTGAAACATTCCTTTTCACAGAAATATATTCTCTCGTTACAACCGTATTTGTTCTTAATGCATACGAATATCAAATTCTTGCTATAATTTGTCTAATTATTGTTCTTATTCCGCTGCGTTACACTCTAATCCATCAAACTTGAGATTACTGATCCTGTCAAATGGTATCAGAGCTGGTTAATCATTGATTGATCTAATAATTGATCATTGAAACTGCTATCCAAGATCCAAGTTTGATTGAATTAACATTTTTGCAAGAAACGGTTATAGAGATTGAATTTTCTGTGTTTTTGGTCATTCATTCTGAGATTTATTCTTGGTTTTCATTGAGTCTGTTGTGGTCTGTGTAAAATCATTTAAAAGCTTGAATTAAATTGTATTTGGACCTAAAATGACTACTCCTTCCAATGATCCTCACAATACTGGTTCCTCAACCAAGCCTCCAATGCTGGTTAGGAGTGAGTATAACATATGGCAACGACGAATGCTCCATCACCTGTCTGTTAACAGCTCAGGTTGTTGGACATCAGTGGTACATGGTCCACAGAAGCCTATGGTGAATAACCCGGAAACCAATCAAATGGTTCCGAAGAGGAGGGAGCAATACTCAGATGAGGATAAGAAGTTGTTTGAGATTGATGCAAAAGCCCATGGAATTCTGGCCATGGCACTGGACAATGAAACCTATTCTGGGCTAATGCACTATGAAACTGCCCATGACCTCTGGAATGCCTTGAAAGAACAATTTGGAGGAACAGATGAGGTCTTGGCAAATAATAGAGAAATCCTTTCCGAACAATATGAGACATTCTCTCATAGGAAGGGTGAGACACTGACTCAACAGTTTGAGCGGTTCTCTTGTTTGATCTCTAAATTAAAAATGGTTAAACATGAGTACACCAATAGCCAGATGAATAACAGATTTCTCAGATCACTGCCTGAGAGATGGGACACATATACTATTGTCCTACGCTCCAGTGCAAATTTGGACAAACTATCTCTCACCCAACTCCATGGGAAATTGCTCACATTTGAGAGAGAGATAGAACAGAAACGAAAACTGTCATCATCTGGAAAGCTCACTGATGACTTTGTACCAGGAAACACTGCCTTGGTAAGTCATGAGTCAGAGTATGCAGGATCAGAATGCCACTATGATGAGCATATTGATTCACCTCAAACAATTCTAATCATGCCTTTGTGAGTGTTGATTGTCATTCTGGTAATAATAGTGACAATCTATGCTTTATCATGGATGATTTGAAGGGCATTGCTGAAGATGATTTAGAAGAGATGGATATTTTCAGCCAAATGGCCTTGATCAATATCAGATCTCAGAAATTCTACAAGAGAACTGGCAGGAAATTTCCTGGACTCTCTGACAAAACCAAAGTCGGTTTTGACAAGAGCAAGTTGAAGTGTCTCAAATGCCACAGGCTTGGACACTTTGCAAGAGAGTGTAGATCAACTGGATCTAACACCTCTGCACCCTTTTTGACTTTTCCAAATAACAATTCACAATCCAAAGGGCAACATTCTGCTGGTTCTAGTCATTCATCACACCCTCAATCTCCTGCATATTTTGTTCCTCAGGGTCAAATGCCATATCCTTATTCCTGTTATTATATGCCACGGTCAAATCAAGTTCAAGCTCCTATAGTACCAAAACCTCATGCACTACCAGAACCTCAACCATCTCCATCTCAATCACAACCTCATCACAACTTCTTCACACCTGGAGTCGTTGACTAGAGTAGCTTACCTGATAACTTGTCTGGTCACACTGAGCAATACTATGCTGGTGCTAGTCAACATGGTGGTGAACACCCTTTTGGAAATCTTGCTCTCATGGCCCTGGAGTCTACTGAGGGTTCCTGCTCAAATGCATCATTTTCACAGGTAACTCAGGTATCTTCAGAGGCTAAAGCCAAGTTATGTTCTGAATCATGCATAGCTGCCTTTGTCTCTATTAGAGAGGCAAATGTAGCATTAATAAATCAAAAACATGAGTTTGAGAAAACCATTTCCAAAAGAGAGGCAAGTGAAAGCAATCTCCAAACCACATTATCATGTGAATCATTCTCTAATGATAATCTAAGATCAGAGAATGAAACCAGTGTTAAGATCTCAGCAAATAAATTGACTGATGGTCTAACTACTGAGACTCATATGAAGCTGAGTACGTCAGATGTTGTTCCTCAATGTACCCCAAGTAATGAAAGAGACCCAACATCTGAAAAGCATTTCAAATCAGTTGAAATACAAGGACTAACAACTGCTGAGGAATCCATCAATCGGTCTATTAGGACGGATGGAAAACAGTTGAATTACCAGTCTTCAGCTGTTACAAATCCTTTAGTACCTAGTACTGATAGGAGGAAAGTACTGAAGATCAGACCTTCAGTAGTTTCCACTTCAGCAGTAGAGATGTCCAAGATGAAGAATAAACCATGTGAAATTTGTGGATAATTCAATCATCTATCTGATGAATGTTAGTACAAAAAGGGTTTAAAACTCCAAAGGGATGAGCTCATTAAACTAGAAATAAACAAAATGAAAACTGAGTTTGAGACCAAGTTTGTACCACAATCATCTCAACCTGATAAACCCAAGGCCTTACCCAAATCCATTAAGAAGGATGCGGTTTATCAGAAGACAGCTGATATTGTTCCTCATGATAAACATAAGACTAAGTCTGTGAAATCTAAGAAGGAGGAAATGGTGAGTCACAGGAACTAATCAAAAACAAGCTCTGGAGTGTCAAATGAACTGAAAGCTCGAGCTTCAAATCAGACACAACTTGTTATGATGGTTGAGCATCTGTTGGGGAGAGTTAACCAACTTGAAGCCACTATGATCAAACCACTGAAAAGGAATTTCAGGTCCAAATCTATTTCAGCACCATCTCCATCTTCATAAGCTGTTAATCATGAGAAACCAGCTATGATTAAATATATTGATAAAGTCAGTCCCAAAACCAAAAAGGTTTGGGTCTCCAAAGCCAACTAGTTTCTTATGATTGTGCAGGGTTCTTCAGCATGCCAAAGAAGCATCTGGTATGTGGACAGTGGAGGATCCATGCACATGACTAGGAGCGGCTCTCTTCTTCATGATTACTCTCAAGGAAAGAAGGGATTTGTCTCATTTGGAAATGATGCTAAAGGTTACATCATTGGAAAGGGATTTGTGTCTAATGGAGATATTAGATTTGATGATGTCAACCATGTGGAGAATCTCAAATACAATCTGTTGAGTGTCAGTCAGATGTGTGACAAAGGACATGTTGCTCTTTTCACAAGCCAGAACTGTAGGGATTCTATCTTCCAAGGTTCTGAGCTTGATTGACAAAGCACTGGATGATAATACTCTCCTGAAGGCCAACAGGATAGGAAGAGTATATGCCTTGGATTTGTCAAAGAAAATCGAGTTAAAAGGCCATCCATGCTTGTTCTCCAAGGCCTCTCTCCAAGAATCTAAACTGTGGCATAGAAGGCTCGGTCATGTTAATCTCAAAAACATGAATCAGCTGATCCACAAGAGTTTAGTGAGAGGTCTTCCAATAAAGGAGTTCTATTGTGATGAAATCTGAACTGCATGCTTAAAAGGGAAACAACACAAAGTTTCATTCCCACCCATACAACTACCGCACATGGATCTTGTTGGTCCTGTGAAGGTAATGAGTATGGCAAAGAAGAAATACTATCTGGTAATTATGGATGATTACTCTAGATATGTATGGACTTTCTTCTTGCATTCAAAGGATGAGGCTGCTCAGTCCATTATGAACTTTGTGTTACACGTTGAGAAGCAGTATTCCCTACCAGTTAAGTGTGTGAGGAGTGACAATGGTACTGAATTCAGAAACCACACTCTTGATGAGTTTTACTTGTCCAAGGGAATCAAGAGGCAGTATAGCATCCCAAGGACTCCAGAGCAAAATGGAGTAGTGGAGAGAAAGAACAGGACCCTCATTGAAGCTGCAAGGTCCATGTTGGCTGATTCTGGTCTGCCACTGACCTTTTGGGCTGAAGCTGTCAATACAGCCTGCTATGTACAGAATAGAGCCTTAGTAAATCAGAGGTTGATGAAAACTCCTTATGAAGTTTTACATCATTTGGCCCCTTTGGTTTTATTCTTTAGAGCATTTGGGTGTCCCTGTTACATTCTCAACACAAAGGATCAACTCCAAAAGTTTGATTCTAAGGTGGATGCAGGGTATTTTGTTGGGTATTTATCCACTTGCAAGGCTTACAGAGTATTCAACTGTCGGACAAAGATAGTTGAAGAAACCTTGCATGTGAAGTTCAATGAATCCCCTAAGGATACAATTCGACAAAACCCTGTGGAGTTGTTTGATCTGGACGACTGCAATATGTTCCTTATCAACCGCCTACTGTTGCAGATCATATGAATCCATCATCTTCTGTAGCTAGTCATCCATATGGTGTTACTGATGATGATGATGATATCAGTAATCACCTTTTCAAGTTTGGTGATCAACTGCCTGATTCAGCTAGACCTGATGTTCCTGTAGCTCCAGTAGCACAATCCACAACAAATGCTGATGAGATTTCTACAACTTCAACTTCCTTTGAATTACCATCTACTGATTGGTTTCAAGGAAATGCTTCACCATCACCATCTGTTGCTGCTCAGCCTACTACAAACACTTGCACAGATCTTATTGTGTACCAAGATCTGAAGAATCACCCAATGTCTCAAATCATTGGTCATGTCAATGCTGGAGTTTCAAACAGAAGTCAATTGTCCAATTTCTGCTTCTATGCTGTCTTCATCAGTCAGCTAGAGCCAAAGAATTATCATGTTGCACTTAGAGACAATGGCTGGGTTGAAGCAATGCAGCTTGAGCTTCTTCAGTTCAAGAAACAGCAAGTGTGGGAACTGGTTCCTCTACCTCCAGGTAAGTGTGCAATAGGCACTAAATGGGTGTTTAGGAACAAAACTAATGAAAATGGGCTTATTGTTAAGAACAAGGCCAGACTGGTTGTACACGGGTTTTCACAAGAGGAAGGTATTGATTATAATGAAACCTTTGCCCATGTAGCCAGACTGGAAGCAATTCGATTGTTTTTAGCTTCTGCTGCTTATCATAACCTTAAAGTTTTTCAAATGGATGTCAAAAGTGCATTTTTGTATGGGAAAATTAAAGAAGAGGTTTATGTATGTCAACCACCAGGTTTTGAGGACAATAAACATCCTAATTGGGTGTATAAGCTTGATAAGGCTCTCTATGGGTTGAAACAAGCTCCTAGAGCCTGGTACGAGACATTATCAAACTTTCTTCTGGAAAATAATTTCACTAGAGGCTCCATAGATAAGACTTTATTCATTAAGAAAGCTGGGCAGCATAATCTACTTGTTCAAATTTATGTAGATGATATTATTTTTGCATCCTCTGATCCACAGTTGTGTGATGCCTTTACAAAGTTGATGCAACAGAAGTTTGAAATGAGTGCCATGGGAGAATTACAGTTCTTTCTCGGTTTGCAAATCAAACAAAAGGCTGATGTAATTTTCATTCATCAGTCCAAATACACAAAAGATCTTTTGGAAAAGTTTCATTTACAAAACTGTAAGCCTTGTTCTACTCCTATGTGCAACACCACACAACTTGATACAGATCAGAAAGGTAAAGTGGTTGATGAAACACTTTACAGATGTATGATTGGGTCCTTGATGTACTTAACAGCTTCTAGACCAGATATTATGTTTGCTACATGTGTTTGTGCTAGATTTCAGGCTGCACCTAAGGAGTCTCATTTGATTGCAATCAAGAGGATCTTTAGATATCTGCAAGGCACTCCATCTCTAGGTTTATGGTATTCTTCTAGACATTCTTATAAATTAGTTGCTTTTTCTGACAGTGACTATGCAGGGTGTAAGTTGACAAGAAAGTCCACTTCTGGAGGATGCCAATTCTTAGGCAACTGCTTGATTTCTTGGCAGAGTAAGAAGCAGACCTCAGTTGCTACATCAACTGCTGAAGCAGAGTACATTGCTGCTGCAAGCTGTACATCTCAGGTACTCTGGCTTCAAAACCAATTATTGGATTATGGCATAACAGAGACTAAGACCCCATTGTTAATGGACAGCTCTTCAGCTCTTTGTATTGTCAAGAATCCTGTCCAGCACTCTAGGACTAAACATATTGAAATCAAACACCATTTTATTAGAGATTGTTTTGAAAAAGGTCTGATTGATCCAAAATTGTTCCTAGTGCTGATGAGCTTGCAGACATTTTTACTAAGCCCTTGGATAGCACAACTTTCCAAAACCTAGTGCTAAGGCTTGGTATGCTGCAGCTAGAATAAGTGACAACTACTAATGATCTCAGCTCACAAGTATTGATGATCATTAGTTTATTATTGTCATATATAAGTACTGAAGTTATCCTCCCTTCAGAAGTTTTTAAAACTAATGGAGCTTAAGTAACTTCTCAGTACTCAAGTACTTTATTTGTTAAAACAACTGATGTAGTTACAACAGCTGATGTAGTCACAACAGCTGATGTAGTCACAACAGCTGATGTAGCTACAACTACTGATGTCAGAAATGCAGATAAGTACTCATGACCAATGAAACGTCTGAAACTCAGATCTAATTCTGATGAGTAAGTGTGGAGGTCAGACTGAAATAGCTGAAAAGCTATGAATTGAGGAAAACAGCTGATGAGAAATTTCCCTTCAGTCATTTATACAACTACTGTTTCATTAAAACAACTGAAGCCAAAACTATGTCTTCAGTAGATTACAACTACTGAAGACTAACACCAAGACTTCAGCCGTTTCAACGTCTGATGGTCAAAACCAAGTCTCCAATTGTTTTATAACAACTGTTGACAACACCACCACTGTCAGTCATTTTAAACCACTGAAGGTTAATACCACGTCATCAGTAGTTTCAAAAAGCTGATGACCACACCAAAACCTTCAGTAGTTTTCTTTCAGCCTTTTCCTATCCCACCCTATAAATACCTATCTTCTCAAACGTTCCATTAGCCGTTCCTCTGACCTTCATACTTTCAAAAATGGCAACCATGAGCCTAAAACCACGACACAACTGCGTTGCATACCTTACCAAGTCGGCTTTCTGGAACAAATTTGATAATGCCATTGACCTAATGGTGGATTCCCCATATCGCACAGCCTTTCTCTTGAATCCGACCATCTACCCTGAATCTCTCAGTCAATTCTGGTCAAATGTGTTTGTTCATACTGATGAGTCTACTGGCCAAACCTCTGTTCGGTCCCTCGTCAACCAGAAACCAGTGGTTGTTACTGCCGACATCATTCGTCAAGCATTACACTTACATGACTCAACCACTGTGACTGAATACCCAAAGGGCACAATGGATATGTCCTTTATCAATAATGGGTATGAAGGTGATCTTCGGGCTACAACTATTCTGAAGAAACATTTCCATGATGCTGAAAAACTTATCTTTCACATGGTAAATGTATGCTTAGCTTCAAAGACATCCTCTTGGGATCAAATGTCATCCCAATGGCAACAGGTATTGTATTCTATTCTAGAACACCAACCACTAAATTCTCTGAAATCGTGTTTCTAGAAATAAAGAACTTGGCTCAGAAACCTGCGCCAAACCGCTGGCTATTATATCCCAAGTTTCTGATGGCCATTATTTTAAATGAATTAAAATCTGATGGCCTTGTTGGCCTTGGAGTCCTTGCACCAGCTGTTTTGGCTGAGGTATACTCCAGGCACAACTCAGACCTCACTCTCAAAGAAGCTGCCGAATGCTAAAACCCAAGCAGAGGGAACCCACAGCTTCCACCACCAGATCCGAGTCACACCAAACCAAAAACCAAACGCCCCAAAGCAGCTATTCAGGGAGATGAGTCCCCTGAAGATGCTCCTGTACCACCAAGGCAGGATATACTTGCTGGTTTAAACCCCCCAGCAGTATCAGAGACTCTACCAGCCAACACCGCATAGGCATCCCTTAAAAGGATCCTGATGCAACCTTATCAGGGGCAACCACATCGCTGAGACCTCTCTCACTTGAGGAGGTTATCATTGAAGAGCATCCCTCTCCCTGGATGCAATCAGCTTCTGTCCCTTCTCCCCATGCAAATGCCCCCCAAAGTCAAACCGTTATAATTGCAAACATGCTGACTCAACTGCATGCTTCTCCTCCTCCCCAACAAACACCAACAAAGGGGAGAACCACAGCAATTGAGGAAGAGGATCAACATGCTTCTTACAACCCATAGCACCAGGGTTTAACTGTTCTATCTCCTGGTGTGGATATGTAGATACGAACATCTGGTGAGGCTGCCACCTCTTCTGAATCGCACATGATCAGACTGAGGCTCGTAACATAGCTAAGACCTCACCAGAGGCAACAGCTGATGAAGGACATCGTCCTGAGGCAACAACTGATGAAGGACATCGTCCTGAGATGAAGGACATCGTCCTGAGGCTGGAAGTTCCAAGAAAAAGGGGCACATGCTAAAACTGGTCTACACCCGGTGCATGTACATCGTGCTACAAGCAGGAGGTCAGGTGATTAAACATCTGCTGATGATGACCTAGGCTTTTTCTATGATGTTCTAGCCGACAACACCATCCTGGAGGCTGAGGTAAGCAGACTACAAGAACTGCTTGCCAAGAAGTCTCAGGATGTAAGTCCATCTTCCCCCACTACCCACAGATGGCACCTTCATTCGAAGGTCCCCCAAACACTTCACCCTCTCACTTCACTGAGCCTCCAGCCTCTGCCTTTGGCACTATCTATCAGGGACAGAACCCCCCTGAGCAGATGGTTGCTGCATTCCAATAATCCTTACCTCTCATCACTCCCATCATCAATGAAATTGTTCATAAAGCCATTGATGAGAGGATCTCCTCAATTCTACAACCACTCATTGATGATGCTGTGCACAAGAAACTTTCTACGGTACAAAACCCTGCAACCAATGCATCCAAAAAGGGGGAGAGTACAGCAGTGAAAGAAAAGAAAAGAAAAAGAACTGAGGATGAGAAGGCACAAGAGAAAACCAAGGAGTTGGAGAAGGAAAAAGAACAACAACTGATCACTTACAAAAGAAAGAAAAGTGCTGGTGATCAAAAGAATGCTGAAGAAAAATCCTTGGAGGAGCTGATAAGAGATGCAGATGAAGCACACAGCCGATCCATGGACAAAGTCATTGAGCAACTCTTCAAGCAAGACTTTGATACAGCCAACTAGACAGTGAGATCAGGAGGTTGGAAGTAAATGAAATCCAAAACAGATGGGCTGGGTATAGTTTGCTCGGAGAAAGAGAGATTGGAGATCATGATTCGATTCATAGCCAAATATTTAGGAAGATCACTGATGGAGATTCGTTCATGGACCAGAGACAGCATTCTGGCTATAGCCAGCAGAATCTGTTTGTCTGAGCAATTTCATAAGGGGATAATTATTGAAGCACTTGATGAGGCTGGAGCTGGGAAAAGGCTTGAAATGGCAAAGCTCACAAAAGCCAAACTTACAACCAAAATTCTTGAACAACCTTCCCAATCACCCACTCAAAAACAGCCTACCCCTCAAATCTCCAAACCAATCTCAAAACTCAAATCCAAACATCCTCAACCCTCAAAAGCAATTCCTTTTACCACAAAAACCAACCAACCATCATCCAGTGATGCACCTAGAAGGAGGAGAAGGGTGCTGAGGATAGAAGAAGATGAAGAAGAAGATGATGAAGATGATAGTCTGCCACTCTCTGTTGTTCTAAGGGTACCAGAACCCAGGAGTCAACTCATGATCACACCTGACTCATAAAGGGAAATGGTTAGAGTCAAAATAGAAGATGAAGAACAGCAGAAGCAGCACGATGAGCAACTACTGGATGGTTGACAAGGAATTTCCCCAGTCATCATCTATACAAGCCATGAAAGGGCATGCTCAGAGGCTGTACACTCTCAGACACACATTTCAGTATCAAAAAGAGAGTGTGAGAGTATGGCCAGACCCCAAGGTGAGCTCTAGAATACACAAAAGATCCATTCCACATAGATACAATGGCCAGGTTAGAAAAACATAGACTCTACAATCATGTTGGCCATTGTAGTCTCACCTTGGGAAATACTCGATGAATTCAAGAAGGCTCATCAATCAAAAATGACCCCTCAAGCCTTATTGGAAAACAAGATGTTCAAAAAGGGGTTATTATATAAGAAGCTTGAAGACATTAAGAAGAATGAGCTCCAGTTACTCCTTGAGGGCACCCATCCTGATGAATTTGTCTATAGGGAGATAACTACTGTGGAGTTGAAGAATGGCAGGACGTAAAGTACTTATCTGAGTACTATGGTCCAGAGTTCTTCTTTGAAGGAGGAGTAGAAGAACTCTCCAAGGAGGAACAGGTTGTTCTCCTTGAGGCCTATGTTCGTGAGTCTTACAGACTCGTAAATGGGAAGTAGGTTTCATGGCTGGGATCACAACTCTATGTCCAGATTCCCCAAAACTGAGTTCCCCTCCATACTTAGCCAAACACATGATTAGAAACCTCTTCCTGGCCTGTGCTGATCCGATTCTCTGAAGTTGATCAAGAGAAGTCTTTGCCAACAATAAGTGGGACCTCAATAAAGTTAAAGGTTTTGGCTGCATTGGTTCAGGGGGAGTTTGTTGGACCAAAAGAACTAATGAGCCGGATCAGAAAACCTTTTAGTGCCACAGACGTCACAACAACTGCTAAAGTCCACAACAGCTGAAGACAACAACTGATTACAAAGTCTGAAGACACAAGTGCTGAAGACAAAGTCTGAAGACACAAGAGCTGAAGACAAAGTCTGAAGACAACAAGAGCTGAAGACAAAGTCTGAAGACACAAGTGCTGAAGACAAAGTCTCAAGACACAAGTGCTGAAGACAAAGTCTGAAGACACAAGTGCTGAAGACAAAGTCTGAAGACACAAGTGCTGAAGACAAAGTCTAAAAACACAAGTGCTGAAGACAAAGTCTGAAGACACAAGTGCTGAAGACAAAGTCTGAAGACAAGTGCTGAAGACAAAGTCTGAAGACAAGTGCTGAAGACAAGTACTGAAGACCAAGTATCAGACGTTGTCACAACAGCTGAAGAGGTCTTCTTCAGTAGTTGTGACGGTTTTCTTTCAGTAGTTTTATATTTTCCCTTTTTAGTAGTTTTGTAATCAGTAGTTTAGTTTCAGTAGTTTTATATTTTGTACTTAGCACTCTCTGATATGTTCTCGGTAGTTGTGAACATTTTAGTAGTTTGTTAAGTGTTAGTTATTTATGTAATAAATCTGCCAAATGTCACTATCCCGTGATATCAGCAGTGATTGCACTCTATATAAGGAGTGTCAACCTAATTGTAATTGATGAATTATTGAGCTGAAACATTTGATATTATTGAAACATTCCTTTTCACAGAAATATATTCTCTCGTTACAACCATATTTGTTCTTAATGCATACGAATATCAAATTCTTGCTATAATTTGTCTAATTCTTGTTCTTATTCCGTTGCGTTACACTCTAATCCATCAAACTTGAGATCACTGATCCTGTCACATCTGAATTTGGATCAAAAGTTTAAATGACAAAATTGGAACTTGAGCACTAACTTGGCTGCTGGGAACATGAAGTTTTTCAAAATATTGTTCGACCAAAAGAACCAATGAGCCAGATCAGAAAACCTTTAAGTCCCACAGATGTCACAACAACTACTGAAGACCACAACAGCTCAAGACAACAGCTGATTACAAAGTCTGAACACAAGTGCTCAAGACAAAGTTTGAAGACAAGTGCTGAAGACAAAGTCTGAAGACAAGTGCTGAAGACAAAGTCTGAAGACAAGTGCTGAAGACAAAGTCTGAAGACACAAGTGCTGAAGACAAAGTCTGTAGACAAGTCCTGAAGACAAAGTCTCAAGACACAAGTGTTGAAGACAAAGTCTGAAGACACAAGTGCTGAAGACCAAAGTATCAGACGTTGTTACAACAGCTAAAGAGGTCTTCTTCAGTAGTTGTGACGGTTTACCTTTCAGTAGTTTTATGTTTTATCTGTTCAGTAGTTTGACACAACAGCTGAAGAATACTTCTTCAGTTGTTGTCCTCATCATTAGTTTTATGTTTTTCAGTAGTTTTGTAAAACGACTGAAGAGCTTGTTCTTCAGTCGTTGTAGTTTCAGTAGTTTCTTATCAGTAGTTTCATATTTCGTACTTAACACACTGATATGTTCTCAGTAGTTGTGAACATTTCAGTAGTTTGTTAAGAGTTAGTTATTTTTGTACTAGATCTGCCAGTTGTCACTTTCCCGTGATAACAGCAGCGATTGCACTCTATATAAGGAGTGTCAACCTATTGTAATAAGTGAGAATGATTTGATCAGAAATATTCAATATTATAGAAACATTCCTTGTTACAGAAATATATTCTCTCGTTTTAACCGTATTTGTTCTTAATGCATACGAGTATCAAATTCTTGCTACAATTTGTCTAATTCTTGTTCTTATTCCGCTGCGTTACGCTCTATTGCATCAAACTTGTGATCACTCATCCTGGCAAATGGTATCAGAGCAGGTTAATCATTGATCAATCTAATAATTGATCATTGAAACTGCTATTCAAGATCCAAGTTTGATTGAATTAGCTTTATTTTTGCAAGAAACGGTTATAGAGATTGAATTTTCTGTGTTTCTGGTCATTCATCCTGAGATTTTCTCTTGGTTTTCATTGAGTCTGTCGTGGTCTGTGTAAAAACTTTTAAAAGCTTGAATTAAATTGTATTTGGGCTGAAAATGACTACTCCTTCCAATGATCCTCACAATACTGGTTCCTCAACCAAGCCTCCAATACCGGTTAGGAATGATTATAACATATGGCAACGACGAATGCTCCATTACCTGTCTATTAACAGCACAGGTTGTTGGACATCAGTGGTACATGGTCCACACAAGCCTATGGTGAATTACCCAGAAACCAATCAAATGGTTCCGAGGAGGAGGGAGCAATACTCAGATGAGGATAAGAAATTGTTTGATATTGATGCAAAAGCCCATGGAATTCTGGCCATGGCACTGCCCAATGAAATCTATTCTGGGCTAATGCATCATGAAAGTGCCCATGACCTTTGGAATTCCTTGAAAGAACAATTTGGAGGAACAGATGAGGTCTTGGCAAATAATAGAGAAATCCTTGCCCAACAATATGAGACATTCTCTCATAGAAAGGGTGAGACACTGACTCAACAGTTTGAGCGGTTCTCTTGTTTGATCTCTGCATTAAAAATGGTCAAACATGAGTACACCAATATCCAGATGAATAACAGATTTCTCAGATCACTGCCTGAGAGATGGGACACATATACTATTGTCCTACGCTCCAGTGCAAATTTGGACAAACTATCTCTCACCCAACTCCATGGGAAAATGCTCACATTTGAGAGAGAGATAGAACAGAAACGAAAACTGTCTTCATGTGGAAAGCTCACTGAAGACTTTGTATCAGGCAACACTACCTTGGTTATAACGAGAGAATATATTTCTGTAACAAGGAATGTTTCTATGATATCGAATATTTCTGATTAAATCATTCTCACTTATTACAATACGTTGACACTCCATATATAGAGTGCAATCGCTAATGTTATCACGGGAAAGTGACAACTGGCAGATCTAGTACAAAAATAACTAACTCTTAACAAACTACTGATGTCAGAAATGCAGATAAGTACTGATGTCCTATGAAACACCTGAAAAGCAGATGAAAAGTCTGATGAGTAAGTGTTGAGGACAGTGTGAAACAGCTGAAAAGCTATGAATTGACGAAAACAACTGATGAGTAATTACTCTTCAGTTGTTTCTACAACTGCTGTATCATTAAAACAACTGAAGCCAAAACTATGTCTTCAGTAGTTTACAACTACTGAAGACTAACACCAAGTCTTCATCTGTTTACAACAACTGATGGTAAAACCAAAGTCTTCAGTAGTTTCACAACTACTGATGACTAATACCAAGTCTTCAGTTGTTTCATCACCTGAAGTCAAAACTGTCAAACCTACTGATGACTAAATCAGAGACTTCAGCTGTTTCAACGTTTGACGGTTAAAACCAAGTCTTCAGTTGTTTTATAACAACTGCTGATCACACCAATACGGTTAAAACCAAGTCTTCAGTTGTTTTATAAAACTATGTTTTATCTGTTCAGTAGTTTGACACAACAGCTGAAGAATACTTCTTCAGTTGTTGTGCTCATCAGTAGTTTTATGTTTTTAGTAGTTTTGTAAAACGACGAAGAGCTTGTTCTTCAGTCGTTGTAGTTTCAGTAGTTTTTCTTATCAGTAGTTTCATATTTTCTACTTAACACTCTGATATGTTCTCAGTAGTTGTGAACATTTCAGTAGTTTGTTAAGAGTTAGTTATTTTTGTACTAGATCTACCAGTTCTCACTTTCCCGTGATAACAGCAGCGGTTGCACTCTATATAAGGAGTGTCAACCTATTGTAATAAGTGAGAATGATTTGATCAGAAATATTCGATATCATAGAAACATTCCTTGTTACAGAAATATATTCTCTCGTTATAACCATATTTGTTCTTAATGCATACGAGTATCAAATTCTTGCTACAATTTGTCTAATTCTTGTTCTTATTCCGCTGCGTTACGCTCTATTACATCAAACTTGTGATCACTAATCCTGACAAATATAAACCTTCTTGTGCAAAATTGTCATGAAAACAAAGTCAACAAGGTCTGCAGGACCGTTGAAGGGGGTCAGTTACAACACAACAACACGAAGAGGAGATTAACTAAAACTTAATCAAACAGTAAACTGGATTCAGCAAGGTAAGATACTAAGTACACCAGTAATATAAGAGACGGAACACAAAGAACACAAGTATATGGTTCTCAAGAATGCAGTATATTGCTTTCTCTATGTTTTATTACAAGTGTAACAAAGCATATCTGAAAGATACAAGAACATGAGATACAATTGACTAGACACAAAACAAAATCAATTGTAGAGTCAAAAAGCAGATTGCCTTTTGACTTGTGAATATGACATGCCATAGCTCACATCCTTATCTATTACAAAAAGGATAAAGTACATGAAGTATAAAGTTAGAGACTCAAGACCTCAATGTATAGTTACTAAAAGCATGGACCTTTTAACCAACTCATGTAAGTTGGTGACCTTACAGAGGTGCAGCGGAAAGGTGTCCAGGTTTATGGAAAATTACATCAGATAAAAGCATGTATTAAAAGTCTTCGGAAGAAATCTGTCTTCATGAGTTGAAGCTTGAGAAGACTTTGTCTCTGAGGCTTCGGAAGACTTCATAGTTGGCTTGGGAAGATATTGATCTTGGCTTCGGAAGATTTTACACTTAGAGTATTTGTAAAACTTCTTAAGCATTCTTCTTCAAGGCACTTGTGCAGCATGCAGGATAGAAATTGGATGTTTAGGTTGCATCAGCCTCTTCATTAATCTCTACAAACTCCCCCTAGGCTGATGATACCAAAACACTTAGTAGACTTCAGATGTCAACAGTCCTCATTAGGATGGTCACCAATCGTTTCTTCATAAGGTGATCAGGATCCTTCAGACTATCAAAGTGTCTTCTCATATCAATGAAGTCATGCAGAGGCAATTGAAACATATCTTTCCATGTGTAAATGTCTTTAGTGCCTTGATCTCTAATGACATGCCATCTTTCTGGATTGGTGGTGTATGTCCAAGACAAGATTGGTCTTCCTGATGCTAGAGGAGCTGTTTGAATTGGAGTTGATGTAGCATCCTCGTGCTGCACAACCTCAAGATGTTTTGACTCATCCTTGGGTTTAGAAGAGGGTGCAGACTTCTTCTTCTTTGGCTTTGGTTTAGAAGCCATCCTCTTCTTTCTCTTAACAGGTTTTAACTGAGAAGACTAGCCTGCAGCACCAGATTGATCTTCACTGTCTTTCTTAGTTGGGACTTCCTCTCTCTCAGGCTCAGAAGGAGAGGGAGGTTGACCCTGCTGTGGATTAGAAGATGAAGCTTGCTGAGTTTCAGCAGAAGGTCCAGGTTGTGTTGTCTCCGGTTGTTCAACCTTAACCTCCACTTCAGGTGGGGCTTGACTTAGAGTGGAGTGTAAATCAATGAGCTTTCCACTTTTGATCTTCTGCTTGATCACCCTAATATGCTCATCCATAGTGGATAGAGACATTGGGCCAAGTCTCGTTTCGGAGAATCCATATAGCTTCAAGAAGCTCATCATCCTCTGCCTATCAGTAGACTTCTTCATGCTCTTTTGGATGATAACTCTTGATTTTGCAGCTTCTTCCCTTAGTTTCTTCTTAGTTGTCTTTCTGTCCTTGATTATCTCAAGTTCAAGCTGTTTTAAGTACTCAATCCCAACATAGTCATAGGACAAGGGAAGGAGTGCATCTGCCTAATAGAAGCCTGTGGCACTCAGGTAGTTGATCATCTTGATCCTCTCTTCTTCTTTGTATACCTGAGGTTCTTGTTGAACCACATCTTCTTGTGTAGGACTTTCCCAAACTGGGGAGAGGGAAGGCATATCTTTGTACAATCTTTTTCTTCTTCCCTCTCCTTTGACTTGTACTAGAAGCTCTGCATCTTCTGCCTCCTTCTTCTGCTTTGACCTTTCTAGATCAACCAGTTCATCCAACTCTTCTAAAGGGAGAGAGATGACACTGTCTATGTCATAGTTCCTTATGTGTAGATAATTTATCCTGACTGCCTTAACTAATCATTCTGAGTATCTGCTCTGGGGGCAGCCCTGATAGGAGGCTCCATGAGTCTTAAAGACTCAGCAGAGGAACTTTCTCCCCTCAACCTCCTTTTCCTCTCTCTCTCTCTCCTCCTCCTCAATCTCCTCAGATGTCATCTTTCTTTTCCCTTTGTCACTCACAGACCTTTGTAACTCAGGGTAGAGAGAGCGTTGGCCTTCATTGCTTGTTGCAGCATCTAAGCTCTGGCCAGAGAGAGGTTGAGTAGCACCTTCACCAGCAGGTGTCTCAATAGGAGTGTGGATCTTTGCAACAGTTGATGATGATGAGACAGGGGTCTCAGGTTCTGCCGCTGGGCCTTCAGTTAATGTTTCCCCTATGAAACTAATCTTAGGGTCTGCCTCAACATCCAGTTGACCGATGGCATTGCCTGATTGGCTAAGTCTCCTTCTTAAGCGGAACTCTGCAGTGATCCTGTCTTGGATTCTTTGAGCCAGCCTGTCAGCTTGTCTTGATTTGCTTGGGTTGACAAGTGGCATGTTGACTAGATCCAGACCTTCATAGTAGTCCAAAGTCTAAAAATTTAAGACATCTTGCTCTCCTTGAACTCTTATGATGATTAGGGCTTTCCTGATGTTGTCATACCTCCACCCAATGATGTGATTGGAAGATGGTGAGGATGACATAGCCCCTGGTATCCCATCCTCAAACAGACTCTGTATGAAGGAGTTAGTGTAGTCCACATCAATGTGAATTTGAGGAGGTTGCTAAGAATGCACAATTGCAAGTGAGAATGGTCAGTCCTTAATGTCCATTCTCTCTAAAGAACTCCCAGGTTCTATGGCTGTAATAACTTTCTCCCCCTTTTGGTAGCATCACCCACATGCATAGGTGAGCTGGAAGATAGGTCAATCACATCCAAAGGTTCTTGTGTTCCTAGTTGAGCACTTCTTAACAGTCTCTAAGCTAGTGTTTCCTTAAGATATGAAATCTCAAGTTGCTGATCATTGATCCTGTTGTGTAAGGTAGTCACCTAAGATTCAAGGTGATTGATTTTTCGAGACTAAATAGGTGCATGTTTTAGTCAGCTTGTGCACCTTTAGTCTCAGATTCCCCTCATATTCATCAAAAGACTCATTGGGGGATGAGATGATTGGACCAAAGTCCTCTCTCTCGCCATCAGCTTCAAGTTCTTGGCTGCTGGTTTTCCTCTGCTCACTGGCAATCTCAGATGAGAATTCAATGTGCTGAGTTGTCATGGTTGAGGTCTTAATGATATAATCACTTTAAGAAGTGAGAGCCTCTTGCATATGGACATCCTGAACAGGTTCAGAAGTGTCCATCTCAGTTGTAGGTGACTGATGTGGGATAGATATAGGAGACTCAGGAGCATTCATCTCTCTTTGAGTAAGGGTAAAGAAGAGAGACTCATTATACTCACTAAAACCTAGATCTTCATTAGTATGGAACTCAAGGTGGGGAATTGGTTGGTTGAGATCTATAGGCTGGGGATGGTAACTGTCACCTGAAGGTTGATCACTTGAGTGTTGAGACTCAGAGTGATGGCTTAAGGCAGTAGGGCTAATGAGCTCTCAGGAGTCTTATCTTGAAGAGATGGGAGTGGTTTGCTCCTCAGGAGAAATGGGAACTCCAGTGTCCACTTCTTTCTGTATGGGTGAGTGTATGGGGGCCTCCATAGTCTGAATAGTTTGAGCAGGGGTTTGTTTGAATTTTTTTTTGGTAAGTGATGGTGATTTGAGGCTGTGTGGGTGGTTGGGAGGTAGCAGGTGTGGGCTCAAAACTAGCTTGTCCTACTAGGTTGTCACCTTGAGCAATGACCTCTAAGATTTTTGGGACAATGGTTGTTTTTACCCTAGAGAAGCCAATAGTGGGCTTTCTCAGTATATTAAAGATGCTGGGCTTCATCTGTCCCAACTTAAAAATGTTACCTGTTTCCTTCAACTGTGAGCCCAGTTCACAGTTAAGAATGTACCGGACATATCTAGGAAACATGTAATACTCTAAATTAGCAAGTAAATTTGTATAAAAAAACTGAGAATACCTGAATTTGACCCCCAGAACCATTCCATGGAATATGAAGGATAGATCCTTAGGAATTTGGTCAGATCGTCCATGCTTGTTTGATAAGCTGTGGATGATCACATGGAGCCGGAATCTCCATTGTGATGAGACCTTCCCTTTTCTAAAGGTCTTTATAGAGAAATCTCCCTCATATCCCATCCGCTCAAAGGAATGATTGACAACTTCCTTTGGAAGAACACCTCACCTTCTTCATCATCCAGCTGAAGATGCATGTTGATGATGGCCGGAGTGATGAAGACTGTTATCCCCTACACTATGGCAGACAATGCCTTCTTCCTATCTTTAACAACCTCTTGGCAGGTTTTCCAGAATTCTAGCAGATGATCCTGATAGAGTGGAGGACCAATGGTTAGGGAGGTGAAGTAGTTAGACAAAACTAAGAAACAACAAACCTCTGAGAAATGAGGATCTTTCTTAGAGCTTAACAAAGCAACCTGATTATGTTGTCTATGTAGCTGCATGGTAAAGTTGGGATCATTTCTGTGAGCAAGGTTGGCCATTTTGAGGTAGCTTAGAGATGAAGAAAGAAGGAAGAAAGAAATTTCAGAGAGAAATTTTTAGGTTTTTAGGTTTGGAGGAAGAACAGATGATAGAAAGAGGGGGAGACCATTGGGTTTATATTTGATAGGGATTTCAGATAAAGTTTAATGAAAGAGGATAAACTTTGAAATCCGGATGTCGGTCCCACCGCAGAAAAGTAGTTTACTTTTGCTCAAAAAGAAGTTTTCTTGGAAGTCAAAAAGTTTTCGAAGGTTTATTATCTTTGGAAGTTTTAATTAAAAAACTTTCAAAACTAAAATAACTTCGGAAGAATTTCCTGAGAGTTTTGAGAATTTTGCTTCGGAAGAGAAATTAGTACTTGAATGCTTTGTATATAAGACAACAAAGCTTCTGAGAGTTAATTTTGCTTCAGAAGTAAATGGTTCTTGAAAATAAGTAAGTGTCTGAGACAATTATTTAAGCTTCACAAGATAAATCTGAAAGCTCTTCTGAAGGTAAATTTCTAGACAGTTATTTATTTTGAAGGCATGATTTGCTTCCGAACTTAAAAGCATAACTTCCGAAGTATCAGAAATGTTCAAAAATCTAAGGAAAGTCTTCAAAAAGAAATTTTCATCCACAGAAAACATGAGCTTATGAAGTGATGAACTAGACAACTTAGGACACACATATTTTAAAAAATAATAAGAATTAGTTTTATGAAGAGCTTACTCAAAGTTTATCATCCCAATAGCTGATATTAGATATTTAGATCTCTATTCATCAAAAGCCTTTGTAAACAGATGAGCATATTGTTCATTTGTGTGAACTTTGAGTAGTTTAATTAATCCCTTTTCATAGTTATCTCTTATTAAATGATACCTGATATTGATGTGCTTTGTCGTTGAGTGCTGCACAAGATTCTCTGTGATTAAGATAGCCCTGTTGTTGTCTATGTGAATGGGAGTCTCCTTGAAGTTTAACCCATAGTCTAGCATCTGATTTTGAATCCAAAGTACTTGAGCACAACAGCTAGCAGCTGCAATGTATTCAGCTTCAGCAGTTGATGTAGAGACATAGGATTGTTTCTTGCATTGCCATGAGACAACCCTTCCACCAAGGAATTGACATCCCCTAGATGTACACTTTGTAGTCATGTTGCAGCCACCATAATCACTATCTGTATAAGCATACAGATTGATGTCAGGATTCTTCGAGTACCATAAACCAAGTGTTGAAGCACCTTTGAGGTATCTTAGAATCATCTTGACAGTGATGAGGTGAGACATCTTAGGGTTGGCTTGATATCTTGCACAGATGCATGTAGCAAACATAATATTAGGCCTGCTAGTAGTAAGATACATAAGAGACCCAATCATAGCCCTATATAAGTGCGCATCTACACACTCCCCCTTCAGATCAAGTCCAAGGGAGTGGTTTCTGGCTATGGGTGTCTTAGCAAGCTTACAGTCAATCATGTTGCTCATCTACACACTCCCCCTTCAGATCAACTTGCTTCACTTGAATTTCCAGAAAGAAATTGAGTTCCCCCATGGCACTAATTTCAAATCTATCTTTGAAAGGGATCGGGATCTAGTTTGATCAATTAGATTAAGATTTGCAGCGGAATAGCACACGAATTAGATGAAATTTAAGCAAGAATAATATGAATATTCAATCAAATAGTAATAGTTATAGAGAGAGAAAGTTTTCTGCGAAAAGAATGTTTTCATTCATGCACATGCTTCCCTTCAAGGAAATTAGGTCAACATTCCTTTTATAAACGAATGTGACATCAGCTGACATCACTTGATAGTGACAGCTAACTGATTTATACAAACAACTGAAAGTAAACTAAACTACTGAAGATGTCAACAACTGAGGACACCTTCACAAAATGCTAAGTACACGCTAACATTACAACTACTGAAGTTATAACATCTGAAGTGTAAGAACTTCAGATGTTTTACATAAAATGAAACTACTGATTACAAACTACTGAAAAGTAAACCATCATAACTACTGAAGAGAACTACTTCAGCTATTATGACAACTTCTGAGATCTTGGTCTTCAGACTTTGTCTTCAGCTGTTGTCTTCAACTGTTATCTTCAGACTTTGTCTTCAGACTTTGTCTTCAGATTTTGTCTTCAGATTTTGTCTTCAGCAGTTGTCTTCGGACTTTGTCTTCAGCAGTTGTCTTCAGACTTTGTCTTTAGCAGTTGTCTTCAGACTTTATCTTCAACTGTTGTAGACCACATCAGTTGTTTTGATGTCTATGGGACTTAAAGGTTTTTCTGATCTGGCTCGTTGGTTCTTTTGGTCCAACAAACTCCCCCTGAACCAATGCAGCCAAAACCTTTAAGATTATTGAAGTCCCACTTATTGGCAGAAACATTATCTGGATCAGCTCAGAAATCTTCAAATTAAGCTCAGGCCAGGGAAGAGGTTTTAGAAGGTTTGATTGGCAAAGGATGAATGGGAACTCTGTCTTGGGGAATTGGACACAGAGCTGTTACCCCATCCATGAGACCTACTTCCCAATGATAAGTCTGTAAGACTCTCTGACATAGGCCTCAAGGAAAACAACTTGTTCTTCCATTGTGAGTTCTTCAGCTTCACTTTCAAAGAAGAACTCAGGCCCATAGTACTCTGATAAGTACATAACATGCTTTCCATTCTTCAGCTCCATAGTAGTTATTTCTATCTATGCAAGCTCATTAGGATGAGTGCCTTCAAGCAACAATTGGAGCTCATTTCTTCTTATTTCTTCAAGCTTCTTGTAGATCAACCCCTTCTTTACCATTTTGTTTTCTAGTAAAGTTTGTGGAGTCATCTTAGACTTGTAAGCCCTCTTGAAGTCATCATGGATTTCCCAGGGTGACACTACAATGGCTAGCATTATCACAGCATCTACACTCTTCTTTACTTGGCCATTGTATCTACTTAGAATCTTCTTTTTATGAATTCTATCACTTACTCTAGGGTCAGGCCAAATTCTCACTCTCTCTTTCTGATATTGAAATGTAAATCTGAAAGCATACAACCTCTGAGCATGTTTCTTCATGGCTTGTATGGATGAAGACTTAGGAAACTCTTTATCAATCATCCTTAACAGCTGCTCATCATGTTGTTTGTGATGTTCTTCTTCTTCAAGTTTGACCTTTACCATTTGCCTTTGGATGTGAGGTGTGATTCTTGTTGGTTGATTCCTGGGCTCAGACATCTTTATTTTAAGAACAACAGAGATTGGCATACTATAATCCTCATCATCTTTTTCTTCTTCTTCCATCCTCAACAACCTTCTCTTTCTCTTGGGTGCATCATTGGTAGTGGTTTGAGTTGGTTTCTTGGGTAAAGGAGTTGGTTTTGAGGGTTGTGAAGTTGGCTGTTTTGATTTGGGAGATTGTAAAGGCTGTTCTAGCATCTTGGTTGTGAGTGAAGCTTTGGATAACTTTGCCATATCAGACCTTTTCCCAGCACCAGCTTCATCAAGAGCTTCTATCATCAATCCTTCGTTAAATACTTCAGAAGAACAGATTCTGGTGGTTATCTCCAAAATACTGTCTCTGGACCATGACTTCACTTCAATGATTGATCGTACTAGATGTTTTGATATGAATCTTGTCATAGCTTCCAGCCTTTCCCTTTCTTTCTCACTCTAACTTGCCCATCTATGTTCAATCTCTTGAGTCTCTAGCCTTCTGATATCAGAGTCAAGTTTGGCTGTGTCAAAACCTTGTCTAAAGAGTTGATCAATAATCTTATCCATAGATCTGCTTTGTTGCTCATTAGCTTCTTTGATTAGTTCTTCTAACTTTTTCTAACCTTCGGTCTGTTTAGAGCTTTTCTTTCTCTTGTAGGTCATCATTGCCTTTTCTTTCTTCTCTTTTTCTTGTTCCTCTTCAACTCTCTTTCTTTATCTACTTTCACTGACTTAGACTCCCCCTTTTTGGTGCATTGGGTTCAGGGGTGTGAATGCCAGAAAGTCTATTAGAAACAGTAATATCACCTAAGGATTGAAGATTTGAGGAAAGCCTCTCATCAATGGCTTGATGCACATATTTGTGATTATGGAACTGATGAGAGGTAAGGATGAGTGAAAGGCAGCAACCATTTGCTCAGAGGGGTTCTGTCCATGAGAAATGGTGCCTGAATCAGAGGCTGGTGGCAAAGTTGTTAGGAGTGGCTCAGTGTTTGGGAGAGTTTCAGAAGAAACTGCCATTGGTGGGTGAATTTGGCAGATGGACTTGATTCTTGTTACATTTTGGCAAGTAGTTCTTGTAGTCTGCATACCTCAGTCTCAAGAATGGTGTTGTGGGCTAGAACATCAAAGAAAAAGCCTAGGTCATCACCAGTCTTTGCTGAATCATCTGACCTCCTGATGAAATCAGGATGAACATGTGCTGAGTGTAGATCAATATTCACATGTGCCCCTATTTCTTGGAACTGGGGACTTCCTGCCTGAGGATTATGTCCTTCATTGGTAGTTGCCTCTAGTGAGGACTTAGAAATGATACCATATTCATCTTGGTCATATGCTGAGACAGGAGAAGAGGCAGCCTCACCAGATGTTCGAATCTCCTCCTCTACACAGGGAGATTGAAATCTGTAATCCCTGTGTTGTGGGTTATCAGCCACATTATAATCCTCTCCCTCAACTGTTGAGATTTTCCCAGTGGTAATAGGTTTTTGGGGAGGGTTAGAGGAATGTAGTTGAGTCAGCACTTGTGCAATAACCACAGTTGGGCTTGTAGGGGTGGCTTCACTATGAGATAAATGTGAAGAGGATTGCACCTGGGGTGAATGGTGCTCTTTAATGGCAATCTTCTCAAGGGAGAGAGATTCTAGTAATGTGGTTTCCCCATTTTTGGTTGCATCAGGATCCTGTTGAGAGGATATCTGAGCGGTTTCAGCTGGTAGAGTCTTGGAAACTACAGGGGGATTACTACCCATAGTTTTTCCTGCCTTTGTGTTTTAGGAGCATCATCAGGGGACTCAACTCCCTGAATAGCCTTTTTGGTTTGTTTGGATTGTGGTTGGAGGGGCTTGGATCTGGAGGATGAGGCTGTGGGTTCCTTCTGCTTGGTTTTAGCAGTTTGGCAGCCTCTTTGAGGTGTGGGTCAGAGTTGTGCCTGGAGTATACCTCTGGCAAAACTACCACAGCAGGGACTCTAAGGCCAACATGGCCATGAGATTGTAATTGATTTATGATTATGGCCATAAGAATTCGTGGATATAATAGCTATCTGTTAGCCACAGGTTTCATTTCCACATCTTTTAATTCCAAATATATAACTTCAGAAAAATTTAAGCTTTGGCGTTCAAGGATAGAATACAATACCTGCTGCCACCTGGATGACATTTGATCCCATGAAGAGGATTTGGGGGCAAGGCAGACATTGATCATGTGCAGATTAGATGTTCAGCATCATGGAAGTGCTTCTTCAAGAATGGCTGTAGCACTTAAGTCGCCTGCATATCCATAGTTGATGAATGATAGATCAATGATGCCCTTCGGTATTTGGTGACAAAGGTGGCATCATTCAGATCTAGGGTTTGGCGAATGATAACAGTAGTGACTACCACCTTCTTCTGGTTTACAAATGATTGGAGAGTGATTGCGACATCATTCTCACCGGTATGGACAGTGACATTTGTCCAGAATTGGCTAAGGGTATCGGGATAGATGATTGGATTCAGAAGAAAAGCACTTTGATACGGGGAATCAACCATCAGATCAATGGCAACATCAAACTTAATCCAAAAGGCTGATTTTGTGAAGTAGGCAACACAGTTGTGTCGTGGTTTGATTTGCATCGTCGCCATTAATGGAAGATGAACGTTCGGAAAAAGATTTATGAAAAGTTTGAATTTAGGGTTAGGTATTTATAGGTTATGAAACGGCTGAAAGAAAATAACTGAAAGTTTTGGTGTTAGTCATGAGTTGTTAGGAAACGACTGAAGACATAGTTTTAACTTTCAGATGTTGTAAACAATTGAAGACATGGTGTTAGTCATTAATAGTTTGAAATTACTAAAGACTTGGTTTTGGCTTCAGTTGTTTTGAAATGAAACAGCAGATGTTTGAAACAACTGAAGAGTAAAATTGCTCAGAAGTTGTTGTCGTCAATTCATATCTCAGTTGTTTCATTTGACCATAACACTTACTCAGCAGATTATTTGATTTTCAGATGTTTCATTGGGCATTATTACTTATCTGTTAAAACAGACATCAGTGGTTGTAACCACATCAGTACTTTGCAACAAATAAAGTACTTCAGTACTTTTCAGTAATTTAGTCTTTAGTAGTTATGAAAACTGCTGAAGATAAATAACTTATCAGTACTTATTTTTGACAGCTGTATACTAATGCTCATCAGTACTTGTGAAATGAGATCATCAGTAGTTGTCAAATCATTCAAGTTGCAGCATACCAAGCCTTAGCACTAGACTTTGGAAAGTTGCACTATCCAAAGGCTTAGTAAATATATCTGCAAGCTCATGAGCAATAGGAACAAACTTTGGATCAGTGCGACCTTTTTCATAACAATCCCTGATAAAATGATGTCTGATCTCAATATGTTTGGTCCTAGAATGCTGGACAGGATTCTTAACAATACAAAGAGCTGAAGCACTGTCCATCAGTAAAGGAGTCTTAGTCTCTGTAATGTCATAATCCAGTAATTGATTTTGAAGCCAGAGTACCTGAGATGTACAACTTGCAGCGGCAATGTACTCTGATTCAACAGTGGATGTAGCAACTGAAGTTTGTTTCTTACTCTGCCAAGAAACTAAACAATTTCCTAGAAATTGGCATCCACCAGATGTTGATTTTCTGGTTAATTTACACCGTACATAGTCTCTATCAGAGAAAGCAACTAATTTACAAGAGTGCCTAGTGGAATACCAAAGTCCTAGAGATTGAGTTCATTGCAAATATCTAAAGATCCTTTTGATTGAAATCATATGGGATACTTTAGGTGTAGCTTGAAATCTAGCACAGACACAAGTTGCAAACATAATGTCTGGTCTAGAAGCTGTAAGGTACATCAAGAAACCAATCATACATCTGTAAAGAGTTTCATTAACTGCTTTACCTTTCAGATCAGCATCCAGTTGTGTGGTACTACACATGGGAGTAGAACAAGGGTTACAATTTTGTAAATCAAACTTTTTCAATAAATCCTTTGTATATTTTGACTGATGAATGAAAGTTCCATCAGCCATTTGTTTGATTTTCAACCCCAGAAAGAACTGTAATTCTCCCATGGCACTCATTTCAAACTTTTGTTGCATCAACTTAGTAAGGCATCACACAATTATGGATCATAGGATGCAAAAATAATACCATCTACATAAATTTGAACAAGGAGCTTATGCATGCCTACTTTCTTAGTGAACAAAGTTTTATCTATGGAGCCTCTAGTGAAATTATTTTGAAGAAGAAAGTTAGACATTGTTTCATACCAGGCTTTGGGAGCTTGTTTTAGCCCATAAAGAGCCTTATCAAGCTTATACACCCAATCAGGATGTTTATGATCTTCAAAACCTGGTGGTTGACATACATAAACTTCTTTTTTATTTTACCATATAAGAATGCGCTTTTGACATCCATTTGAAAAACTTTAAGATTATCGAAAGCAGCATAAGCTAAGACAATCTAATTGCCTCTAGTCTGGCTACAGGGGCAAAGGTTCATCATAATCAATACCTTCTTCTTGTGAAAACCCCTGTACAACCAGTCTGGCCTTGTTCTTAACAATTTGACCTTATTCATCAGTTTTATTCCTAAACACCCATTTAGTGCCTATTGCACACTTACCTTGGGGTAGAGGAACTAGTTCCCACACTTGCTGCTTTTGAAACTGAAGAAGCTCAAGTTGCATGGCTTCAACCCATCCATTGTCTCTTAATGCAATATGATAGTTCTTTGGCTCTTGCTGACTAATGAAGAGAGCATAAAAGCTGAAATCGGACAATTGACTTCTAGTAGAAACACTAGCATTGATGTCACCAATGATCTGAGACATGGGATGATTCTTCGGTTCTTGATACTTAATAAGATCTATGCAAGTGTATGTAGGTGATTCAATAGCAATAGATGGTGATCCAGACTCTTGAAACCTAGAATGAGATGGCAATTCAAATGAAGTAAAGGAGTCAGAGATCTTATGAGCATTTATTGTGAATGGAACTGCTGAAGCTAAAGGAACATCAAGTTTAGTAGACTCAGGCAGTTGATCACTAAAACTTGCATTTATACCAACAGATGGATAACAAGTTGCAGGAGATGATGGATTCACAGAATCTGCAACAGCTGGAGACTGATAAGGAACATATTGCAGTATGTCCAAATCAAATAACTCCATAAGGTTTTATGGGATTTTCTCCTTTGGATATTCATTAAACTTTACATGCAAGGTTTCTTCACTATCTTTGTTCTGCAATTAAAAACTCTATATGCCTTGCAAGTAGAAGAATAATCAACAAAGTACCCTGCATCCACCTTTGATTCAAACTTCTGAAGTGGATCCTTTGTGAATATAACAAGGACACCCAAATGCTCTAATGAAGGAAATCAGAGGAGCCAAATAATGTAACACTTCATAAGGAGTCTTCATCAACCTCTGATTTACTAAAACTCTATTTTGCACATAGCAAGCTGTATTGACAGCTTCAGCCCAAAAGGCTAGTGGCAAACCAGAATCAGCCAACATTGACCTTGCAGCTTCAATAAGAGTCCGGCTCTTTCTCTCCACCACTCCATTTTGTTCAGGAGTTCTTGGAATGCTATACTGCCTCTTGATTCCCTTAGAGAAATAGAATTCATCAAGTGTGTGGTTTCTAAATTCTGTGCCATTATCACTCCTCACACACTTGACAGAAAGGGAGTACTGCTTTTCCAAATGTAACACAAAGTAGATGATGATTTGACCAGCCTCATCTTTTGAATGTAAAAAGAAAGTCCGTACAAATCTGGAATAATCATCCACAATTACGAGACAGTATTTTTTCTTTGCCATGCTCATCACTCTTACAGGACCAAAAAGATCCATATGCAGTAATTGAAAGCAGGCAGTGGACTTTGGTTCTTCTATTGGAGGGAATGATACTTTATGTTGCTTTCCTTTTAAACAAGCAGAGCAGTTGTCATCACATTTGAACTCCTTTAATGGCAGACCTCTCACTAAACCATGATGAATAAGCTGGTTCATGTTTTTAAGATTCACATGACCAAGCCTTATGTGCCATAGTTCAGATTCCTAAGGAGAGGCCTTGGAGAACAGACATGGAAAGCCTTGTAGATCAATTTTCTTTGATAAGTCTAAGGCATATACTCTTCCAATCCTGTTGGCCTTCAGGAGAGTATATTCACCCAATATCTTGTCAATCATTCTCAAAACATTGGAAGACAGAATCCGACAGTTCTGACTGGTGAAAAGTGCGACATGCCCTTTATCACACATTTGACTGACACTCAACAAGTTGTACTTGAGATTCTCCACATGGTTAACATCATCATATCTTATCTCACCGTTTGATACAAAGCATTTGCCGATAATGTAACCCTTAGCATCATTACCAAAAGATTCAAATCCCTTCTTTCCTTGAGAGTAGTCATGAAGAAGAGAACTACTCCCTGTCATATGGATAGATCCTCCACTATCCATATACCAGATGCTTCTATGGCATGCTGAAGAACCCTGCATTTGTCGAAACAAACTAGTTAGCTTTTGAGACCCAAACCATTTTTGTTTTGGGTCTGTTCTCATCAACAGATTTTATACAAACAGAGTTGTGATGATTAACAGCCATTGAAGGTGGAGATGGTGCTGAAAGGATTCCTTTGATTTTGGCTTAATTTTCCTTTTTAGTGGTTTAATCACAGGTACATCTATTTGGTTAACTCTCCCCAACAGATGTTGAACCATCATAACAAGTTGTGTTTGATTGGTTGTTAAAGCCTTCAGTTCTTTGTTTTTGATAGGTTCCTGTGACTCACCATGTTCTCCTTTTTGAAAGACACAGACTTAGTCTGGTGTTTTGATACTCCTTGAGGAATATTATCAGCTGTTTTATGATAAACCCCTTCCTTCTTTTTAGATTTTTGTGAAAACTTTGGTTATCAGTTTGAGATATTTGTGGCACAAACTTGGTTTCAAATTTATCTTTCATTTTATTAATTTTCATTATAATGATTTTATCTTTGTTGAACTTGGAACCTTTTCTATACCAACATTCATCAGTGAGATGATTGAATAGACCACATATTTCACATGGCTTTTTCTTCATCTTCTGTTGTTCAACTGCTGAAGAAGATGAAACTACTGAAGGTGTGTTCTTCAGTACTTTCTTCCTCTCAGTACTTATGTGAAGTACTCAAGGATTTGTAACAATTGAAGACTTGTTCTTCAGAAGCTTTCTATCAGTATTTTTGAATTTCCTGATAGACTCTTCAGTAGTTGTCAAACCATGTTTGTTTTCATTTGGTTTGAAATGTTCTTCAGGTGTTGTTACTTGCTCTTCAGTACTTTGAATACTTTGTGAGATAACACCTGAAGTACTAAGCTTTTCTTTGATCATGTGTTTATCAGCAGTAAGACCATCAGCAGATTGATTAGCTGAGGTACTATTGCTGACTTCATCCTCTCATTTTGCATTATCACTTGATGATGACACACATGATGATGTGGTTTGGGAATTGATTTCACCTTCAGATTTTACTTCTGTCTTGGGAGTAAAATCTGTAGGTGGTACAGTGTGATTATACCCAATCCCAAACTTCACATTTGAAGTTGTTTGCTTACTGAGAAGCATTTCAAACCCCTTGCAAGATGTTACCCAGCGTTCACACTCTACCTGAGTAGCTGCAAGTGTTTCTTTGAGATTCTTATAATTCTCTAAAATGACCTCTACCTTTGCCTTTTCATTAGTGATTTGGCATTTTAGTTTCTAAATCTCATCATCTTTTTCCTTTAAAAAAGACTCAAACTCAACTTTTCTTTTTGAAATCACTTTCTCTAGGTCAAGATTTTGATTAATTAAAGCTACATTTGCTTCTCTAATTGAGACAAAAGCAGCTATGCATGACTCAGAACATAACTTGGCCTTAGCCTCAGAAGATACTTGTGGTACCTATGATGATGAAGCATTTGAGGATGAACCATTAGTAGACTCAAGGGCCATAAGAGCAAGATTTCCAAAAGGATTTTCACCACCATGTTGACCAGCACCAAAAAACACTTGTTCAGAATAAACAGAAAGATCATCTGGTAAGCTACTCCAGTCAACAACTCCAGGAGTGAAAAAGCTTTGATGTGATTGAGATTGAGATTGTTTATTTGATTTAGATGGTTGAGGCTGAGGTAGGGCATGTGGTTGTTGAGCTATGGATACTGGAACCTGATTGGACTGAGGCATGTAAAAACATGTATAAAGATATGGCATTTGACCTTGAGGACAAAATATGCAGGAGATGATTGAATTTGTGAATGATGACTAGAACTGGTAGAATGTTGCCCTTTGTTTTCTGAACTATTTCCTGGAAAGGTCACAAAGGGTGCACAAGAGTTAGATCCAGATGATCTACACTCTCTTGCAAAAGGTCCAAGTCTATGGCACTTGTGACACCTCACCTTGCTCCTGTCAAAACCAACTTTGGTTTTTCCAGAGAGACCAGGAAATTTTTTACCTGTCCTTTTGTAAAATTTTTGAGATCTGATATTGACTAATGCTATTTGGCTCAAAATATCCATCTCTTCCAAATCATCATCATCAATTCCTTTGAAATCATCCATCAAAAAGCACAAATTATCACTATTACACCGTCAATTACTATCAACACTAACAAAAGCAGGATGTCCACTGTTTGAAGAGAAATCTATATGCTCATCATAAGAACTTTCTGATGCAGCATATTTTGACTCATGACCAACCGGAGCAGTATTCCCTGGTACAAAATCATCAGTGAGCTTCCCAGATGACGCCAATTTCCTTTTCTGTTCTATCTCTCTTTCAAATGTTAACAGTTTCCCATGAAGTTGGGTGAGAGATAGATTGTCCAGATTTGCACTGGAGCGTAGGAATATAGTATATGTGTCCCATCTCTCAAGCAGGGATCTGACGAATCTATTGTTCATCTGACTATTTGTATATTCATGTTTATCCATTTTCAGCTCAGATATCAAACAGGAGAATCGCTCAAACTGTTGAGTCGGTGACTTACCCTTTCTATGAGAGAATGTCTCATATTGTTGGGCAAGAATCTCTTTATTGTTTGCCAAGACCTCATCAGTTCCTCCAAATTATTCCTTCAAAGCAACCCAGAGGTCATGAGCAGTTTCATGATGCATAAGTCTAGAATAGATTTCATTAGGCAGTGCCATGGCTAGAATTCCATGGGCTTTAGCATCAATTTTAAAGAGTTTCAGATCTTCATCTGAGTATTGCTCTTTCTTCTTCCGAACCATCTCATTGGTTTCTGGATTACTCACCATAGGCTTATATGGTCCATGAACCACATATTTCCAACATCCTGAACTGCTGACAGACGGGTGATGGAGCATTCGGTGTTGCCATATGTTATACTCACTCCTAGCAAGCATCGGAGGCTTTGTAGAGGAGCCAGTATTGTGAGGATCATTGATTGATGTAGCCATTTTCACCAATTCAAACAGGTTCAATGAGATTTTAATAGATCTAGCTCAAAAACTCAACAACACAGTTTGAAACAAAACGATTCTCAAATTAATTCACCGGAAGCAACAGAAAATCAAACTCTATAACCAATTCTTGCAAATTTGCTAATTCGATCAAACTTAGATATCAAAAGAGCAGTTTCAATGATCAATTGTTAAATCGATCAATGATTAACCCGCTTTGATACCATTTGAAAGGGATCGGAATCTAGTTTGATCAATTAGATTAATATTTGCAGTGGAATAGCACACGAATTAGACGAAATTTAAGAAAGAATAATATGAACATTCAATCAAACGGTAACGGTTAGAGAGAGAGAGAGAGTTTTCTGCAAAAAGAATGTTTTCATTCACGCACATGCTTCCCTTCAAGGAAATTAGGTCAACATTCCTTTTATAAACGAATGTGACAACAGCTGACATCATTTGATAGTGACAGCTAACTGATTTATACAAACAATTGAAAGTAAACTAAACTACTCAAGATGTCAACAACTGACGACACCTTCACAAAATGCTAAGTACACGCTAACATTACAACTACTAAAGTTATAACATCTGAAATGTAAGAACTTCAGATGTTTTACATAAAATAAAACTACTGATTACAAACTACTAAAAAGTAAACCATCACAACTAATGAAGAGAACTACTTTAGCTGTTGTGACAACTTCTAAGAACTTGGTCTTCAGACTTTGTCTTCAGCTGTTGTCTTCAGCTATTATCTTCAGACTTTGTCTTCAGCAGTTGTCTTCAGACTTTGTCTTCAGACTTTGTCTTCAGACTTTGTCTTCAGACTTTGTCTTCAGACTTTGTCTTCAGACTTTGTCTTCAGATTTTGTCTTCAGTAGTTGTCTTTAGACTTTGTCTTCAGCAGTTGTCTTCAGACTTTATTTTCAGCTGTTGTAGACCACTTCAGTGGTTTTGTTGTCTGTGGGACTTAAAGGTTTTTCTGATCTGGCTCATTGGTTCTTTTGGTCCAATAGTCTTTCATGAGCTTCTTAAAGTCTTAATAGAGCTTTGGATTAGTTGATCCAAAGATGGTGTCATCCACATACACTTGGACTAGCAATATGTCATTTCCATGTCTTTTGTTGAAGATATTTCCATCTATAGTACCTCTGCTGTATCCATTTTTACAAAGATACTCAGACAGTGTCTCAAACCATTTCTTGGGTGCCTCATGTAGCCCATAGAGAGCTTTGTCAAGCTTGCAGACATAATCAAGATGATCGGGATCTACAAAACCAGGTGGTTGTTTAACATATACCTCTTCATCTATCACTCGATATAAAAAGGCACACATCACATCAAGTTGAAAAACGTTGAAGTTCTTGGATGCAGCAAATGCCCGGAATATCCTAATAGCTTCTAATCTTGCCACTGGAGTAAAGGCATTAGTCTAGTCAATCCCATCATCTTGTGTGTATCCTTCAACAATCAGTCTAGCTTTGTTCTTGATGATGATGCCTCTTTCATCTTTCTTATTCCTAAACACCCATTTGGTTCCAATGGTAGTCTTCCCAGAAGGAAGAGGACAAAGGTTCCAAACTTTCTGTCTTTTGAATTGAAGTAGCTCTTGTTGCATAGCTTTAACCCAACTTCCATCCTTTAAAGCCTCATCAACTTTCTTTGGCTCTATCATGGATAAGAAACAAGAGTGAAGACAAACATTTGCTTCATGGGTTTGTCCTCTTGTCCTTACCCCTGTGACAACATCTCTAATGATGTTTGTGGTGGGGTCAGACTTGTGGATCCTAAGCTGAGGGATCACAGCAAGTTGCTAAGAGAGATCTAAATTAGAGAAATTTATATCTGGCATAGATGTTTCTCCCACCACACCAGCATACTTTTCAAAAGAGACTTGATCCAAGCAGTGTGTGACATCATTGATGTTCTCATCTATGGTGTGGTTAGTGGCATCAAGAAACTCTTGGTCAGTGTCACCACCACCATTCTTGTCTTCCACAATTGAGGTGTTCTTATCTGTTTGTGGAGCCTCTGAGCTGGAATTTGAAGGCACCTCAGATGTATCACCTGAGTTTGTCATTGCAGTGCTCATAGAATACTCATTAGCAGGAGTAGTTCCAAATGGAGCTGAAGATCTATGACTTGAAGGTCTTATCAGCTCAAATCTTGGATGAAGATCACCTGTATTTAAATTTTCTGCAGATCCTGAAACATTCTCACAAGATTTGTTAAAACAGTTGGTAAATAAGTCAAGATCAAATAACCAACCCGGACTAGAACCAACAACACAGGGTTTGTGTTCATTGAAAGTCACATTGGCTGACTCCTCAACAATTCTAGTTCTAAGATTGTATAATCTATAAGCTTTAGCTTGAGAAGAATATCTAATAAAGTGTCCATCATCTGACTTCTCAGCAAACTTGGCAATTTCATCTTTGGTGTTCAAGATGGTGCAAGGACATCCAAATGACCTGAGAAAACCAATGAAAGGTTTCCTCTTGTGCCAAAGTTCATAAGGAGTCTTGCCATGAGTCTTAACTACTAAAACTTTATTGTGCACATAGCAGGAAATGTTGACTGCCTCTGCCCAGAAGGTGATGGGCAGCTTAGAGTCAGACAACATGGTTCTTGCAGCTTCAATCAGTGTCCTGTTTCTCCTCTAAGCAACACCATTCTACTGAGTCTTGGGAGCACTGAATTGTCTTGTAATACCCTTTTCATCATAAAATGTATCAAGGATTTGGTTATTAAATTTAGTTCCTTGATCACATCTTATGATTTTGACCTTGTGATCAGATTGATTCTCAATCTTTAAGATGAAATTCTTCAGAATCTCAGGAGTCTCATCCTTAGTTCTAATGAGAAGACCCAAGTGAATCTTGTAAAGTCATATATGATCACTAAACAGTAAGAGGTCCTTCCTAAACTCAATACATTGGTGGGGCCAAAGAGATCCATATGTAACAAGTGTAGGGGTGGAGTGATGGAGTTTCTTTCCTTAGGCTTGTGAGAAACCTTATGTTGCTTCCTTTTCAGGCATGCAACACAGTGGTCATCACTTGTAAACTCTTTCTTTGGCATTCCACTTACCAAATCATGCTTAATTAATTTATTATCTTCTTCAAGTTTACATGGCACATTCTTTTATTCCATAGGAAAGACTTATCACTATTTGCTATAGACATAAAGCATGAAACTTCTCCTGAGGGAGAGGTTTCTTGCAAGTCCATCTTGTACATGTTTCCTTTCCTGGGGGCTCTAAGCAGGATATGCTCATGAGGAATGACCACACCAGGCTTAAGAACAATGCACTCATGCTTAGTAAAGAGCATGTTATGACTCTGATCACAAAATTGAGATGCACTCAGAAGATTGTATCCAAGCTCCTTGACAAAGTTTACCTTTTCTATGCTGAGCTTACCATTTGTGACCTTGCCCCTTCTAGAAATGTAACCACCTTCATCTCCTCCAAAAGCAACTGGTCCTCCATCAATCCTTTCAATGTTCTAGAGTAGTGACCTATTGCCTGTCATGTTCTTTGAACAGCCAATGTCTATGAGCCAGACATTTTTGTTTGTCTTTAGCTGTCCCTGCACAAGAGAATGATTAGTTATATTTGGAAACCCAAGCCTTGGTTGTCTTTGGCTTATTTACAAAAGGTAATTCAATAGTAATAGATCCTATGGTTGTACTAAGAGGATCTTGAGATATTGTTGATGGAGAAATCTCAGTCACTTGGTCTTTCTTAGACATCCATACCACCTTTGGAGTCTTGGACTTGACCTTCAAAACTTTGGAAGCTTTTGGAACTTCGGAGATTTGATGACTGATCCTTCAGAAGATTCAGCAGACACTGCAACAGACTTTAGTGCTTCGGAAGAACTCCTTTCTTCCGAGACCAACTTCTCTTCCGAAGGTAATTTTCCACTTGCCTTCTTAAATTTGGAGCTTTCGAAGGAAACAGATTTTCCTTCCGAAGCTTGAATCTTCTTGAGACCCTTTGAAGTCTTTGTTTTGGTCATATGGACAGTACCTTTACGATTGTATGGACAATCCTTAGCAATGTGAGTGGTACTGTCACACATGACACAATTCATCTTCTTCTTCACAAGAGCCTTTTCCTGAGAACAAGACTATCTTTGGTCACATCCCTTTTCTCCACCTTCATCTTTCCAATGCTGAGACATTCCTCTTGGGTTGAGAACTGTGCTTGGAGTTTGATGGTCCAGGCTGTGCAGCAGTGGTACACAGTAGATCAATCTTCTTCTTGTTACTGAGATGAGTTGAACAAGAACCAGATTTCTTAGCAGAAGAGTTTTGGTTGATGTCTTCAGTCCCTACCACTTTAAACCCTCCAGAGATGAAAACTTGTTTCTGCTTAGAGTCAAAAGTAGCCTTGATCTCTTAACCCTTCCTTGCCTTTCTTTTGCTCTTTCTTATCAAGTTCTTTCTCATGGACTTGGTCATCACAGTCTTCTTCTCCTCAGAAGAATAGTGACCCTTCTTGGAATCCTCCACTTCACTCATCTCAGAGGAATTCTTCACTATCTCTTCTTCATCCTCTTCACTCATAGGATTTTTGAGAGGAAGCTCATCTTCACAAGTTCCAAACCCAGGAGATCTTATAGGCAAGATTGTGTATGGAGGAGCTATCTCATTGGATCCTAGTCCGTGCCTGTTTTGATAGCACACTTTCTTGTGCAGGGATGAGGATATCATGTTCTTGAAGGTCTCTTCTTCAAGAATACTCTTTTCTACCCTAGCTTTGCTGATCACAAGCTCAGCCTGGCACTTAGTTAACTTGGTTATGAGATCTTTGATTTGAGTCCTAAAATTTGTGTGTTCATGCTTTAGAACTGAAATGGTTTTCTCTAGGTCCTCTATCCTTAGTTTATAATCTTTTTCAGACTTTCTAAAATCAGATTTTAAAATGTTTAAGGACTCAAGGTCATACGTCATTTCCAAGTTATAGGACCTGTATCTATCAACTTAGCAATGCATTCAGGTGTACAAAGATGTTCTAATACCTTGGCTTCATCATGATTTGACATCAATGCTTGGTTAGGAGAACCATCTTCCACCTGAAAGCTCCAGTCAAAGCCTCCTTCTTCAACAGTAACAGCAGCCTGCTGCTTTGACTTCTCATTCTGGAGAGCTTTGTCAGTGTAGTTGGTCTGGACTGTGTTTGGCCACCATTTGCTCTAGGTGCCTTACACTCTCGGGAAAAGTGGCCCATCAAGTTACAGTTGTAACACTTGACTTTGCTTTTGTCGACGCCAAACTTTCCACTGGTTGCATTGCTTGGGAACTTCCTTCCAGTCCTCTTGTAGAACTTCTTGGCTCTGTGAGTGAGAAGAGCCATCTGCTGGACTATTTTCATGTATTCCAGATCATCTGGATGAATACAGTCCAGGTCTTCAAGAGTGAAAAGAGAGTTGCCACAACTTTCATCAGAAAACACAAAAGCTTAAGAAGACCTCGTCTCTTGGAATGGGCTTCCTTGAGTGTAGTTCTCCCTTGCTGTCTCTGGGAAGGTGATGAAAGGACCATTTGATGAGTTGTCAGGGTAGCATAAGAGATGATGTTTGGGTTCTATGTTATCCTATTCAACCACATGTAGGACTGAACCCATTTGATTGTTGGAGTTGCCAGATGAACCTTGCATATTCATCTCCATCTGGTAGCCACTGAGAACCCATATAACTTTGTCAGAGTAACAGTTTTGAGATTTTTAGTTCTCTTGATCAGCACACAGTAGTGTGTCCATTTCCTAGGAAGTGAGGACATGAATTTCCTTACAATGTCTCTATTCTCAAGAGAAACTCCTCCATTCACTAGAGTATCCACAATCTCAACATACCTGAAGTACTGCTGAGTCATGATTTCACCTGTTTTTAAGGTGAAGTTTTCAAACTGTTGCTTTAGGAGATCCTTCTTGTTCTCCTTGGCTTCAGAGGAACCCTCATACATCAGTTTCAGTGCATCCCACAATTGCTTGGCTGTTTTGCACTTCTTGAAACCTCTATACACAGAGTATGGAAGGCCAGTTTGTAGAGCTATCAGGGCTCTTCTGTTAATCTCTACTCTCTTCTTATCTTCATCAGAGTAGTTAGCCGCATCTTTTGGGATCATACCAGCACCGGTAGCAGAAGGGTGCTGGGTATGAAAGGTCCATTCTCAAAAGACTTCCATATTCTTGAATCAAGAGACTTGATGAAACCTTCCATTCTCAAACACCAGGTATCAAACTCATCAAGGGTGATCAGTAGGGACCTGTTCATGCTTCCAGTTTCCATATCAATCTTGGAAATGGTTGCCATTTGAAAAGTTTAGTATTTGTGTGTGTGAGGGATCTTAAGAGGAGATTAACTAAAACTTAATCAAACAGTAAACTGGATTAACCAAGGTAAGACACTAAGAACACAAGTAATGTAAGAGACAAAACACAAAGAACACAAGTATATGCTTTTCAAGAATGCAGTATATTGCTTTCTCTATGTTCTATACAAGTGTTACAAAGCATATTTGAAAGATACAAGAACATGAGATACTTATACTACATCCTATAGCTGGCTATACTTTGAAAGCTAGCTAGATACAATTGACTAGACACAAAACAAAATCAATTGTAGAGTCAAAAGGCAAATTGCCTTTTGACTTGTGACTATGACATGCCATATCTCATATCCTTATCTATTACAAAAAGGATAAAGTACATGAAGTAGAAAGTTACAGACTCAAGACCTCAATGTAAGGTTACCAAAAGCATGGACCTTTTCACTAACTCATGTAAGTTGGTGACCTTACAGAGGTGCAGCAGAAAGGTTTCCAGCTTTATGGAAATGTACATCAGATAAAGCATGTATTAAAAGTCTTCGGAAGAAATCTGCCATCATGAGTTGAAGCTTTGGAAGACTTTGTCTCTGAGGCTTCGAAAGGCTTCATATTTGGCTTCAAAAGATATTGATCTTTGCTTCGGAAGATTTTAAACTTAGAGTATTTTCTGTTGCATGTGTAAAACTTCTTAAGCATTCTTCTTCAATGCACTTGTGCAGCATGCAGGATAGACATTGGGTGTTTAGGTTGCATCAGCCTCTTCAGTAATCTCTACAAGGTCCGATAGCAATAAATGGTTCTATCAGTTGATTAGGACCATACAATCAAAGAAGTTTCGATCTTTGCATCAGCAGAAGCTATAATGCATTTTTAGCATGAGTAGAAGCTACAGTGTATTTTCAGCATCAGAAGAAGCTACAATGCATTTTCAGCATCAGCAGAAGCTACAATGCGAAACTTAATAAAAATTGACTATTTGTAGATTGGTAAATTACAGATGAGTTAAGGTCTTTAAAAGCATAATTTATTTTCATAGATTGGTAATCTATGAAAATTTAAATTATACTTCAGCAAAAGTGAGTTTTTAATTCTAAGTCATCCGTAATTGATCTTTGGAATACGTAGAAGATCTACGGAAGCGGAGCCTATCTATGGAATCCGTAGAAGATCTACGGAAGAACTAAAAACTATGAAAAAAGGATAGAGGGTCCAAATTCATTAAGTAAATGAATTTTTTGTGTTCGGCAGAGTATAAATGATGTTTTGATTTAAACTTTCATTATTCACTTTTTCAGACCTAGGAAAGCGGACTTAACAAACCTTTTCCCCCTTTTACAAACATTCAAAATTACCAAATCAACACCTCAAACTAACACATAAACTTGATCTCAGATTGTTTATATGAGGGTAAATCATATCATAATCATCAATTATGAACTGTTTGATTCTTTGTTATCATTAAAATTGCCCGTATTCTTATGTCTGTGGTGTTGATTCTAATCTATTCTTCTTAAACTCCACTGAACAGATGTTGAATCGATTTGCAAAAGAGCATAATGTGTGTGCACTTCTCGATGCTGATGACCCTATATCGAAAGGGTGTCAAGACATTATTAGATATATGCGATGATCCAGGCTCATTTATGCTTTAACAACACACCCTGTGATTCATCAAATGCACATAATTGATTAATGGAACTCAACACGAATAAAGGAGGATGGAGAATCAAAGGTCATTATGGCATATATAAGAACTGAGTACTTCAGGATGGATGAACAGACTATTAGGAGGGTTCTAGAGTTAGGAGAACAAGAAGCTGGTCACCCTCATGTATTCGAGAATGAATACATAGAGAAAGTATTCTATCTGATATGATATGATGGTGATTTTGAAAAAGGAGTGATAAAGAAAGAGAGATTATGCAAACCATACAGATTCCTATGTCACACGTACCTGAAGTGCATCTCCAATAGGAAGTCTTGGCTTGATAGATTCTCTAGGCACATTTCATCTATGATTATTGGTATTTTGAGGAAGGACGTACAACTACTCAAAGTACATTTCAGTTGTCTATGTGACCATATCAGAATGCAAAACTCTGACAAGATGTATATACTTCCATGGTTCTTGCAACTAATCATCAATGTAGATATACCTGGAATAACCAAAGATGGTGATGTGGTTCACTCAAGCACATCTACGAAGATATGTACCGAATAAGATCAATGGGAAGTATGAAGGAGGATATATGCCCATGTTTGCACATATGGCTAATCCTAATGGTAAAATACCCCAAGAATTGGTATGGGTGTTCAGCCACTAACTATATGCAAGCCTCACATTCACCCCATCAATCTCCCATTCACCAACATCATCAATCTCCACAACATCATTCACCAGCCAGTTAAATCACCCAACCAATCTCTCCAATTCTACCTCTATCACCCGGTCATCAACACCATGAAACTTCTCAACCTCAATCACCTGAGAGTGTGCGTACAAAGCCTGTCACTGCTACTCAGTCTCAAAACTCAGTTCACACTAATGAAACTGAGTTGGTTTCCCAAGCTAGCACCATCCCACTCCCACTCACCAACTCACAAAAACCAAATTCATCTAATTAAAATAAACTAGTTTCACTAACCATTGATCTTTAGTAACAACAACAACAACTTCAAGAGAATGGAAATCAAGCAGTTGAGTCCTGCTCAAGTTTAGCAAGTGCAGCCCCTACTAATGACAATGATGATGAGACTACTGTTGAACATAATGAAGGAGAATAAGAAGGAAATTATGTTGATGTAATTGCTTGTCATGATGAGGACTTGAGTGAATATGACATTCCTGTGAAGATGAGTTATCTAGTAGCTGAATATAACAAACTGGTCATCAAGTCAAACAAAAGAAAGCAAAGGATTCAAGAGTTGAAAGGTGTACTAAAAGAAAAAGATGATGAGCTGATGAAGCAAGATTCAATAATTAAGAGATAAAGAGAATATGCACAATGCAATACTAAAGTGATTGATGCATTACTTTAAGAAGAAAAAGAGCTCAAAGAATCAATGAGGTTTGACAAGGCTGAAATGAAGAAGATGATTTTGGAAATTGATCATGTAACCAATTCTCTTTCTGTTCAATATACTAAGCTATAAAGAAATGAACATGAGATAAATGAGCTAAAGATGAAAATCTGTGCCTGGAATCAAATGTTGCTCAAACAACAAAACCATTAAAAGAAACCTCTAAGTCTTCAAAGCCTATTATTCAATACACCATGAAGAGAAAGTACCTAGTTACTACCCATAAAGAGGTATATAATTTACAAGATTCACCTAAAAGTTCAAGGCCAATATCTTCTGAGCACACTCCTTCAATGGATGTATCAACTTCAAAGCCTAAGTATCATGATGAAACTGATAGTGATGAAGAATGGAAAAAGCTCTCTAAAGAAGATATTCCCAAATAACAAGAAGAATCAAAGGTTGATGATCTTCTGAAAACAAAAGACATATTAGAAGAGAGTCCTGAGTCAACAATGTTTATGACCCTTGTCAACCATGGGTTTTCATTTGACATGGTAGAAAGGTTGAACATGACTAAGATGAAGAACATGCTGAAGGAATTTGAGATAGCAAGCTTCATGATCCCAAATTTCAATTATGAAACATTCATAACCTTTTAATCAACTCAGAAGATAAAGAAGGAGTAAGGTCATTACAATAAAACCAAGTTAAGCAAATACAATATGACCTGGAGCATGTGATGTCAGTTGGTGAGCTAAGGAGGATGATGGAGCACGTGATATCTGTTGAACTTGAAACTGGAGTAAGATTTAGGACTGAAGCACCTAATCCTTCTTATTAAAATCAATAAAGACTCCTGATGAGCTAGTGACAGTTGAAAGTCAAGATCAACACAATGGAAAGGAAAAACTAATCAGAGAACCCAGAGTGGTAATCCTGGAAAAAATATGGCCATTGGGCACAACTGTGAGAGAGACAACTAAAGGAAAATATTCTCTAATACAGTTGTTTGATCACATTACAACTCCCACTTCTACTATGGAAAACAAGATTATGACCTGGAAATTTGATCCAGAGTGGGACTGTGCATTACTGAAGAAGGTATCTAGAAGAGTCGAATACTACCACTTACATGAATCAGTTTTGTTGCTTCCTCATGCTGATATACGCAATTTTCATAACTTAATCATCTCATACTATCCAATAAGCCCAAGAGGAAGACATTTCTCCGTATCTATTAGGAAATTAAAAACAAAATTCAAAGATGACTTACTGAAATAGTAAGAAGAGAAGATGATGAGCACAAGAAAAGAAGAAAAATAAGATCAAAATCGAACTCCTTTGCATTGATTGATGATGAATTTATGAGGAGAGTTGGGTATTCAAACAGAACAACAACAAATAAGACCATAGAAGGTACTCAATATACATTTCTTATAACTGAATGGGGATATGTTGTGAGAACTAAAGGGCTGGTGTTCTTAACGAATGAAGAAACAAAGAAAGCTCAAAGGATTAGCCTCTTTGATCCGGTGGAAATCAAGCTACTCCACCCAAGTTAGACTTCATATTTGCATGACAATTTCTTTCCAAAGCTGACTAATGAAACAGCTTAGCATGATATATGCATATATGTTCACATGACTGAAGTGATTGCTAAACTGCATGCAAAGGCATATAAGAGAAGAAGATATGAGGTTGGGCTATTGAAAGGAGTTGACATCAAGGAAGTATCCAAACTAAAGATGTCAGAATAAGATGAGCTTGGAATTGTCAATAATCAAAGTGTTGTGGAAACTCTCACAATAGAAGAAGACATTTTGGGGTTGAACTTTTAGACACTACAAAAGATATGCAGAATGGAGATCAAGTAAAAACATGATGATTAAGAGGATGTAGTATCATACTTCAACAAGAAAATGGTGTCAAGGATGGAGGAGCTTTTAGTTTTCAAGAGCTGATTACAAGTGTCTAAGCCTAAGGGGGAGTATTGTTAGATGTAGGAACAATAGGTCTATATCATTTTGTATAGGCTTAGAACTCTAATCAATACTTGTAATTAATGACTATAATTCATTATTTTTATGTATGACTTATGTATATAGGTTAACCCTTATTTATTTTGATTTATGTATGATTGCACGTTAAATATTATACTTGGCCAAATTGTTAATTTCACTAAGTGTAAGAAACATCTACGGATGAACATTTTGTTCTTCCATATATATGTTCTTACAAAAACAATCATCCAAAGATCTTATGTGGATGAACATCCAACTCTGAAGTTCAAGTGCACCTTGGGAAGAACAAATACCTTTGGATGAACAAGATAGCTTCGGAAGAACAAGATAGCTTCGGAAGAACAAAGTACCTTGGGAAGAACAAACATCTACGGAAGACTATGTAGTTGCGGAGTCCAAACACTTGTAATTTCAATAGTGCAAGTGTTACTAGTCAACAACTGAAGAAGATAAGTTCGAATCCCAAGAGATCCGGTGGTTCCTTAACAGAAACAATAGGTGTCTATAAATATGGATCCTAGGTTTCACATAAAAAATAGACAGATGAACCATAACACAATCAATTCTACCACAAACATCACATCAATTCAAACAATCAAACGCAAACTCTAACAGCCGTCACATCAATACATCATCAACCTTAATACGATCATAGCTTATATTGTTTATTGCATTCATTCTTTATTCATTTGTAATTATTAATGAGATTTCAATGAAATACTTTTGAATCAAATCTTGTTTGCTTATTTATTGTGTTCGTATCATTGTGTTCATCATAACAAACATTTACTTGATTTGATATTTGTTCATGAAACAATTAAACAATAGTTAATGTTCATTCCAAAATCATTATCTTGATTCCATTCTTCTAACATTGATAAATCCCGATTGCGATCATTGGATTCACAAGTTGGATTTGCAAGAAACCTCCCTATCAGCAGAAGTTTCTTTCTTTCTATCAAAAGCCAATAGTATTGACTCTTTCATTTAGCGTTTATAAATTAATTAAAGATGATTTGATAACTGGAATGCAAAAGAAAGAGTTTACAAGTAATGACCATTGTATTGCATGTCTTAAAGGAAAGCAGCACAAAGTGTCACACAAGCCAAAGAAATGAACTCCATCACTACTCCCCTACACTTATTTCAAATGGATCTCTTTGTCCCCACAAGTTTCATGAGTTACAAAGAACTAAATATTGTCTTCAGATTACAAATGATTTCATAAGATATACTTGGGTGTTCTTTCTTAAAAGTAGCGAAGAGACCCCTAAAATCATAAGATCCTTCACTCTGAAAGTTGCGAATCAATATGATCACAATGTTAAGATCATAAGATACAAAGAAGGAAATTAATTCAATAACCAAATCCTTGATATATTATACTATTAAAAGGATATCTAAAGACAATATAGTGCTCCTAGAATAAATGGTGTTGCTAAAAGGAGAAATAGGACACCTATTGAGGCTGCAAGAACCATGCTATGTGCAATAGAGAGTTATAGTAGTCAAAACTCATGGTAAGACACTTTATAAACTATGGCATCAAAAAGACATTTCCTTTGGTTCCTCGGGTTATATGAATATCCATGCACCATCTTGAATACTAAAGATCATATAGCCATGTTTGCAAAGAAAACAGATGATGGACCCTACAGTGGCTAGTCTTCCAAAGCTAATGTTTATAGAGTATATAATATCAAAACTAGAGTATTTAAGGAGTCATACTTGAAGACAACATCAATGATGTTGCACACTTCCTAGATCAAGTCACACTTGATGGGTGTGCTAATGTGGTAGGTGATAATCAATCGCAATATCTATGTTTTTTTTAAAATTGGATCTATCAAACCAACTTGATGTGATTTTTAAATAACAATCCACAAGTCACATCCTACCACAAACATTGTTGGATATTGTTGGACCCTAAAAAGGATCATACATGCCAGTTCAAGAGGTGGTTCATGATTGTTCTATTTGAAAATCCCACAAGTCTATGAAGATATGTGGGTGACGAAACTAGAGAAGAAGACCAACTATCGGTTATCTGCATTTGAATATACAGATGAACAAAAAAATGCCGTCAAGTGTTTGGTCATTCGCATATACAAAGAACAATTTTTTTCAAGTATTTGTTCATGTGCATTAACTAATGCAAATGCAAAGAAGAAAAATGAGATAAGTATTTGTTCATCCACATTTGTCAATGCTGATGAAGAAACTTAATGGTGAAGACAAAGAGGAAATCTTGATGAAATCCAAGTAATCTGCATTAGTTAATGTGGATGAACATATACAAATGCATATTAGATTTTTCTACTTAAACTAGTATTCTGATGTATATTGTTAGGGTAGTTTAGACATTTTGTTCATGCCTTATGTCAGCCTATAAATAGAATCGAATACCTTACTTTTAGGAAAACTAGAATATTAGAATCTTCGATTGTCATATGTTTTAGAGGTGTCAAGTTACTGTATTTTGCAAGAACCTAATCATTAATTCTAACTTGTTTACCTTCTTTACTACAAAAAACATTTATGAGTATTTTCAGCAGTCAATGATCCTTGATTGTGTATTTCTACTACATATCATCATATTTGATCCATTATTGAAGTCACATCAACAAAGAGAATATTATTCTCGTACCCAATCAATTGGTATTAGAGCGTTGGCTCTTGGATTCGCTTCAAAACATCTTAGATGTAAATGAAAATTGATTGATCTGGTGATTAAGTTGCTATTATAAAGTTATTCAACTTCTAATACATTTTCATTCTAAAAATTATTTGAAACATCGATTTTCACCACTCTTCTTCGACCTGAAATCATAAGAACTTCTTCGGAAAGTGGATTATGAACAAAATTAAATGAAGACATCTTCATCATCAAAGATTATTGACCTAAAATCAACAAAATTCATTTTAATAGTAAACTATTCATTATATAAACCTACTACTAATACTATTTATGGATATCATACAACTGATTGTTTCTTCAAATTTAAAGGCTTGTAGATTCCTCAAAACAAGCCCATCTAATCCTTTACAACTGTGAAAGCCAAATCTATAAGTCCAGCAGACAATAAACAACAAGAGTTTCAATTTCTGATGTTGACTATGATCAATGGCAATCAAAGAGAGTCAAAAGAAATCAAAATCTAAATATGAAAGTGTCAGATCTAGAACAATAGATCTAGATCATTTTGTATAGGATTTGAACTTAAATCAATACTTGTAATGAATGATTGTAATTCATTTTTTTGATGTATGCATTATGTATATAGGTTAACCCATATATGGGTTGATTTACGTATGCTTGGAGGTAAAACATTATCCTTGGTCAATTTGTGAAATTGATTAAGTGTAAGAAACATCTACGGATGAACATTTTTGTTCTTCCGTAGATAGCTTTCTTACAAAAACAATCATCCGAAGATCTTTAGCGGATGAACAACCAACTCTAAAGCTCAAGTGAAGATACCTTCGGAAGAACAAAGTATATTCGGAAGAAGAAAGTATCTTCGAAAGAACAAAGTATCTTTGGAAGAACAAAGTATATTCAGGAGAAAAAATTATCTTTGGAAGAACGAAGTATCTTTGGAAGAACAAAGTATCTTCGGAAGAACAAAGTATGTTGAGAAGAACAAAATTCTAGTGGATTAACAATCACCTACGGAAGACTATGCAACTGCAAGTCCAAACACTTGTTTTTAAATAATACAAGTGTTACCAATCAACAAGTCAACAAGACAATTTCAAATCATAAGAGATCTGGTGTTTCCTTAATAGAAACATGAATGTCTATAAATATGATTCCTAGGTTTCACAACAAAAGGGTGATGGACGAGCAATACCACGACAAATAGAAAATCTCACATCGATTCACACAATCAATCCATCGCAAACCCTAGCAGCGTCACATCAATACATCATAAACATTAACACGATCAAAATAGTTATTGTTTAGAATTCATTCTTTATTCATCTGTAATCGTTTATCAGTTTTAAAGAAATACTTTTGAATCAAATCTTGTTTGCTTAGTTATTGTGTTCATATCATTGTGTTGGTCATAATAAACATTTAGCTCGATTTGATATTTATTCATTAACAATTAAAAAATAGTTAATGACCTTTCAACAATCATTAACTTGATTCTATTCTAACACTGACAATTCATGATTGCAATCCTTGGATTCACAGGTGTTATCAAAGCCAAGTGCTCATTGATTTAAATTGATTGATCTATCGGTGTTAGAATTGTGTAGTTCTCTGCTTGTTTCATTAGATCTATCAGTTTGCTAATTAGATATATTGTTTTTTATCAAATCATTTTGCTGTGAATTGATTTTTGCTTAAACAATAAAACAGGTGAACTGTCTTTCATCGAGTACTATTTCATTACTGGTTTAAACGTAGATAAATATTCACATTAATTGAGTAGTTGATTGATATTCATATATTGTTCAAATTATTTAAACAAATACATTAACAAAATCCTTGACTTGATAATTAATTATCATTAAAAGGATTGACTGATTTACGACCGCAATCACTTAATTTTTATTAATTAGGTTTTGTCACTAATTAGTAATTTACTCAAAAAGAAACTTTGTTTAGTTAAACTCTTTTAATTTAACTAAAACTGAGTAACTTTGGTGGAACATCATACCAACCTCCAAAGTTGGAAACAAAAGCAGTTTTTAAATCTTGGAAAATCAAATTTAGGAATCTTGTAAATTATACTGATTCCCACTTATGGAGATCGATAACTGAAGGTCTTTATATTCGTCCCATTATTGGGCCGGATTATAATGACAATAATCAACCCATAAGTATGAAAAAGTTGATATCAAAGCATACAACTTGCTTAGTATGCCTTTACTTGAAGAAATATTGATCAGGTGTGAGAATTACAAAACAACAAATTCCTTGTGGAAGATTCTTCATACACTTAGTGAAGGGAGTGATGAAATCAGAAGCATTATGAAGGACACACTTGACCCATAATATGAAACCTTTCATCATTTTAAGGGTGAATCAATTCATCAACAACTCCATAGATTTATGCAACTTGTACGAAAGACGAACATCTTGGAGTTGAAATACACTAATGAGGATTGAATAAAAAGATGCTACATACATTGCCTGAAAGTTGGAAGCAAACTATGTGCATGTTCAATAACACCATAGACCTCAAAGTAAAATGTTTAGATATCTTAGTAGCTCAAGTGGAGGCTCTTGAAATGGATGAAAAATAAAGAAACATGTGTGAGAACAAATGTCACACCCTATCACTTTAAAGAAACAAAAAGTGCTCGAAGTGCCATTATTTCTAATAATGATATTGACAACTCTTGTACTTTGAGTGAAGATGAAGAAGAAGTGAGCTTTTATGCATTAAAACCTTCCAAGAAATCGTCTCAAAGTAAATCATGAAAGGAAAAAGGAAGAACCAATGATAGAAGAGATGCCTCTACATCATGAGCAAATACTTCTTCAAACAACCAAGTAGAGCCCATCACTGTGATTTTGGAGTCTGAAGATCAAAAGGCAACCTTTGCAGCTTTTAGTTCAAGTTTTCAAGCTTACTTGGTAAGCACCTTATCATCTGCCATCATTTGCAAACCAGACGTTGATGAACTACATCCGAATGTAGAGAGGAGATGGATCTTCAATGGTAAAAGGCTATGATTGCTTACAGAGCCAAACAATAACTGAGATGAGATATCTCAATGATCTGTCAGACAACCATAGCTAACCAACTCATCCCTACTAGCCACAAATGCATCATAGGAGCAAGTAATTCTAAAGAATCTGGAGTGATCATACTTCAAGATGGAAGCTATGACTGGAGCATGTATGAGAAGGAAGTCTTGAAAGAGAATCAAGCTCTAATGGCCCACATGGAGAATAAAGTTCCACCCATAGCTAGAGAGGTAAGAGAGAGATTAGTTTCATCAGTATGTGTTGAGGAAGTTGAAAGAAATAGAGTCAGTGCTTAACAAATGGCTAATAAAGTAAAAGAAACAATGATTTTGAATGAATCTCATGTAAGAGAACATAAGTTATATCAAATAAAAATTAACTATTTACTAAAAGATTTAGATAAACTTGTTTAAGAAACTTACATTTTAAAAGCACAAGTTGAGCATCTGACCACTTCCTTAACCAAATCCATGGCTGATCATGCATCAACTAAAGTGAAACTTTTAAAGTTTCAACTTTCATCTCAACAATATGAGAAAATTTTAAATTCTCAAATTGAATCAAAGAACAAGTATGGTTTGGGATATAATGCTATTTCACCTCCTATAAGTAATAATTACACAACTTTTCTTGAAACAATGACAAACAATTTGTCAAAAATCATTTTATGCCAAGCCCCAAGTTTGAAACAAAATCTAACCAACATGTTAATAATCATGAAACTAAGGTGAGTGAAACTGAGTCTTCTGAATCAGAACATATTAAACAAAATGATTTAGGATTTGACTTTCATGTGTGTGATGACTTAAATGATTCTAATGAACATGATGATGATCAACTAAACATTGGTAAGAATGTTGCTTTTGAAACAATCATTCCCAAAGTTCTTGAAGAAACAAAGTTGCAATATCCTCCAAAACAAAGAAACATGTTGAAGACTATTTGCAAGAACATAGCTCAGCTAAATGAAGGTCTACAAGAACTTCATCAGCAACAAAAACCATCAACTGAAGGAATTGACCAGTGTACATCTACCAAGGAAGTACACGCTTCTTCCATAGAAAAAGCATGAAGAAACAATCAGCAAAACTTCAACGAAAGAAGAAACCTTCTTCAGCAACAGATCTTCGGAAAACCTAATCTACTAAATCAGTAGAAGATGTGCGGAAGGCAAAAGCATCAACTAACAAATCAAAGAAGAAACCCGTGAATTCCAAGCAGCAGAAATCAGTAAATTGACAGGATCAGTGATCACAAGTTTGACGTATCAGAATATAAAGCAGCGGAATACAAACACGAATTAGACAAATTGTAGCAAGCAATCGATACTTGTAAGCGTTAAGATCGCATACGTTATAGGGAGAGAATATGAATTTCTGATTTCTAGGAATGTTTATAGATGTAGAATATTTCTAATCGAATCAATCAATCATTCCATTCAATTGCTCATATCACTCAATCATTACAATAGGTTGTCACTCCTTATATAGAGTGCAACAGTCACTGCAGTTATCACGGAAGTGACAACTGGCAGATCCAATACAGAAATAACTAATTCTTAACAAACTACTGAAATGTTCACAACTACTGAGAACATATGAGCAAGTTAAGTACAAAATATAAAACTACTGAAACTACAACGACTGAAGAACAAGCTCTTCAGTCGTTTTACAAAACTACTGAAACAAAGAAAATAAAACTACTGATATCACAACTACTGAAGAAGTACTCTTCAGCAGTTGTGACAAACTACTGAGGCTTCAGTACTTGATCTTCAGACTTTGACCTTCAGGCGTTTCATCAGCTGATGACTTCAGTAGATATCATCAGCTGATGTCTTCAGTCTTTGTCTTCAGACTTTGTACATCAGTTGTTGATCTTCAGTACTTGTGAACTCTTCAGCTGTTGTACTTCAGTACTTTGGTCTTTCAGCTTCAGCACTTGTGTTCTTCAGCTGTTGTACTTCAGCACTTTGGTTCTTCAGCAGTTAAGGTCTTCAGCACTTGATCTTCAGCTGTTGAAGTCTTCAGCACTTGTCAAACTACTGATGAGGCTTTCAGCAGTTGTTGTGATACCGTGTGGGACTTAGAGGTTTTCTGATCTTGGCTCATTGGTTCTTTTGGTCCAACATAAATGGTGAACCAGAATCCCTTGTTAGTATACTAGGGAAAGGCAAGGAAAAATCAACAACAAAACTGGAAAAATAATTGAAGCTTCAAAAGATGAATAAGAAAAAGAAAGCAGTTAATTCTCATGAAGAATCAGAGGAAATATATTGTAAATGGTGTGATATGAAAAATCACAATACTAAAGATTGTTAGTTCAGTAGCTATTGTTCTATTCGCAATATGAACAATCACATGACTTCCGACTACTACTTCAACAAACATTGTTCAATTTGCAACAAAAATAACCATTCAACTCAGGAATATTATTTCATCAAGAAAAACAACACAAAGAGCACAAAAAATTCACAATTTAAGAAGGCTATATTAGCTCTCAATCTACTCAAAGACAAGAATATATTAAACAAAGAAGCAGCAAAAAAACAAAAACCAAAACCAAGGAGAAAACATGTGCTGGTGATAAACCTTTGAAGAAAAGAACATCATTTGAGCAATCAAAAACACTCATAAAAGGGTGGATCTGAGTGATAAAGAAACAAATGTTGAAAATTATTTCTTTGATAATTTTGAAAAGGGAAGTCATGTACCTCACTCAAAATCAAAAGATAATGAAATTTCCAACAATCAAGGTTTAGTATCAAAACCAAAGCAACAAACCAACAAAGGTAAGGTGAATGAAGAAGAGATTAAGAAACCAGAACCTAGTTTAACAACCTCATCTTCAATAGAATCATCCTTACCACAAACAACAAAAATTGAATGAGTAAAAACTAAAACTAATACTGAAGCTTCAACACTGATTCATGAAGAAGTAACAATTTTAGACACTGCAAGCAAACCCAAGATTATTATGGCTTATGTAAGGCCCCATTCCCGGGACGCTTACAGCTGGGTTCTCATCCCACATAAAACATATAATTACGTTTGTATTTAATAAATCGCAGCGGAAAACTAAAACAAACTTTCATTTCCATGTAAATGCTTTTGCAAACTAATACAACATTCATTACAAAAATTGTTTGTTCACATTACAATGCAAAAACATTAATCAAAAGAATGCCATCCCAAGAGGCTGAGTAGTCGCACGTGCCAGCCTCAGCAATCATTACCTGCCAACTGGAAACACATCAAAGTCAGCGTTGCTGAGTGAGTTCTAGTTTTATAAATAAAACATACTTTACTTTCAGATAAAACCGTTCGTACTTTTACATGATCACACATCATACGTACACATAGATAATATCATTATTATCTTTCTTCATCCGTTCGTTCCTTCTTTCATTACCTTACTTGCGCATCGGACATCATCCCAAACCAATACCATGTGCTACACCCCGGTTAATCGTAGCTACCGGGCCGAAGTCAACGAATGACAGCTAAACGTATGCGCGGTACTAGGAGTAACCGTCAGTCTTAGCTACTGGGCCGAAGTCAACGAATGACAGCTAAACGTATGCCACAGTACTAGGAGTGAGCGGTAGAGGTTTTACATTTGGGGTCAATCACCAAGAGGGACCCCGTATCCGATGTGTGCAAGACGTTCATTCGTTCATCATGTTCCTCTTCCTTTATCTTTCACATTACGTTACATAATACTTCGTTCATTCATCATAACAAGTAAAGCCACAGGAAAGATATTATACATCACATTAAGGAACATAAACATGCATCAACATCACATCATACATGGCAACATCATACATACATAACGTACAACATCATCACCCTCATGATGCCCAACATGCTTTCTAAGACCTCGATCGTCATCTTAAAACTCTTATGGGAACCTTTACATCAAAACTTACATTTGCACTCTCCCCCGAAAGTCAGAAGTCAATCTACACCTTCCTCGGGTTCAACAGCCCTATTACGGCGTATGGACACCCTTCAGTCGCATGGCCTCCATACGACTGAACATCATGCGAATGAACTAATACGGATGAACACCTGTGCGAATGAACATTCAGTCGGGCGAATGGACAATGCGGATGAACACCTATGCGAATGAACATCCAGTCGTGCGAATGGACAATGCGGATGGACCTCATGCGAATGGGATTAATGCGAATGAGCACTTATGCGACTAGACCTTCAGTCGCATGACCTCCATGCGAATGGCCTTTCAATCGTGCGAATGGACCTTCAATCGTGTGAATGGACATCGATCATGCGAATGGACCCCAATCGCACCCTAATCGGCCGTATGGCCTCCATTCGGCCTCCAGTCGGTCGCCTAGCCCTAACTGATGCAGAATGCAGTTCATCCCGACTGCAGCCGAGGGTTTTCGGCCTCCAAACTCATCTAAACCCATTTTTAGCCCAAATCGACCATCCTAAACCTTAGGGATGCATACCACGACACCATTCAAGCACAACACAAGCTCACAATCAAGTCACAACGCATCATACATACACATACACATACACAAACGGGTCAACTTACACACATGAAAAACCGATTTCAGATGTTTTCCAGCCCCAAATCGTTTGAAAACAAGTAAAAGAGGGGTCTTAGAACTCACCTAACGAGCACAGCGACAAGAGCTTCGATTCGGCTTGCTTCACGACGATTTTGGCGACCCGAACCGACCCAAACCAACACTTTTCCTCTTTTTTTCTCTTCTTCCTCTACTCTTCTCTTTGTGAGCTGAAATGTGAGTGTGGGGAGAGTGGGCAGCCCTCTCCCTACATATATCACCACATTTCCCAACTTTTCTTCGTTGGCGGGTTTGGTCCCTCGACTTTTGGACTTTATTTTCCTTTTCTTTCGCCACCGGCTTCAAAATAATAAATACCCGGGTGTTACAAGTCCACCCCCTTAAATAGGTTTCGTCCCTGAAACCTGTTATTCGTCGAACAAACGCGGATAATGCTGTCTCATTTCTTCTTCAGTCTCCCACGTTGACTCGGATCCTTTCCTGTGCTTCCACTGTACACGCACAATAGGAACCACTTTATTTCGCAGCCTCTTTTCTTTACGATCGATGATTGCCACTGGTTGCTCCACATAGTTGAGTCGTTCGTCTACTTCAATATCTTCCAATGGGACAATCATACCTTCATCTGCTAAGAACTTCCTTAAATGAGATACATGGAATGTCGGGTGAATTCCACTTAACTCATCCGGCAACTCCAATCTATAGGCCACCTCTCCTACTCGAGCAATGATTCAGAAAGGGCCTATATATCTTGGGCTCAACTTGCCCCGCTTTCTGAATCTGATAATACCCTTCCAGGGTGAGACCTTCAACATAACCCGGTCACCCACCTGGAACTCAATTGGCCTACGTCGCTTATCGGCATACGACTTCTGTCTATCTTTGGCTGCCTTCATGAAGGCTTTAATCTTTTCAAGCTTCTCTGTCGTAGCCTCGATTACCTCGACGCTCCCCAATTCCTTCTGACCAATATCACCCCAACAAATGGGTGTTCTGCATCTCCTACCGTATAGCATCTCATATGGTGGCATACCAATACTGGCATGATAGCTGTTGTTGTATGAGAATTCAGCTAACGACAGGTGGTCATCCCAACTTCCACCAAAATCGATCACACATGCCCGGAGCATGTCTTCCAGTGTCTGAATGGTCCTTTCTGACTGACCATCAGTCTGGGGATGATAAGCCGTGCAAATATGTAACCTCATCCCCATAGCGTCGTGGAATTTCTTCCAAAATTTAGATGTAAACCGAGTGTCACGATGAGAAACAATAGACACCGGCACGCCATGACGAGTTACAATTTCCTTGATGAACAGATCAGCCAACCTCTCCGATGAATACGTCTCGCGGATCGGTAGAAAATGAGCGCTCTTCGTCAGACGATCAACTATCACCCATATGGCATCATACCCTTTCGGGGTACGCGGCAGCTTCGTAATGAAGTCCATGGTGATGTGCTCCCATTTCCATTCTCGTATATCCAAAGGTTGTATCTTCCCATACGGCTTTTGATGCTCTGCCTTCACTTGTAAGCAAGTAAGGCACTTACTCACATACTCCACGACGTCACGCTTCATACCCGGCCACCAATAATCTTTCTTCATGTCATGGTACATTTTCGTGGCACCAGGATGAATGGAGTATCGAGCCTTGTGGGCTTCATCCATTATCTTCACCCGTATATCCCCAAATGAGGAATCCACACACGACCGAATCGAGTTCTAACACCGAGTGTGTTTTCACCTAATTCCTCAACCAAACCTCTCATTCTTTCCGAGTTAAGATGATCTTCCTTCAATGCCTCATCTTGAAACTCCTTAACTTGCTTCATCACATCAGAGGTCATGATTAGTTGATAAGCTTTCACCCGAATCGGCTCGGGCCTCTCTATTCGGCTAAGGGCATCCGCCACCACATTAGCTTTGCCTGGATGGTAATCGATCTCGCAATCATAATCCTTATAAGTTCCAACCATCTCCTCTGCCTCATGTTCAGATCCTTTTGCTCGAAGAAGTACTTCAAGCTCTTATGATCGGTGATATGGTGCACTTCGTCCCGTAGAGATAGTGCCTCCAAATCTTTAGTGCAAAGACCACGGCTGCTAGCTCCAAGTCATGAGTAGGATAATTGACCTCATGAACCTTTAACTGTCGAGATGCATAGGCTATAACCTTCCCTCTCTGCATTAGCAACACCCCAACCCCGAGTAGGAAGCATGAGAATAAACACTAGATCTTCACTTCCATCGGGTAATGACAGAACAGGAGCTCGAGTCAGTCCTGCCTTCAGCTCTTCGAACGCCTTCTCTTGAGCTTGACCCCATACAAACTTCACATCCTTTCGGGTCAACTTAGTTAGTGGAGAAGCAATCTTAGAGAAGTCTTGGATGAATCTTCTATAGTAGCCCGCCAAGCCCAAGAAACTACGGATCTCGGATGGCGTCTTTGGTGACTTCCATTGCATAACCACCTCCACCTTCGCCGGGTCAACCATAATCCCGTCAGGATTCACCACATGACCCAAAAACTGAACTTCGCGCAACCAGAACGCGCACTTGGAGAATTTAAGATACAATTTCTCCCTTCTCAACGTCTCTACAACCTCCCGAATATGACCGGCATGCTCAATCTCGCTCTTTGAATAAATCAGGATATCATCAATAAACACAATCACTGATTTATCCAACATAGGCCGACACACATGGTTCATGAGATCCATAAAAGCAGCTGGCGCGTTGGTCAAACCAAAGGACATGACAAGAAACTCGTAATGGCCATAGCGCGTACGGAAAGCTGTTTTAGGGATATCTTGCTCCTTCACCTTCAACTGATGATAACCAGATCGAAGATCTATCCTCGAGAACCAACTAGCACCCTGAAGCTGGTCGAACAAATCATCTATCCTCGGTAAGGGGTAGCGGTTCTTCACTGTCAACTTGTTCAGTTCGCGGTAGTCAATGCACATCCTCATACTACCATCCTTCTTCTTTACAAATAGGACCGGAGGACCCCAAGGAGAGATACTCGGTCTAATGAACCCCTTATCAAGCAGCTCTTGCAACTGCTCCATCAACTCTTTCATCTCGATTGGAGCCAACGATACGGTGCCTTGGCAACAGGTTGGGCACCCGGTATCAGATCAATCTGAAATTCAATCTCTCTGTCAGGTGGCACTCCTGATAAGTCTTCTGGGAACACGTCTGGAAAGTCACACACAACTGGTACATCAGCTAGTTGTGGTGTTAGTGCATCTACATTCTTTACATAAGCAAGTAGGCGCTACATCCACGCCTCATACACTTTCCCGCCGCCGCCATTGAGATCACCTTCGGGATCGTAGTAACCCCATCACCATAAACCGTTACCAAACTTCTATCAGGCGCTGTCACCGAACCATCTTCTTGCGACACACAATGTTCGCCTCGAAATCCGCCAACCAATCCATCCCAAGAACCAAATCAAAACCACCCAAGGTCATCACAAACGGTCTAACAGGAAACTTATGACCCTCAAGTTCCACATCACAATTCTCTATCATCTCAGAAATCCTGGTAGACTTACCTATGGCAGTTTCTACATCAAAGGGCGCGTCGACACGTCTACTACTAACAGGCAGCTTAGCACAGAAGGCAGCAGAAATAAAACTCCTACTAGCACCAGAATCAAATAACACAGAAGCTAAAGTCTGGTTCACTAGAAACGTACCGGACACAACATCAGGGTCCGTCCTAGCCTCCTCCTGTGTCATGGTGAACGCCCTGGTGCTCGCCCTTGGTCCATCACTTCCCGTCTTCTTCACCCCTGAACCCTCAGTCCTCGACTTCTTACAATCTCTACTCATATGACCAGTTTCCCCACAGTTAAAACATTTGCTCGACATGCAATTCCTCGCCATATGCCCTGTCTTCCCACACTTGAAGCACAAGTTTGACCCAAACCTACATTCCCCGCTGTGCTCCCTTCCACACTTGCCCACCTTTTTGACCCCGCACTTGATGTGACCACACGGCGTTCATCCACCCGTGCCTTTTTGTTACCCATCGGGGCATCACCCCGACCAAACCATTTCCCGTTCCAGTTCCGATCACCACCACCCTTCTTACTTGCTTCAGTCACCACCACCTCCCGCTCATCATACAGCCTCCCTGCCAAATCAACCGCCGACCTAAACGTGCTTGGTCGGGCGACGATCATATGCCGGCGAACATCCATCGGTAAACCCTGAATGTACCTCTTGATTTTCCGAGACAGAGGCGTCACTCATCAGGCACGAGTCGTGCCATTTCATTAAACTTCGTGGTATACTGCTGGTGTGTCATGGTTCCAGCCTCCAACTGCAGAAACTCCCTTTCCAACTTATCCATTTCCCTGTGAGGACAGAACTCCTCAATCACCATCTTCTTCAACTCAGGCCATTTCATTTTCCCAATGGCCCTACTACCCTCAGCTTGGACAATGTTATCCCACCAACACAGAGCTGAATCCACAAAAGAGTGGGTAGCAAACTTCACCTTTTGATCCTCTCGGCACTCGCTGATATCGAGAACAGCTTCCATTTCCCTCACCCACCGGTGAGCGGCTGCAGCGGTGCCGTTTCCATCAAAAGTAGGGGGCTTGCATCTCATAAAAGCCCCATAATTACATCCTCGTGCCGTTTCATGCATAGGCTCTTCTCCTCCTCATCATCATCAAATAGACCGTTTCCAGCTCTGGTTGTTCCGTTCTCCAGAAGATCTGTTCCTTTCTTTTCTTTCCCCTACTCGTACAGCCTTAATAACTTCAGTCACCACAGACGGTAAGATTGTCTGCATGACCTGATGGACTTCTTCTACAACAGCCTCCTTTACTGAGGCTCTCAGATTGGCGCTTTCGTCGCCACCCTCCGGATGAGGGATCTCTGGTTCTTCAGGAACCACCCTCTCAACTCTGGGTCTCCCTCTCTTAGGTCGCGGTTCAACACCATGACCTCCACCCCTAGAAGCTTTCGAAGATCTACCTCCGGCCATCACACGCACACTGAATGATTCAAACACCAACACGGTCATTCAAGGAAATAACTCAGTTTATGTCAAGTATAGTAAGTCCCTAATTACAGTGGCCAGTTGTGATTAGCCACTTACTTTACTCTTCATACCCCAAGTATTACCTGTCCTGACTACATCAGTATTTAAACCTACATACAACACATAACACATACCATGCGCACATAAAACCGGTTAACTTTATGAAAATACCTGATGGCACGCAGCACTCAGATTGGCATCCCATTCCCTTTCCGTCCCATTCTCAGTTTAAGGTTAGGTTTATTCTGAAAATTTACCCATTTCACTTAAACTTTGGCTCTGATACCAACTTGTAAGGCCCCGTTCCCGGACGCTTACAGCTGGGTTCTCATCGCACATAAAACATATAATTAGATTGTATTTAATAAATCGCAGCGGAAAACTAAAACAACTTTCATTTCCATGTAAATGCTTTTGCAAACTAATACACATTCATTACAAAAATTGTTTGTTCGCATTACAATGCAAAAACGTTAATCAAAAGAATGCCATCCCAAGAGGGCTGAGTAGTCGCCCGTGCCATCCTCAACAATCATTACCTGCCAACTGGAAACACATCAAAGTCAGCGTTGCTGAGTGAGTTCTAGTTTTATAAATAAAACATACTTTACTTTTAGATAAAACCGTTCGTACTTTTACATGATCACACATCATACGTACACATAGATAATATCATTATTATCTTTCTTCATCGTTCATTCCTTCTTTCATTACCTTACTTGCGCATCGGACATCATCCCAAACCAATACCATGTGCTACACCCCGGTTAGTCGTAGCTACCAGGCCGAAGTCAACGAATGACAGCTAAAAGTATGCGCGGTACTAGGAGTAACCGTCAGTCTTAGCTACTGGGCCGAAGTCAACGAATGACAGCTAAACGTATGCCACAGTACTAGGAGTGAGCGGTAGAGGTTTACATTTGGGGTCAATCACCAAGAGGACCCCGTATCCGATGTGTGCAAGACATTCATTCGTTCATCATGTTCCTCTTCCTTTATCTTCACTTTACGTTACATAATACTTCGTTCATTCATCATAACAAGTAAAGCCACAGGAAAGATATTATACATCACATTAAGGAACATAAACATGCATCAACATCACATCATACATGGCAACATCATTCATACATAACGTACAACATCATCACCCTCATCATGCCCAACATGCTTTCTAAGACCTCGATCGTCATCTTAAAACTCTATGGGAACCTTTACATCAAAACTTACATTTGCACTCTTCCCCCGAAAGTCAGAAGTCAATCTACACCTTCCTCGGGTTCAACAGCCCATTCGGGCGTATGGACACCCTTCAGTCGCATGGCCTCCATACGACTGAACATCATGCGAATGAACTAATACGGATGAACACCTGTGCGAATGAACATTCAGTCGGGCGAATGGACAATGCGGATGAACACCTATGCGAATGAACATCCAGTCGTGCGAATGGACAATGCGGATGGACCTCATGCGAATGGGATTAATGCGAATGAGCACTTATGCGACTAGACCTTCAGTCGCATGACCTCCATGCGAATGGCCTTTCAATCGTGCGAATGGACCTTCAATCGTGTGAATGGACATTCGATCATGCGAATGGACCCCAATCGCACCCTAATCGGCCGTATGGCCTCCATTCGGCCTCCAGTCGGTCGCCTAGCCCTAACTGATGCAGAATGCAGTTCATCCCGACTGCAGCCGAGGGTTTTCGGCCTCCAAACTCATCTAAACCCATTTTTAGCCCAAATCGACCATCCTAAACCTTAGGGATGCATACCACGACACCATTCAAGCACACACAAGCTCACAATCAACTCACGAACGCATCATACATACACATACACATACACAAACGGGTCAACTCACACACATACGAAAAACCCATTTCAGATGTTTTCCAGCCCCAAATCATTTGAAAACAAGTAAAAAGGGGTCTTAGAACTCACCTAAACGAGCACAGCGACAAGAGCTTCGATTCGGCTTGCTTCACGACGATTTTGGCGACCCGAACCGACCTGAACCAACACTTTTCCTCTTTTTTTCTCTTCTTTCCCTCTACTCTTCTCTTTGTGAGCTGAAATGTGAGTGTGGGGAGAGTGGGCAGCCCTCTCCCTACATATATCACCACATTTCCCAACTTATCTTCGTTGGCGGGTTTGGTCCCTTGACTTTTGGACTTTATTTTCCTTTTCTTTCGCCACCTGCTTCAAAATAATAAATACCCGAGTGTTACAGCTTAGGTGTCAATTCTAATTGATTTCTTTCTATATGCAGGAACAATCATGGAAACCTGAAAACAAGTGGTACGCTGGCAGTGGTTGTTCCAGGCATATGATAGAAATTGTTCTCTTCTCCATGGCTTCAAGCATAAAAATCCCTCATACGTGGCATAGGTGGGGATGAGAAAGGAGGTAAAATAGTTGGTGAAGGAATGGTAACTAATGGTGTGTCTCAATATGTGATCAAAATTATACCACATTATTTGATAACACTAATTGTTACATTCTTAAGCCAGATCTTTCAGTTCTAGAAGAATGGATCCTTCCTAAAGCATCAAGAAAAGGAAACAACTAGGTTTTTGATATGAACAATATAGCACTCACAAGCAATGAAACATGCCTGCTATCTAAGTTATGAGAAGATGAATCTCAATTGTTTCATAGAAGGCTTGTTCATTCGAACATGACGAACATTAATAAATTGGTGAAAATGACCTAGTCATTGGATTGCAAAGGAGAGTTTTATTATTCAAATCATTGTCCTTCATGTTACAAAGAAAAAAAACATAGAGTGTCACACAAATCCAAAATTATCAATACCCACTCTACACCATTCAAATTGCTTCACATAGATCTTTTTGGTCTAACCAATGTGATGTGCATTGGAAATAGGCAATACTATTTAGTGATAGTGGATGATTTCACTAGATTTACATGGGTCTTTTGCTTAAAACAAAAGAGTGAAATATCAGAAACAACGATGGACTTTGTCATCAAGATTGAGAATCAACTTGATTTAAAAGTTTAAATTTTCAGGAGTGACAGTAGAACTAAATTTGTTAATGCTGACTTAGATTCTTTTTTGCATGAATAAGGCATTGCTAGGAAATCAGTGCACCAAGAACTCACAACAAAATGGAGTTGTTGAAAGAAGAAACATAACTCTCATTGAAGCAGCAAGGAGAATGATAGCTAATTCACAATTGCCAATCACCTTTTGGGCTGAAGCAGCGAACACATCATGCAATGTTCAAAAGATGACATTAATTGTTAAAGAACCCAATAAAACACCTTATGAGCTTTTACTTAAAAGAAAACTTTACATAGGATATCTTAGAGCTTTTGGGTGTCATGTATCTGTTTTAAACACAAAAGAACAATTAAGAAACTTTTTTAGAGAAAGCATATGATGTTTTCTTTGTGGATACTCTTCAACATCTAAATCATATAGGATTTACATTTCATAACAATACATTGTGGAGAAAACTCCTAATATGTCATTTGATGAATTCATATTTCCTAAATTTGTAAAAGGATCATCATGGTTGTTTGATATAGATGCGCTAACAAACTCATTAAATTCTCGTTATTTGATCAATGTAGGATTTGATGATATATGTTTTCCATTTGATCCTCCAAATCTAAATGAAGTATCATTATCAGCACATCCTCCAAGAACACAAACATCAAGTATCATAAATCCAGGAACAACCAATAATGACAATATGATGCACAAGTTTAACAAAATGGATGTACATCGTTAGATGGAAATCAGCAACTAATGACTCTACATCTGCAGATGAGCATCCTACATCCAGAGATACGGATAATGCCTTAGCATATGTTCAACAAATACCATCTGTAGATGTTCTTGTAACTCCTACAGAACCGCAAAATACTTCACTAGAAGTTCCTCAGAAGATACTCATAATGCAGCTCATGTACAAATTTATGAAGAAAATTGTTCTACTTCCAATGATGAACATGAAGAACTCCTTGATTACTTCATAAATTCGTCATCTTAGCTAGATCCATCGACATCAATAAATATGACCAAGTTGGACTCATCTATTCTAGTTGAATTTATTCTGATTTTATTCCGACAACCAGAATCATAAATGTCATCTAATGAACAACATAATTGAAGATCATAATGGAAGAAATACAAGAAGACAAGGGGGAGCTGCAACATCTGCCTTTTCACTTGCTTTCTTTCACAAGTTGTTCCTCCAAACATCATAGCTGCTCTAAAAGATGATAGATGGATTAAGGCTATGCAGGAAGATCTTCAACAATTCAGGAAAGAAAAAGTTTAGAATCTAGTTGTTCTACCTGGAGGTCAACATCCAATTGGGACAAGGTGGATCTCCCAAACTAAACTAGATGACAGAGGTATCATTTTAAGAAACAAAGCTAGGTTGATTGCACAAGGATATACACAAGAGGAAGGGATAGATTATCATGAAGTTTTTGCACCTATTGCAAGAATTAATGCAATAAGAGTATTCCTAGCCTATGCCTCGTATAAGAAGTTTACAGTCTATCAAATGGATGTCAAGTTTGGTTTCCTATATTGGAAAAATGATGAAGAGTATATGTAGCTCAACCTCCAGGTTTTGCTAATCCTAACTATCCATATAGGGTATACAAGCTGGACAAAGCCTTGTATGGTCTTCATCAAGAACCAAGAAAGTGGCATGAAACATTATCATCTTTCTTGCTCAAGCATTGATATAAGAGGGGGACTATTGATCAGACACTCTTTCTCAAACAAGAACATCAAGATCTCTTAATGGTTCAAATTTATGTTGTTGACATTATTTTTGGATCAACCAAAAAGAGATTGTGCGTCAGCTTTAAAGAGTTGATCAAATCTGAATATTCGTACGGAGTACAAATGGATTGTGCTTGAGACCAAATCAAATAAAGTGGAATCCCATTTGATTGGGGATCCGATCAGTGAGAATGACAACCTAATCGATCTGACGATGAAAATTGTTTGAAGATATGATTAGAAACTGATCAGGAATGAACTATGAAGTTGGAGTGGTTGTTTTGGACGCTTTGGACGGCTAGGGTTTGTAATATTCAAAGTCTCTTTTTTCACAAATTATGTGATATTTATACGATTGTCGTTTTCATTCGTACAACTGAACCATTAGCATGGTTCGGTTGTGCGACTTACTCTTGCGGTTATTCATACACACGACTGAAGGTTCGGTCGTGCGTATTTCTCAGTCATACGACTGATCCAGTCTCCTGGTCTAATCATGCAACTGGTCCATTACCATGAATAATCACCCAACTAGGTTGAACACATTTCTCAATCATTATTGACTTAGAACTATGTACAACAACCTCAAACCTATATAAGATGTTCACACATATGAATTATACCAAATACAATAATAATATGAAATATTTAAAGACAAATAAACCTCAAGAAGCATATTATATTTCATTAAGAATGCACATTTCATATGTGTAAGAAATGAAAGACTTTTACATTAAGAACATAAACTAGGACCGTAATGTATCAACAAAGTCCCCCTTGGACCTACTTTCGTCTATTTTCTAACATTCTTCTCACGCTCTTGAAATTTCTTGTACTTCTCTTTTTTTTCTGACTCCTTCATGTATCTCGAATGCAAAGCGGAGTCGTATAACATGTTGGAATTGTAGATATTGTACATTGTCTTGTGTGTCATAGAATAGTGGCCACTTGTATAGAGTGTAGACATCTTTAGCAGACAAGTTAGTTAGCCATTTTGGGTCAAATACCTTGATTGTCTTAGTCTTTCCTTCTGTGACCGCTTCCCCTATCCTCCACTCAAAATACCACCATTTGAAGTGTGGAGTGAAGTCCTGAGGCATCTTCCGTAAAGGAATCTTTTACATTGTGCGTTGGGGACTCCATTTCAACACCACTTTAGGTCTTCCAGATATAGGATCAACTTTAGTCTTATGAATAAACCACCTAGGTTGTTGAGGTCTAAAGTTTACCCATATGGTGCGCTACTATTTCTTCACTGACTTCTCAAATCATCCAAACATTTTCCTCGGGTTGGCATACAAAAGGTCTAAACTGGTTAATCTATTGAGCTTAAAACTAGGAAGAGTCTTCAGATCATGTGGATATCTAAATTACTCAATCCCCTTCTCTCTTTTCACAACATAGACATCCAAATCTTCAAATAGGCCCACGCGATGACCTTTACTGACACTTTCTGATGTCTCTTGACTCGGTAAAGTCTGGTGTAGGAATTCAGCTTTGGGCACGTTGCGCTTTCATTTCTGCAAAACAAGCTGCCCATTCAGCTTTCTTTAAATCAAAATTAGCATTTGTAGCTTGGGCTTTATTTTAATCCTTGTTTTTCTCTTTCTATATCTTTTCTAGCTTGAGAAAAGTATCATTGCCAAAAGTTTCACCCAAGTCTGGGATAACATTGCCCATAGGGTTAGTGTACAGAGGATAGTGGTTAGCTGTGATATCCTCTATCTCTATCTCATCCATATCTTTCAGATCCTCTTCAGTCGAAACATCGACTTCTGGATTATCTTTGACAAGCTCATCTACATTCAGTCTAAACATCTCAGCGAGCTGCTCGTCAGTCAGGTCATGAATAATTTCTCCTTCTTCTAGAGAGTAGCTCACTGACCCTATAACAATCCCTTGCAAGTCAAGAATCATAGTTAGCTGAGTCTTGACTTGCTTAAGGGAAAGGACATCATAATCCTCCGCCTGTGGAGTTTGCTTTTGCCCTGATGATGTATCTCCTCAACTAGAGTTGCAAAAGACGTGGCTCTTTTCGAGCTCCTATCCTAAGCAGCTAGAGTTGAGGCTGATGCAGATGCATCACCTTCTTGATCATCATCATCATCCTTATCATATCCTTTTCCTTTTACACTTCCTCCAGCCTCCTCAACATCATCATCTCCTTCTAATTCATCATTTGTTAGCTCATCATCATCATCTCCACAATCATCACCATCATCTTTAATCTTTAGGGCTCACCCTTAGTTCCTTTCAACCTTAACATCAGGTTTTTTTTCTTTTCCCCCAACCCCTTACTCCTCTTGAAAGAAGCCATCAGAAGTTCATTTTTAGCCTTTAGTGCATGGTGAGCTAGAACTAATACTCTCTCGTGAGTAGTGGTCAGCTGAGCGATCTGCTTGCCCTGCGTAGTATTGACTGCGATGAGCTGGTTCATATGCTTGGCTTTCAGATGATCTGTAGATAGCAGCTTGAGCATCGGTCTGTTTAGGCTAGCTAGCTGTTCTCCTAGCCGACAGTGGGTAGAGTAGAGCTCTATGTAGGTGGGAATTGGGTGGATGTGTCGGCTTAGTGAGTAGTGGGTGTAATGGTGGAGGTGGTGTAGACGGGAGTAGGAACAGAAGTGGGTTGTGATGGAGCTGTGTTGGGTATTGTTGGTGAGGTGGATGTAATTTATTAGTGGTGGTAGGAGTGTCGGTGGCAGTGGTTGTGGTAGTGGTGGTGGTAGTGGCTGTGGTGGTAGTAGAAATGATTAGGGTAACCATCTGTCTTTTTCCCTTCTTTCCATAGGGATGGGCCATCCTCTTCTTCCTGGAACCCTTAGCTATGGGGGCTCCCCCTGAGCTTATCAGCTGGTTGGGTGTGTATGTTGGATCAATGACATCCGTATCACCACCCTTAGAACCAGCTTGTCATCCACCAACCGCCTCTTTCCCCTTCTTGGTAGCCACAACCCAGCTACTGAATCTCTTGGTAAGAAGCTCATCATCAGACCCATATTCATCATCTAACAGAAAATCCTGGTGGAAAGTGGCCTGCTTAGATCCACTAGGTGGATCTGAAGTACTATGTGGTGGTGGTGGAGATATAGTAGATATGTCAATGGCCCATGATTGACTAGGGCCAACATCTCCACCACCTTGACCATCATCATGGTGATCATCATTGTCATCTTCATCATCAGCAGGAACCACTATGGGCTCAACATCAGAATCACTGTTGTCATGACACCACCTCTTACGAGAGGGAGCCACATAATCCTCATAGGCTAGATGGCCAAACAGTCTCCTGACTGGGGCTTCACCTGCTTCCCCAGATACACCTTCATCTTGCCCAAAGTGGTGTCACCCATAACCTCTAGAATAACTGCATCGTCCTTCTCTTTAGGCAACCTAAGAAGCTTCTCATCTATAATCATTTGCAAGAAACATGGATGCATTCAAAAGCCTTCCTTGCCTTTGGCCTCAATGTTCTCTACCTAGTAGGAGAACAACATATGGGAGAAACTGAACGGGTGGTTCAGTACCACTGCAACGTATGCATCCTGGATTTGGTCAGACATCTCGTCAAATCTCCACGCCTGGAGGCTATGCACTTAAGGATCACGTGTGCTAAAAACTTGAAGTGGGGCACATGTTGCTCTTCTTTAGTACGTTGGCATTGATGTCCCCCACATACTTGATCCTGATAAAACATCCCCAAACAGTTAGGGGATGTAGCTTGGTTGGGTAGGGTCCATCCTCACCCATATCCAAGACTCTCCTCAGGTCGTCTTCAGTGATCTCAATCTCCCGTCTGATGATAGAGCTCCGGATACAGTGGGGCTTGACGGACCGGTCACCTATAGCACTTTGCCAGAAGGCCTGCTGAATAGATCTATATTGTGTGCATGGTGTAGAGATGGCCTTGTAGATCTTCTATCTACGTAGGAAGGCAATAATCCCCGTGTACTCAGAAGCGTTCCGGGATACAACATCCAGATGAGCACTGATGTTGTGCTTGGTGCTCATAGTCCATCTCTCAGCCATATTGGTGCTATACAAAAACATATACATTAGATTGATCATAAGAGATGATAGTTGAATTTGAGCTGATTTTGCTCTATTGTTCAATCTTGCGATTGAACCATGCAACTGAGTTTAGTTGTACATTTGAGCCTGCAACTGAGTTCAGTCGTACGATTGAGCCTGCTACTGAGTTTAGTCATACGATTAAGCCTGCGACTGACTTAGTCGTATGCTATGACATGCGGTTGAGTCAGTCATGTGACTGGGTCAGTCGTACGATTAAGCCTGCGACTGATTCACTCGTGCAATTGAATCATACCCGGGCTCAATTGTGCGACTAAGGTTCATATGGAGTGTCTATTTGCATCTTGCTCTATTCGACACCATAACCATGAATCTTTGTCAAAACGTTACAATACACTTCGTGTTTAGACTCATTAGATTCGCAGGGACTTGAAATAGCACTTTGAACTAATTTCAGTTGCTAGTTACCTAAAGATGAATGGGAAATCAATGAGTATAACAATCGGAGACCAATCATAGTAATAAAAAATTAGGCAGAGTGTCTGGGTATGGGTGGTTTTTGAAAGTTTTTGAATGTTTTTGAAGGGTGGTAGGGTATACACCGACTAACCCCCTTATTTATAATGTTTTAAGTTTCAGTCGTTGGATTGTACCCAAACTCATGAATCATTCGTGTGACTAGGGTTCAATGGTGCGACTAACTCAAACTCTTCATCCAGTCCTACGATTGGTTCATTCTTGTGATCAAATCGCATGGTTAACCCATACTCATGGTCCAATCATGTGATTGGCTCATACTTATGGTCCAATCATGCGATTGGTTAATACTTATGATTCAATCATGCGATTGGCTCATACTTATGAGTTTGACCTCATACATATCCATACACTCAAAATCTAACATTTGATATATAACATTATGACCGGTGATCATCTCAGACATGATCCTTTAAATAGAAGTCATTTGATCACCTCAGACATGATCCTTTAAATAGAAAATCATTTGATCACCTCAGACGTGCTTCTTTTAATTTGTGATTCACAGAGTTCATCTAGTTATATAGTCCGACATCGACGCAAAGAAGATAACAAAAACAGAAAACAACTTGAAATAAAACAAAACAAGACATATTTTTGTGTTTTTGGTTTGAGGTGGATTGAAACCTTTTTGAATTCATCTAACCGATTTTTCCTTCTGAGCAGAACAACTTCAATTTAATTTAATCATATGTGCAAAGATTCATATGAAATCATACAGGCATATCATAATCATCCGGGATCCTTTTTATATGTACTTTGATACTATTTTCTCGATTGTTAGAGAGTCAATAGCACTCTCAGGAAATCATATTAGAGCTATTAGATACACACAATGATTTTGACTGCCAGAGTTGCAGCCACAATGATTGTCAGTATGTTTGTCCACTTAAATCTATACATAGATTTTTGACTCACATTGGTGATGAGTTAGGTTTTATTATTTCAAATAGCATTTGTGGATCCCACACTTACATGTTAATCAACATTTCTCAGGAGATTTTTGAGTGGTCTACAGGTATTTGACAAGAAGAAAATATTCTAAGAGCTTTTAAAGAGATGTCAAGCCTCAGGTCACTGCCATCGCACATCAGAGAGGTGCAAACAACAATGAATTCTAAAATATTTAGGTTATGCTTATCCATAAGTCAGTGTCAGTGCACAACAGAGAGGCACACAACCTATCTTCTGGTTAGAGCAATTTTTTTCTTTTGCACATAACACACCAACAACATTAGTCATTAGCTTGATTGCGCTTAACGGTTTTTCCATGTGCTTTGCTCATTTTTATGGTCATCCGCACACATTTGTGGCATTATTTTCTCTTCACCCCTTATTGGAAACATGTTGATTGTGTTAACCAGGGATTAGATGGGAAACCCAGAACAAGTTGAACAACTTAGTTTGAATTTGATTCACCAATGAGGCCTACTCGTCTATTGTGTTGAATCTACCGACACGTCATATAATGAACTAGCAACCTCTAGGCCTACTTTCTCTATGTTACCTTAGTAGCAGACTAGTGTACTATCATTTTTCCTTTATCTTGCTTAGACTACTCAGACTTATAACTTGAATATAGCAATTTGATCATTTAAATCCTTTTGATGTCCCAAATAATTTGATCCCTGTGTACTATCATTTTCCATAATTTTTGAATCAATATCAAAGATTTGAATTCTTTGCATTCAGCTTATCTGCCTGCCCTCTTTTTATATTTTATTTTTCATTTTATTTTATTTTATTTTATTTTTAAGTAATTAAATACTTAAACTAAACTATTCTAGCCCTAAAATTCTAAAACCAAATATATTTTTGTGTTTTTGGATTTTTAAAGACTGGAAAATAAAATAATTAAAAATATGAAAATATGGCGGACTAAAAACTCGACTCTTCCGGAATCACAACACTTTTTTTTCACGCCATTTACCTCAAAAAGATATAAAAACCGAGGTTTGTCAAATGCTTTTGTGTAGAGGTTGGCGCGTTGAAAATCCGTATAGTTTTTAACAACATCGATTAGTTGCTTTTCAAAATAGTCACGTATAAGGTGATATTTAACACCGATGAGTTTAGTTTTTTGGTGTTGGACCGGATTTTAGTGACAGCTATGGCAGCAGAATTATCAACAAAGATAGGAGTGCTAAAAAATTGCAAACCATAGTCTCACATTTGCTGTTAAATCCAAATGATTTGTGAACAGCAACTTGCAGTAGCAACATATTCAGCTTCACATGTTAACAGAGCAACATATGTCTACTTCTTACACTGCCAGGTGACTAAACATCTTCCAAAGAACTAACATCCTGCTAATGTTGTCTTGAAATTCATCTTGCAAGTACCATAGTCCGAGTCACTATACGCTATAAGCTCAAAGTCATCATCTTGAGGATACCACAACCCGAGTGTTGGAGTACCCTTCAAATAAGGAAAAATCCTTTTCAACCTAATTAGATGATTCACTTTTGGTTTAGCCTAATATCTAGAACAGAGACATACGACATACATAATATCAGGATGAGAGGCAATGAGGTACATCAGAGATCCAATCATTCCTCGGTACATAGTTGCATCAACCAGATCACCATTTTCATCGGGTGCCATATCGTGGTTCGTGTCAAGTGGAGTTCCAGCAACAGTTGCATTCTCCATGTCGAACAGACTAAGGATATCTCCTACATATTTTGACTGATGTAAGAAGATTGCATTTGGTGTGTGATCTACCTATAACACAAGAAAGAACATCTCTCCCATGTCACTCATCTCAAACTCTGCTTTCATCACTAATTCAAATTCTTTACACAATGCTTCTTTACACAAATCTTTACACAACATTATGTCATCCACATATATTTGTACGAGTAGTAAATCACCATCTTTTTTTTGATGAACAACATGAAGTCTTGAAGCTGGAGAGTAGACTCACTTGTGGAGGCTTTTGATAGATCCAAGACATATAGATCGTTATATCTTTAAGCTGACATTAGAATATTATCCTCCTCGACAACATACTCCTTCAACATGTAGCACTTCTTGTGGTCAAACACAACCTTGTATCCCTTATCACAGATTTGGGAGACAGAAAGCAAGTTGTTTTGCAGTTGCTGAACATAGTTGACCTTGTCAAACTTCACTTTCTCATTTCCCACTTCACCTTAAGCGGTGATATGACTTCCTTTATTCCTAGCAAACGATACGTGTCCCCTTTTAATTTGCTTGACGTTGAAAACGAGAGAAGAATTCCAGGTCTTGTGCCTCGAAACCCCACTATCAATAATCCAGGTATTAGTTATAGCGCTATAGGGACACCTTGCACATACGAAGGAATTTATTACTTTAGGTTTGGGACCCAAGCCTTAACTGGCTTGGGTATCCTAGAGGTATCGCACATCATGAACTCAACCCACTGACCTTTAGAAGATAAGGGCATATCTTTTTTTGTTCTCATTATCAGGCACAATACTTAACTTTTACTTCCGTAAACCACATTTGTGTAAGGTCTATTTATGGTGAACACATAACTGGCTTATAGTTTGAACTTTAGGTTCTCTAATAATCTAAGGTGTAACGTTAGGAGGACTATAAGATCTGATTTTAGAAAAACTTTGTTTTTCATCAAAATGGTCAATTTTCTTTTTAGGCGTCTCATAATAAGGACAATTTGGAGAGATATGTCCTCGTTTTCCATAACTATAGCAGGATCTCCATTCGACAGTTTAAGGAATGCTTTGATGTAGGGTTGAGTTTGGTCGAGGTTTGAGATGTTTAACCTTGGTTAACACACTTAATTGTTGTGACATTTTGAACATCTTTCACTTTCATTTTATTAGGATTTTGATGATTACACGTTAAGGTTCATTGGGTTAGACCTTTCACGTTCTGAAATAGACGTTTGTGAACCTGAACCTAATTTAACTTTTTCAATTTTATCACCTAAATCCTCAATAGGTATCTTATCTATTGATCCCAAAGTAGAATCCTTCTGTTTAGTGACATATTTCACAGGTTTACCTGTAGAATCTGGATCATTGACCAGAGGAGTAGACACCACATGATCGTTTACTAGGTTATTATTACTTGGTCTATGTTTAGTGGTTAAAAGGAATTCATGTGGTGGTGGTACTACCTTATAACCCAAACCATCCCTGGTATTCCGTTCTTTCACTTGGTTCTAAACTATGTGATAAGAACTTGCCAAACTGTGCAGTTTTTGTTTTATTGATTCAACTTCAAATTGTAGAACCACTTTTTCTTTTTTAGTTTCCTTCAAATAATTTAAATATAACTTGATGTCATTTGATTGATTTAAGACAACAACCTCGGTTACCCTTAGTTGTTTTCCCAACAGTTCTATCTTTTCTTTGAAGTTGCACTCCTTTTGTTTTAAAACACGATTTGCTTGAGTGCAGAGTTGTACATCATTTACTAGATTATCATTATGTTCTAATAACCTAGAAAATTTTTAAATCAATGCTTTCTATAAATTTTTCACATTCAGTACATGCATGTTTTTCAAATAATTCGTCTTTAGAACATACCTATGTAGAACTAGACGAATCAGCCATCAAAGAAGTGTCTGAATATTCTATGACTAGAGATTCTGAATTTGTAGCACTGAGCTCTTCTTCAACCAAATGATCAAAGAAATCCATAGCTTCTTGGATATGTTGGGTTCTCGATGACCCTAAAGGTATGGTTCCGGATGCATTGCTTTGGGAATGAGTACAAGAGCTAGACACAAACGCTGTTTGTAGTGGGCACCTAAAGCAGCTGGAGTTCAAACTGAATTGTATAATGCAGCATTCTGAACATAGAATCCTTTCTTTGACTTGTATTTCATACGTAGTTCTTCCTCCCTTAACTTTAAAATGAAATCATTTATGTCTAATGTAGTGAGAGTGTAGTTTTGCGTTAGATTAGACACAAATAGATCCTATTTGTCTAGCAAACCATGAGCAAAAGTGGAGACTTTATCTTCCTTGGATGTGGTCACGCCATGAGTGTGCAACCCACTTATCAAATGATAGAATCAATCGATGATATCATCTAAGCTCTTGTTTCCAATCGAAGAGAAATTGTCAAATTCCTTCTTAAGAGCTTTTGCCTTTAGTGCTTTCAAAGTTGAGTTTCTTTCATATCTCTTTTCCAAGGCCTCCCATAATTTCTTGGACTGCTTGTTCTTAAAGAATTGATGAAATATATCCTTAGGTATAGACTGTGTCAACAAGGCATATGCTTTCTTTTAAGCATTATGCAGAGTCTTCTGGGATTCACTCATTCCTCCCAAAGTCAATTTAACAACATTAGCACTGACTAGTACCGTGAAGCCACTCTTAGTGGATGTCCAAATGTTTGGGTCAACTCCATTCAAATAGATTTCAAACTACAATTTCCACTGTGGGTAATCATCTAAATTTAATAGCTTTGGTGGTTGTTGTGGTTTCCAATCTCATTTTCTAGAAGCAGAAGATTCTAGACATGCGAATCCTTTCTTGCATTGAATGCAGCAAACTGGTCTTCCATTGCTTTAAATTTGGTAAACTTAGAACATGACAAATTCACTCGTGTGAATGAGCTATGTGAATGGATCACTCGTGCGAATGTAGGATAGGAATGAATTCAATCATGCAATTAGATTCAATCGTGCGAATGAGCAGGACGATTGAAATCAACCGACTTGAGAAACTTAACCATGCGAATGAGAGTGTATGAATGAGTTCAGTCTTATGAATGGACCAACCAAGCGACTGAAGGTTGTTGTGTTTGAAAAATCCAATATTTTGAACACTTGGACACAAAATACGAATTTTCTAGAAACCCTAATCTTCCGTTTGATGAACAATTGAAACTTTAACACATGCAAACGTCAAAAACACTTATTGAAGCAAAAAGGTGACTCTTTTGAATGAAAATGTCGATTTTAACACCGAAACCAATTGAATCCATGCAAAATCACAAGCCAAAGTTCTGATATCACTTGTTTGGATCGTTTTCATACGGAGTACTAATGGATTCTGCATGAGACCACATCAAATAATGTGGAATCCTATTTGACAACCAAACTGATCTAACGATGAAACAAATGTTAAGAATTGATTAGAAATCGATCAGGAATGAACTATCAAGTTGGATTAGCTGTTTAGGACGCTCTGGACGGCTAGGGTTTGTAAATATTCAAAGTCTCTTTTTTTCATTAATTATGTGGTTTTAATTCGTCTGATTGAACCATTAGTATGGTTCAGTCGTGCGACTGACTCATGCGGTTGATTCATATGCATGACTGAAGGTTCAGTCATGCGACTGAATCAATCTTATGTCTCAGTCATACGACTGATCAGTCTTCTAGTCTAGTCATGCGACTGGTCCATTAGCATGATTCATTCATGCGTATGGTCCATAAGTATGGTCCATTAGCATGAATAATCACCCGACTAGGTTGAACACATTCTCGATCATTATGGACATAGAACTATGTACAACAACCTCAAATCTATATAAGATGTTCATACATATGAATTATACCAAATACAATAATAATATGAAATATTTAAAGACAAATAAACATCAAGAAGCATATTATATTTCATTTAGAATTCAAATTACATATGTGTAAGAAATGAAAGACGTTTACATTAAAACCATAAACTACGAACATAATGTATCAACCCAGATGAGTTAAATTGGAAAATTAACTTTCTTTCTTGGTCTCCAAGTTCATGAGAAAACAAATGGCATCTTTATCAATCAAGAAAAGTATGTTTATCAAATAGTGAAGACATACAATCTTGTTGATACATCTGCATGCAAAACTCCTACTTCAATAATTGAGAAGATTTTGCCCCATTCCACTGCAAAATTTGTTGATCAAAGACTTTATAGATCAATGGTAGGACCACTTCTGTATCTAACTGCTAGCAAACCTGACATAATGTTTGCTTTGTGTGTATATGCAATGTACCAATCTGATCCAAAAAAGTCTCATTCAAATTTTGTCAAGAGAATCTTTAGATATTTGAAAGGAAATCCTACCCTTGGCATTTGGTATCCAAAGGATGGTGATTTCACTCTCTAATCATATTTTGATAGTGACTTTGGAGGATGCAACAACAATATAAAATCCACAACTGGTGGATGTCAATTTAGAGGACCAAGACTTGTTTCATCGCAGTGCTAGAAGGAAACAAATGTGTCTTTATCCATAGCCAAAGCTGAGTACATAGGTGCTTCAGTTAGTCATAAGTACATTTTGGTTGCAAAACCAATTGCTTGATTATGGTTACAATTTCCTTCAAACTCCAATTCATATTAATAACTCAACTGCTTCCTACAAACCCCAATTCATATTGATAATTCAACTGCTTTGTTTATCACTGCTAATCCAGTTCAACATAGCAAAACAAAGCATATAGAAATCATATACCAATTTTTTAAAGATTGCTTAGATAAGGGTTTAATCAAGTTAATCAAAGTGGATACAACAAAACAGCTCGATGATTTATTCACTAAACCCTTTCATTCAGTTAGATTTAATTTTCTAATTGAATCTTTGAGCATGATTAACTTAGATTAATCTATCAACAAAGAAAAGCATGTGACTGTCCTTCTGAATAGTAATCTATTAAACCTAAAAACATTCAGAAAAACATACAAAAATACAAAACTATTGTCTTTCTTTATTTTTTAGCATGACTTAGGTTTGGGAAGTGATAGTACATTATGCCATTGCTTAGTTCTCGAGTAATTAACTTGCTTTAAATCAGATCAAAAGCACTTTGATATGTATGTAGGTTCATCTTCAGTGGAAACTACCTTAATGCATACCTAACATAATGAAAAGGTGATTGTGTGTGGGAAACTTCATTTTGACGATCAAGCAAGTAAGTCTTATACTAATGTGATCAAATCACTCACTCAAGCACACTATGTAAAACCCTTTATAACTTCTATCTTTGCATATCATATTCCCTCTGTATTGTGTAAACAAAGACCTGGGATTAAGTACACATTGTTGTACCTCTATACCTATCTGGTGTACAAAGTATGATCATCATCATCCTTCTGTTTTATGTAAACAAAGACTTGGGTTAAAGGCACCTCTGTTTTACGAAAGTAAAGACGTGGTGACGTGATAATCATATCTAAACTCTGAAAAGAATCCATTTTGATCAATTGTATACTATCTAAAGAGCTTTAGCAACAAGACATTAATCAGACATTAAACTTGTCTCAAGAAAGAATTTATAACTTAATGTACATACTTTCTATGTATGTAAAAATGATGTATTGACTCACAAAAGGAGGATAAACTCTAGTGTGAATTGAATATGGAGCCCATAACAGTTAATCTCTAATAAACACTAAAACATGATAAACAACATGCCTAGTTGATACAATACTCTTGTTTAAATTTAAGTTGTCAAACATACTTGAAATCAGTACTAGAATCAGATCACACTTCATCAACCAAATCTAACTGGAAGAAGTTAGTGTCATAGTATGATCCCATTATATGTCTTCATATGCTTGAATATAATTTTTTTATTTTGTTTTATTTCTTTTTAACTGAGGATGTTGATAACTTTTAGACTATCATATGCCTTTCATGCTAATTACTTCATAACTTTATGATGAATGCAACATCTTATCATTAAACACAAATTTTGGGGGAGTAGTTAATGCACGAAAATAATAAAATCTGAATTTGGATCAAAATTGAAATGAGGAAATTGGAACTCAAGCACTAACTTGGCTGCAAGGTACATGAGGTTTTTCAAAATATAAACCTTCTTGTACATAATTGTCATGAAAACAAAGTCAACAAGATCCAATAGCAATAAATGGTTCTATCAGCTGATTAGGACCATACAATCAAAGAAGTTTCAATATTGGCATTTTCAGCATCAACAGAAGCTATAGTTCATATTAAGCATCAATAGAAGCTACAGTGCATTTTTAGCATCAGCAAAAACTACAATGCATTTTCAGCATCAGCAGAAGCTACAATGCATTTTCAACATCAACAGAAGCTATAGTGCAAAACTTAACAAAATGTGACTATCCATAGATTGATAAACAACAAATGTGTTAATATTTTAAAAGTATAATCTAATTTCATAAATTGGTAACCTATAAAAATTTAAATTATACTTCATCAAAAGTCAGTTTTTAATTCTAAGTCATCCGTAGCTGATCTTCGGAATCCATAGAAGATCTATGGAAGTATAGATGATCTATGAAATTCGTAGAATATCTACGGAAGAACTAAAAACTAAGGAAACGGTAATAAAGTTAGAGCATCCCACATCATTAAAAAAAAAATTTAATGTATCCGAGTGAGAATAAATTATGTTTTTGACTTAAACATTCATTATTTACTTTTCACAGCACTTTTCAAACCTCGAAAAGCGCACTAAACCAACCTTTTCCCCCTTTTACAAACATTCAAAATTTCCAAATCAAAACTTCAAACAAACACATAATCTTGAACTCAGATCACTGGTTAGAAGGGAAAACATGTCATAACCATTAATAACGAACTGTTTGATTCTTGGTTATCATTAAAACTATTCTTATTCTTATGTTTGTAGTGTTGATGCAAATCTATTCTTCTTAACTCACCTGAACAAATGACTAATCAATTTGCAAAAGAGCATAATGTGTGTGAATTTCTTAATGTTGATGGCCCTGTATCATAATTGTGTTGAGACATCATCAGATTATCCAACAATCTAGGCACTTCCATGCTTTAACAACATAACCTATGATTCATCAAGCATATATAATCAGTTTCTAGAATTCTATACGAATAGAGGAGGATGGAATAACAAATGTCATTACAGTAGGTGTATGGAATGAACACGTAAGAATTGATCAACAGACAATGACAAGGGTTCTAGAGTTGGGAGATCAAGAAATAGGTCATCCAAACGTCTTTGTACATGAGTACACTTAGAAGATAATTTTTTGATCGGGTATGATGGTGACTTTGAAAGAGGAAAGATAAAAAAGAGGAGATTGGGCAAGCCCTACCGGTTCCTATGTCATACACTAAAAGAGGAAATATAAAAAAGTGTATCTCAAACATGAAAACTAGTTCGGATAGATTTTCTAGGCATATCTCTTCAAGAAATGAAAGGGAAGAACATATAACTACTCAAAGTACATTTTCAATTGTCTATGTGACCATATAAGAGTAGATAAGGATGACAAAATGTTTATCTTTCTAAGGTTCCTCCAACTAATCATTAACGTTGAGTTGCTAGGATAGAAAGATTAGGTGATGTCTTTGTACAAGCGCATCTGGGAAGATCTATACTCAACAAGATCTATGGGAAGGATGAAGGAGAAAATATGCCCATGTTTGCTCATGTGGTTGATGCTAATGCAAACATCCCAGCAGAGTTGCTGTGGAAGAACATCAAGAAGATACATCTGATGATGATGAAGACGCACCACCATTTCCTCCCTAATAACCCTTACATCAGTAATCTCCACAGCCTTAATCACCATCACACCATCTATCACCCATTCACCAACAACATCAATCACCTATACACCAACATCCTTAATCACCACCACACCATCAATCACCCATTCATCAACAACCTCTAACTCCTGAGAACCATTCAGATGAGAGCATTTACAATGGTGAGACTGAGTTAGTCTCACAAGATAGTGTGTAAATAGCAACAACAACCTCACCAGGAGCAGACAGATCAGACTGTTAAGTCTAGCTCAAGCTCAGCTAGTGTAGCCCCTACTGATGTCAATGCTAATGATGTAGTTGTTGAACATGAAGAAGGGGAAGAAGAAGGAATCTATGTTGATGTAATTGCTTATCATGAAGACGACCTAAGTGAAGGGGACATTCCTATGAAGAAGAGTTATCTGGTTGCTGAATATAACAAATTGGTCATCAAATCAAACAAAAGAAAGCAAAGAATTCAAGAGTTGAAAGGTGTGATAAAACAAAAAGATGATGAATTACTAAAACAAGAATCAAGAATAAAATGATTAAGAGAAGATGCACAATGCAGTAATGAAGTGATTGATGCACGAATTCAATAAGAAAAAGAACTCAAGAGTTAGTGAAGTATGAGAAGACTGAAAAGGAGAAGCTAATTTTGGAAATTGATCATGTAACCAACTCTTTTTATGCTCAATCTGCACTGTTAAGAAGGAAAGGGGAAGAGATTAATGAGCTAAAGATGAAAATTTGTGCCCTTGAATCAGATGTTGCTCCATTAACAAAACCATCAAAAGAAATCTCTAAAACTTCAAGGCCTCTTATTCAATACACTAGGGAGAGAAAGTACATACGTACTTCACATAAAAAGGTGATTAATGTTGAAGATTCTCCCAAAAGATCAAGGCGTACAACTTCTGAGCACACTTCTCAACGGATGTTTCAACTTCTAAGCCTATGTCTCATAATGAAACTGATAGTGATAAAGAATGGAAAAAGTTTACTAAAGAAGAAACTCACAAAAACAAGAAGAATCAAAGGCAAATGATCTTCTAACAACAAAATACATATTAGAAGAGAGCCCTGAGTTAAGTATGCTTATGACCCTAATCAACCATGGGTTTCCATATAACATGGTTGAGAGGATGAATGTGACTGAAATGAAGGATCTACTTAAAGAATTTGAGCTTACTAGATTCACGATCCCTAACTATGACTATGAAGATCTCGCAACATTTCAATCTATTCTGAAAATCAATATAGATTTGGGTCACTATGATACAACAAAGTTTAACATATACAATATGACCTATTGGCTACAAAGTCACAACTACAAATTCCATGAGCTTAAGGGAAGAACAATTGGTGAGCTAAGGAGAATGATGGAGCATGTTATAAAGGTGGAGTTAGAAACTAGAGTAAGATTCAGGACAAAAGCCTCTAATCCGATTCATGAACAACAAATGAAGACCCCTACTAAGCCAAGATTAACACAAAGGAAAAGAAAAACTCATCAGAGAACCTAGAGAGGTAATACTAGTGAAAGTATGGCCTCTGGGCACAACTGTGAAAGAAATAACTAATGAAAAGCCTTCTCTAATCTAGTTGTTTTGATCCTATCACAACTACCACTGCTACTGAAGAAAACAAGATTTTGGCCTAGAAATATGACTTCAGAGTGGGATTGTGCACTTATCAAACTAGTATCTAGGAGATTTGATATTTCCACCTCCTTGAATCAATGTTGTTGTTTCGTGATGCTGACATTAAAGACATTCAAAGCCTGATCATCTCCAACTATCCATTAAGCTAAATAGGGAGAGATTTCTCTGTGTCGGTTGGAAAGTTGAAAACTAAGTTCAAGGATGATGTTCTCAAGAAAGCAAGAAGAGAAGATGAAGAAGACAAGCAAAGACTCCAAAGGGGAAGAAGATCAAATGCCTAACTCCTTTACATAGGTTGATGATGAATTCTTAAGGAAGGTTGGTTACACTTACAGAAAAATATCTACCATCAAAGTCATTGAAGGAAATCAATACACTCTTCCCATAACTGAGTGGGGATACGTGGAGAAGACTAAAGAACTGGTGTTGATGAGAAATGAAGACAAGAAGAAAGCTAAAAGAATAAGGATGTTTGATCCCATTGAAATTAAACTTCTACATCCAAGCTACACTTTTTAACTACGTGATAAGTTATTCCCAAAACTCAAGGATGATCAAGCTTTGTATGACCTATGCTTATACTTGCATATCATTCAAGTAATTGAGAAACTGCAAGAAAAGGTTTATAAAAAAGAAGATATGAGGCTTGACTATAGAAATAGCTGATATTAAGGAAGTATTTGAACTGAGAATGTAAGAACCAGATGAGCTGGAAATAGTTTATAATCAAAGTGTTGTGGAAACTCAGACAACAGAAGAAGATATTATAGAATTAATCTTTAACACACGACAAAAGATATGCAGGATAGAGATCAAGTATAAATATGATGATCAAAAGGATGTAGTATCTTATTTCAGCAAAAAGATGGTGTCAGGAATGAAGGAGCTTTCAATTTTAAAGAGTATATTACCAGTGTCTAAGCCTAAGGGGAGTATTTTTAGATCCAGGAACAATAGATCAAAATCATTTTGTATGGGCTTAGAAGTTTAATCAATACTTGTAGTGAATGATTGTAATTCATTATTTTGTTGTATGCATTATGTATATAGGTTAACCCCTATGTGTGTTGATTTATGTACGATTGTTGGTAAAACATTATTCTTGATCTATCTGTGAAATTGACTAACTGTAAAAAACATCTACGGATGAAAAATTTTGTTCTTCCATAGATAAATTTCTTACAAAAAAATAATCATCCGAAGATCTTCTGCGAAGAACAACAAGCTCTGAAGCTGAAGTGAAGATACATTCGGATGAACAAAGTATCTTAAGAAGAACAAAGTATCTTCGAAAAATTAAAGTATCTTCGAAAGAACAAAGTATCTTTGGAAGAACAAAGTATCCTCACAAGAACAAAGTATGTTCGGAAGAACAAAATACATTTGGAAGAACAAGATTCCTACAGATTAACAATCACCTATGGAAGATTATTCAGCTGCGGAGTCCAAACACTTGTTTTTAGATAATACAAGTGTTACCGGTCATCAAGTCAACAAGAAAATTTCGAACACGAAGAGATCTGGTTCTTCCTTAACAGAAACATAAATGTCTATAAATATGAGTACTAGGTTTCACATCATAAGGGTGACGGATGAGAAATACGATGACAAACAAAAAACGTCAATCAATTAAGATAATCAGTCCATCACAAACCCTGGCAGCCGTCACATCAATACATCATGAACATTAACACGATCAAAATAGTTATTGTTTTCAACATTCATTCTTATTTATCTGTAATCATTAATCAGTTTTAATGAGATACTTTAAAATCAAATCTTGTTTGCTTATTTATTATGTTCATATCATTGTATTCATCATAATAAACATTTGCTCGATTTGATATTTATTCATACAACAATTAAACAATAGTTGATGATAATTCCGCAATCATTAACTTGATTCCTTTTTAACACTGATAATTCGTGCTTGCGATCCATGGATTCATAGAAACGATCACCTACTTTTCAACCAAGAGTCAAAACAAAAGTGATTCCTCAAAATAAAAGAAACCTATAGAATTTCTTTATTGACATAAGGATCAAAGATTTGACTACTATTTGGACTCTTCAGTTGAAATTGATCAGATGAAACCAAAGAGAACCCAATTGAAATCCCTCAAAGTTTTATCCTCTAAGCCACAAACAAGACGAAAGTACCAAGAAGTTACAATAATGGATAGGAACGGGAAACCCATGGCCATCATGGTCTAGGTTCCATATTCTAATTAGTTCTTTTGTTCTTGTAGGGTCGTCCATACAGGTCCAACAACTTATGGAATGTGGAACATAGATGATCCTGACAGAATCACTCCTTCATGATTTCAAGCATATTCAAGGAAATACTGTGGCATTTGGTGGAGAATCACCAGTTGGCAAAATTACGGGTGAAGGATCTATGACTAATGGACTGCTAAGCTTTGATAATATGAACTACTATGAGAAACTAAACTTCAATATTCTCAGCATGTCTTAGATCTATGAAAAAATATTCCACTCACTTGACAGACACTCATTGCTACATTTTAAAACTGGGATTTCAAATTCCTAAAGAATGGGTTGTCTTGAAGACTCCAAAGAAGAACAATACCTATGTCTTAAACCTTAATTCTGCACAACCTAAAAAGGAAACATCACTTTTGTCAAATCATCATTTGATAAGTCACAGCTTTGGCACAAACGTTTGTTACATACAAATTTCAAAAACATGAATAGATCGGTCAAAGTTTACCTCAAAAAGAATTTCATTTCATTGACCACTCTTCGGCATGCCTCAAAGGAACACAACAAAAATATTCACATATACTAAAGCTTGTGAACACAGACAGTTTTCCATTAAAGCCGCTTCATAGTGATCTTTTTGGAGCAACTCATAATATGAGTATTGGAAAGAAATAGCATTGTTTGGTGATCGTAGATGACTTTTCACGATTCACATGGGTCTTCTTTTTACCTCATAAAAATGAAGTGTCCCAAAAATAGATATTTTATCACTAAAATTGAAAATCAACTTGATTATAAAGTAAAATCAGTTAGACTTGATAACGGGACAAAAGAAAATGAAGTTCTAAGTTCGTTTTGCACAACCAAAGGCATTGCTTATCAATTATGTGTAGCTAGAGCTCCTCAACAAAATGGGGTCTGAAAGGCGAAATAGAACACATCATGCTTTTTTCAAAATCGAACATTGATAGTCAAAGAAAGCAACAGAACACCTTTGAACTTCTATTCCAAAGAAAACAATTCATTGGATTGTTCAAGGCATTTGGTAGTCCAGTCTCAATATTAAACATCCATGACCATTTAGGAAAATTTGCTCCTAATTTTGATGAGGGATACTTTGTAGGTTATTCATCTATCTCAAAGGCTTTTAGAGTGTTTAATCCTAGATTAAACATTATTGATGAATCCACCAATGTTTAATTCAATGCATTCTTTTCCTATGTCCATAAATGATCTTGACTGGTTGTTTGATATTGACTCATTTACAAAATCTTTTGATCAGTTTCACTTGTCAGTTGTAGGTAACCTACAATCAGCTCGATGTCTAGAATAAGAGATGATTTCCCAATGATTCCTCCTTTCTATTCTACACAACCTGAGGAAGATGTTCCATTGCAAATTGACCGTATGACACAAAATCTACAAAATCTTATTCAATTGAGGCTGGTCCTAGCACACTTCCCACTCCTTTAGAAAAACCCACTACAAAAGTTGGAAATCCAAAACAAGCTACAGTCCCAATTTATATTAAGAATAATATAAATGATGAAAGCCTTGAAACATTAACTAATGTTGAAACAGAAACTGGTGAAGCCTTTGATTACTTTCACCACTCTCCCACATCATAACATGAAGGTGCCTCTCACCAAGATGATCTGAATGTTTCGAACCTTGATGTATCAATTTCTGGTGACTCAATTCCAACCACAAGGATACATCATCGGTGAAATAAATGAACGAGTGACACGAAGCAAGTCAAGTATTGCAATCATTTGTTTGTTTTTTTGCTTTTGGTGTCAAATAGTACTCAAGAATATAAAAAAGTCTCTTTAGAATAAGAGAAGGATTGAGGAAATACATGAAGAGTTGTTATAGTTTAAGAAACAAGAAGCAAGGCAACTGGTAGACCATCCTAAAGGACAATACCCTATCGGTACCAGATGGCTATACAAGAACAAGAATGATGATAGAGGTATTTTCATCAGAAATAAAGCATGATTAATTGCACAAGGATACACTCAAGAAGAAGGAATAAACTATGATGAAATGTTTACCTTTGTGTCCAGACTAGAAGCCATGAGACTCTTTCTTGCTTACTATGTATCCATGAAATTCATTATATGAGTCAACCACCAGGTTTTGAAGACCCGAATTTCCCTCACAAGGTGTACTAGCCTGACAAAGCTTTCTATGCTCTACATCAAGCCCCACAAAAGTGGTACAAGACTCTATCATCTTTTCTCCTTGCATATGGGTATGAGACAGAAAATATTGATCATACATTATTTAGAGAAAGTAAAGATTTTGAAGACATATACATTCTAAATTCCAAATGAGTGAACTGGGGGGACTCACATTCTTCTTAGGATTGCAAGTAAAACAAATAGCAAATGCAATCTTCATTAATCAATCTTAAAATATGGTAACTATGCTGAAGAAACCATTCTTTAGATTGTCAGTCCATCGGAACTCTTGTTTGGTGTATGTATTTGTGCCAGATATTAGGTAGATCCCAAGGAATCACATGTGAATGTTGTCAAGCGGATATTGAGATATGTCAATGGCAAGCTTGCACTTAGATTATGATATCCAAAGGAAAGCGATTTTAGCCTCTATTGCTACACCGATAGTGACTACGGGGGATACAACTTTAATGGGGAGTCCAGCGTTGTCAATTTCTTGGTCTCAGACTAGTCTCCTAGCAGTGCAAGAAGCAGACAAACATGTATGTTTCAATAGCAGAAGCTAAGTACATAACAACAACAGTTTGTTGCTCTCAAGTTCCCTAGATTTAAAACCCAATGCTTGATTATGGGTTTAAATTCTGGCACACACCAATTCATATTGACAACACAATAGTCGTGTTCATAACAAATAATCTAGTACAACACTTAAAAACAAAAGATATTGAAATTAGATATCACTTTTTGAGAGATTATGCTAAAAAAGGGTTAATCAAACGAATACAAGTCAACACTAACAATCAATTATCTTAGGACTACCTATGTATGGAGTACTATTAGATTCTGCATGAAACCAGATCAAATATTGCGGAATCCTATTTGATTGGCGATCCAATCAGTGAGAATGATAACCCGATTGATACAACAATGATCTAAATGATACGACTAATCTAGTGTCCTAGTTCAGTCGTGCGACTGGTCCATAAGCATGATATATTATGTGTATGGTCCACAAGTATGGTCCATTAGCATGAATAATCACCCGACTAGGTTTAACACATTTCTCAATCATTATTGACTTACAACTATCAACAACAACCTCAAACCCATAAAAGATTTTCATACATATGAATTCTACCAAATATAATAATATATGAAATAATCAAAGATAAATAAACCTCAAAGCATATATCATACTTCATTACTTCATTGCATTACACATATGTAAGACATGAAAGACATTTACATTTATGCACTTAAACTAACAACATCATGTATCTACAAACTCCCCATTGGACCTAGTTTACCCTATTGTCTAACAATCTTCATATGCTCTTGATACTTCTTGTACTTCTCTTCTCTTGTGACTCATAGAATACTGGCCACTTGTATAAAGTGTAGACATCTTCTGCAGACAAGTTGGTAAGCCACATTGGGTCAAATACCTTGATAGTCTCAATCATTCCATCTGTGTTCAACACTATGTCCGCTTCTCCCGTCCTCTAATCGTAATACCATAATTTGAAGTGTGGAGTGAAGTCTTGGGGCATCTCCCTTAGAGGAATCTTGGACATTGTGCGTGGAGGACTCCACTTTAGCACTACCTTCGATCTTCTAGATATAGGCTCAACTTTAGAATTATGAATGAACCTTTTTGATTGTTGAGGTCTGAACTTTACCCATCTGGTGTGGTATTCTTTCTTCAGAGCTGTCTCAAATCATCCTGACATCTTCCTCGGGTTAGCTTACAAAAGATCTAAGCATGCCAGTTGGTTGAACTCAAAACCAGGAATAGTCTTCACATCATGTGGATACCGAAGTGCTCAATTCCATTCTATCTCTTTATAGCATAAACATTTAGGTCTTCAATGTTAGCCCATGTTATGATTTTTCCAGACACTTTCTGATGTTTCTTGACTTTGTACAGTTTGGTGCAGGCATTCTGTTTTGGAGGTGCACGCTGTGCTTTCATTTTAGCAAAGCAAGCGGCCCATTCAGCTTTCTTAAGGTCAACATTCACATCAGAAGCTTGGGCTTGATTTTCATCTTTCTCCTTTTCTTTCTCCATCTCATTCAGCTTATCAAAAGTAGCACTGCCAAAAGTTTCACCCAAGTTGGGGTTAACATTGCCCTTAGGGTCAGTGTTCTCAGGATAGTGCTCAGCTCTCACATCTTCAATCTCTTTCATCAACATCCTATAGCTCCTCATCACTTAGAACATTGAATTCGATAGCATCTTTGATTAGTTCATCTATATTTAGTCGGAACATATCAACTAGTTGTTCGTCGGTCAGATCATGTATGATTTCTCTTTCTTTGAGATTGTAGTTCACTGACCTTCTGACATTTCCTTGCAAATCAAGAACCCTAGTGAGTTGAGTCTTGATTTGCTGAAGGGGGATGACATCATATTCATCTCGCTGTTGAGCTTCATCTGTTTGATTAAACATTCAACACATCACTCATAAATCATTAATCAAGACACTGAAACATAAATAACCATTAATCACATTAATGTAATACACAATTCAAGTACAAAAGTTTCAAATACATAAACATCCAATCATTACTTTTGCCTTGATCGTGAGTCTTCGCAGCTGGAGCTGCAGAGAATGAGGCTCTTTTAGAGGGCCTCTCCTGAGCTGCTTGTGTCGTGGCTGATGCAGCAGCATCACCTTCTTGCTCATCATCTTCTCTTTATCATCCTTTTTGTCCTTCCAACTCGGTCCCGCTTCCTGATCATCATCATCTTCTTCTTCATCATCGGTAAGCTCATCATCATTATCCACTACATCACTATCATCATCATCCTCTTTAATCTTTAGGGGTTCACCCTTAGATCCCTTCAGCCTTAGCATAATCTTCTTGTGCTTTTTCTCTAGTCCTTCAATCCTTTTCACTGATGGCATCACCAACTCGATTTGACTCTTTAGTGCATGGTGAGCTCGACCTAAAGCTCTCTCATACTGTGAATTCTTCTCACTAAGCTGAGCTATTTGGTTGGCTTGAGCTGCATTTACCGCCATCAACTGGTTTATTTGAGTAGCTCTTAGATCATTAGTTGCGATCAACTTTAGCATGATGCGGTTTAGGTTTTCTAGCTCTTACTCTAACCCGATATGCGGTAGAGTGGAGCCATGTGTCATAGGGGTTTGGGTGGATGTACCAGCTTGTTGAGTGGTGGTTGTGGTGGTGGATGTGGTGAAGATGGGTGGAGGAATGTGAGTGGATTATGGTGCAATTGTGTTGGGTAGTGTGGATGAGGTGGAGGTTGGTATAAGAGTGGTGGAAGGAGTATGAGTGGTTGTGGGAGTGAGAGTGGATGTGGTGGTGGTAGTGGCTGTGGTAGTGTTGGTAGGAGCTATGGTAGTGGTGGTGGGAGCCGTGGTAGTGGTGGTGGGAGCTCTGCTAGTGGTGGTGGGAGCTATAGTAGTGATGGTGGCTGTAGTGATTAGGGTGATCCTTTGCCTCTTGCTCTTTTTTTGTGGGATTGGGCCATCCTCTTCTTCCTTAAGCCCTTAGAGACAGAGGCTCCCCCTGAGCTGATTGACTGGTATGGTGTGTAAGTAGGATCTATGAAATCACCATCATCGCCTATAGTACAAGCTAGGCGTCCACCAACCTCCTCTATCTCTTTCTTGGTGGCCATAGCCCGGCTACCGATGTTCCTCATAAGAGACTCACCATCTTACTCTTCTTCTTCATCCAAAAGAAAGTCAGGGTGGATAGCTGCCTGCTCAGATCCACTTGGAGTAGAAGAAATACCATATGGAGATGGTGGAGATATTGTAGAAGTGCCAGTGGCCCTTGATAGAATGGGACCAGTATCTCCACCACCTTGACGATCATCATGGTCGTCATCATGGTCGTCGTCTTCATTAGTGGGTACCACAATAGGCTCAAAATGAGAATCGCTATCATCGTGATGCCACTTCTTGCGAGAGGGCGCCACAAATCTTCATTGGCCAAATGCCCAAACAATCTCCTGACCTGACGCTTTACCTGCTTCCCCCGGTACACTTTCATCCTTGCCTAAAGTCGTGTCATCCATAACCTCCAGAATAACAAAATTATCTCTCTATTTTGGTAGCATAGGAAGCTTCTCATCTATGATCATCTCTAGGAAACGTGGATAAATACACAAGCCTTCCTTGCCTTTGGCTTCAAGGTTCTCGATGAGATAAGAGAAGAGCATGTGAGAAAAACTGAACGAGTGGTTCAGTACCAGTGCAATGAATGCATTCTGGATTTGGTCCGACAACTCATCAAATCCTCCTCGCCTTGAAGCTATGCACTTTAGGATAACATGAGCGAAGTACTTGAACTGGGGGCACATGTTGCTCTTGTTAAGCACACCTGCATTGATATCCCTAGCGTACTTAATCTTTGGAAAGCATCCCGAACAGTCAGGGGATGTAGCTTGGTTGGGTAGGCACCATCTTCACCCAGATCTAAAACCCTCCTGAGGTCGACTTCTGTGCTCTCAATCTCCTGCCCAGAGATATAGCTCCTAATACAATGAGGCTCAGCCGATCGGTCAAGTAAGGCACCTTCCTAGAAGGCTTGTTGTATGGACCTGTATGGTGAGCATGGAGCAGAGATGGCCTTGTATATCCTCGATCTGCTTAGGAAGACAATAATCCTAGTGAACTCAGAGTCGTTCCTGGAAGTAGCATTGAGATGAGCACATATGTTGTGCTTGGTGCTCATCGTCCATCAATCAGCCATGTTGCTGTAACACAAGAAACATATAGATTAGATTTGTGCGTAAGAGATGCTAGTTGGAACTTAAACTATTTTGATCAAACTGGTTCAGTCGTGCGATTGAACCATACGACTAAGTTCAATCGTGCGATTGAGCCTGCGACTGAGTTCAGTCATGCGATTGAGCCTGCGACTTAAATTAGTTGTATGCTAAGCCATGCGGTTGAGCCAGTAGTGCAACTGAGTCACCGATTGATTCAATCATGCCATTGAATGGTGCACCTAGCTCAGTCGTGCGACTGAGGTTCATATGGAGTGTCTATTCGCATCATGCTCTGTCCGACACTCTAACTCTGAATCTTTGTCAAAACTTTATATTAGACTTCGTGTTTAGAATCATTAGATTGGTAGGAACTTGAAATAGCACTTAATGTCCATCAAATCAACTTTTATGTCCATTTAAGTGGTCTATTTTTAAGGGTTAGTCTTAGTTCTTGATTTTAACATAATCGGTCCTTAGGCTTCAATTAAACCATGCATTTGGGTCGATTTCAGTTGCACAGTACCTGTAGATGTGTAGGATAACAGTTAGTATCACAATCAAAGGGTATTCACAACAATAGGAATGTTGGGCAGAGTGTTTCTGTATGGGTGTTTTTGAGAGCATTGAAGGGTGTTTAGGAATACGACCGACTAACCCCTCTATTTATACTGTTTTAAAGTCCAGTTGTGTGGCTGGACCCATACGCATGCTTCATTGGTGCAACTGGGGTTTAGTCATGCGAGTGGCTTAAACTTCATCATCCAGTCATACGATTGGTTCATTCTTGTGATCCAATCGCATGGTTGCCTCATACTCATGGTCCAATCATGTGTCTGGATCATACTTATGGTTCAATCATGTGATTAGCTCAACCTTATGATTCAATCGTGTGATTGGCTCACCCTTATGATTCAATCGTGCGATTGGCTCATACTTATGAGTTCGACCTCATACACTTTCAAACACTTTAAAATTTTACCTTTTGATATATAACATTATGTCCTATGATCATCTGAGACATGATCCTTTTAATTTAACATCATTTGATTATCTCAAACATGATCCTTTTAGTTTAGAACCAATTGGTCACCTGAGACGTGACCACTTTTAGTGAATGATTCACAGATTTCATCTAGTTGTATAGTCCGACATCTACACAAAAAAGACTAGAAAACAAAAAACAATATAAAATTAAAAAGAAACTAGACATATTTTTGTGGTTTAGATTTGAGATGGATTGAAACCTTTTAGAAGACATCTAACAGATTTTTCTTCCTAAGCTGAACAACTTCAAGTTAATTTGATCACTTCTCGAAAGATTCATTATGGAATCACACAAATATATAATAATCATTTGAGACCCTTTAATATGCACTTTGATGCTAGATTCTTCTTTGGTCCGAGAGTCAATAGCACTTTCAGGAAATCATACTAGAGCTATAAGATGCGCACAATAATTTTGACTCTCAAGAGTTATAGCCACGATGATTGTCAGTATATTTGTCCACTTAAATCCATACACAGATTTTTTATTCACATTGGTGATGAGTTAGGTTTATTTATTTCAACAAGCATTTGTGGATGCCACACTTATATGGTAATCAGGAGATTTTTTGAGCGGTCTATGGGTATTTGACAAGAAGAAACTATTCTAAGAGCTTTCAAAGAGATGCCAAGCCTCAGGTTAGTGACTCGTACAACAGAGAGGAGCAAACAACAATGAATACTAGAATATTTAGGTTATGCTTATTCTCAGGTCAGGGCCACCGCACAGCAAAGAGGCACACAACCAATCTTCTTGTTTGAGTAGTTATTTTTCTTTTGCACATAACGCACCAACAACATTAGTCATTACCTTGATTGCATTTAGCAGTTTTTTCATAACGCACCAACAACATTAGACATTTGTGGCGTTTATTTTGCTCGCCACCCCTTATTGGAAATGCGTTGATTATGTTAACCCACAACTTAAACAAATTAGTTTGAATTTAATTCATCAATGAATTCTACTCATCTATTGTGTTGAATCTATCGACACATCATATAATGAACTAGCAACCTCTAGGTCTACATTCTCTATGTTACCTCAGTAGCATACTAGTTTTACTATCATTTTTCTTTTGTAGTGCTTAGACTTCTCAGGCTTGTACTTTGAATTTAGCATCTTGATCATTCAAATCCTTTTGAAGTCCCAATCAATTTGTTCTCTTTGTACTATCATTTTCCATAAATTTGTTCCCTGTGTACTATCATTTTCCATAATTTTTTTTGAAGTAAATATACTACAACTAAGTAAATACTAAACTAAACTATTCTCCCGCTAAAATTCTTAACCGACAATCTTTTTGTGTGTTTGGATTTTAATAGACTGGAAAATAAAATAAAAGAAAATAAATAAGAAACTAAGAAAAACTTGTCAGACTAAGAACTTTCTTCTTCTTGAATCACATCATTTTTCTTTTTCACGCCATTAACCTATAAAAGATATAACAACCGAGGTTTGTCAAATGCTTTTGTGTAGAGGTCGGCGCTTTGAAAATATATATTAAATTTAAGAACATCGGTTAATTGCTTTACAAAACAGTCATGTATAAAGTGATATTTCATACCGATGTGTTTTGTTTTTGGGTGTTGGATCGGATTTTCAGTGATAGCAAGTGCAGCAGAATTTTCAACAATGTTAGGGGTGTTAGAAAATTCCAAACCGTAGTTGCACATTTGCTGTTGAATCCAAATGATTTGTGAACAACAACTTGCAACAACAGCATATTCCGCTTCACATGTTGACAGAGCAACTGATGTCTGCTTCTTACACTGCCAGGTGACTAACCGTCCACCAAAAAACTAACATCCTGCTGATGTTGACTTGTAATTCATGTTGCAAACACCATTGTCCGAGTCACTATTCATTGTAAGCTCAAAGTCATCATCATGAGGATACCACAACCCGAGTATTTGAGTACCCTTCACATAACAAAAAATCCTTTTAACTCCTATGAGATGATTTACTTTTGGTTTTGCCGGATATCTTGAACAAAGACACGTGGTGTACATAATATGAGGACGAGAGGTTGTGAGGTACATTAGAGATCCGATCATTCCTCTATACATTGTGGCATCGACCAGATTACCATTTTCGTCGGGTGCCATATCATAGTTTGTGGCAAGTGGAGTTCGAGCAACCGTAGCATTCTCCATGTTGAATCGACAGAGGATATCTCCTACATATTTGGACTCATATTGGATGATTCCTTTTGTTTTCTGACCCACTTGTAATCCAAGAAAGAACTTCATCTCCCCCATGGCACTCATCTCAAACTCTGCTTTCATTACAGATTAAAATTCATTATATAATTCTTCATTTTTGGAACTGAAGATTATGTCATCCACATATATGTGTACGAGTAGTAAATCACCATCCTTTTCATTGATGAATAACATGTAGTCAATAATCTTTCTGCGAAAACCATGTTTCACTAGATGAGTTGAGAGTTTCTCATACCAGGATCTAAGGGATTTATGAAGCCTGTAAAGAGCCTTGTCCAGTTTATAAACTCTATCCTGATGATAGGGATCCTCAAATCCTTTGGGTTGACTGACGTAGATTGTTTCATGGATTTCACCATGAAGGAATGCATTTTTTACATCTAATTGATAATCTTTAATCTTGATGTAGGATGCATAGGCTAGAAAGATACGGATTGCTTCCATCCATGCCACAAGTGTAAACACTTCATTGTAGTCAATGCCTTCGACTTGTCAAAACCCTTGAACCACAAGCCGAGCCTTATTTATAATGAAAACCCCTTGATCATCTTTCTTACAGTTCAGCACTTAGTGCCAATCACCTTAGCACCTGTTGGCCTATCCACAAGGGTCCATACTCCTAACTTCTGGAATTGTAGGAGTTCTTCTTGCATAGCACTAACCCATGCCTCATCATTTAAGGCTTCACTTACATATTTTGGCTCAAATTGCGACACAATACATTGAAATCCACCATCATGAAGATATCCTTTTTCCATGACGAAGGCATAATCAGCTGAGTATAGCTGACTTCGTGTCTTCAGTCTAGATAGAACATCCCCAAAGATGTTTTCTAGGGGATGGTGCATATTAATTCAAGATTCGGGAGTGGTGGGAATAACTACTTCAAGATCCAGATTTTGAATACCAGGTTCAGTATATGTAGTTGTTTGAGTACGTGGTCAGAAGTATGAGAGGCATCAAGATCTGATGCTTGTGTACTTTCACTAGTGGGAACCTGGTCCTCCTTGTCAACTTTTATAGTCTCAACTGCTTCATCATCAGAGGAGGAGTCACTTACTTCAAGCTCTCCCCCTGAAGGACTAGAAGAATCGTCTAATGGAACCGATGGTGTCGAGTCTTGTGGAGGAGTGTTCAGAACATCATACATCGTTGTAGCAGATAACTCATCATTATGATGATAGGTAGGTAGGTGGAAAGACTTAAAAAATCCATCATAGTCAAAGAAGAAGGAAGGTCCTTTTCCCGTAGGGGGTGGTGTATCTTTGAACATCAACATTACACCACGCTTCTACCTGACTTGTTGAGTTGTTATAAACTCTCTTGTCAGGTATACTGTTTCCAAGAAAGATACCTTCCTCAGCCTTTTCACTAAACTTTCCAGTCTGAGTTTTCTTTAACAACATGCACGGTGCACCAAATGGTTTGAGATACTCCAAGTTTGGTTTACGTCGCTGGATGTTTTACCATGACGTTTGACCACCAAGATTCGATTGAGAGTGTAGCATGCATTAGTCACTGCCTCACTCCAAAATTGAATGGGCTATTTAGAGTCAGCTAACATTGTTCTTGTTGTCTCTATCAAGCTACGATTCTTTCTTTCAACAGCCCCATTCGTCTTGGAGTGTAGGCAAACGTAAATTGATGTAGAATTCCTTTCCCTCTACAGAATGCCTCCATCTATGGATTCTTGAACTTTGTTCTGTTGTTTGATCGAATCTGCCTTACCTTCAGCTTTTTGAGTGATTCCAAAGTAGTTACTAGATGCTTGAATGATTAAAAGTCTCTGATATGGATTTTAGAAACATCACCCAAGAAAATATTGAGTAATCATCAATACTATAAGGCAGCATGGATCTCCAGCAATACTCTTTGTGCTTACTGAGCCAAACAGATCCATGTGTAGAAGCTCGAGAGGAATATCAATAGAATTAACTTTCTTTGCCTTGTGAGACTTCTTGGTCTGTTTCCCTTTTTTACATGCTAATAAAAAATCCGGAAGCTAGAAATTCTTGAAAGTTACTCCATTCACTAAATCATTCTGTACTAAATGATTCATCTTCACAGGATTAATGTGTCCCATCCTCCTATGCCAGGATAATGAATCTAAGACATACAAATCATTATATCTTGAAGCTGACATAAGAACTTTATCCTCCGGTAAAACATAATCCTTCTTCAACATGCATCACTTCTTGTTGTCATACATAACTTTGAATCCTTTATCACAAATCTGGGAGACTGAAAGGAAGTTGTTCTGTAGTTGTTGAACGTAGTTGACCTTGTCAAACTTCACTTTCTCGTTTCCCAATTCGCCTTGAGCAGTGATGTAACCTCCTTTATATCCAGAAAATGATACATTTCCCCCTTTAATTTGTTTGACGTTAAAAAGGAGAGACGAATTCCCGGTCATGTGCCTGAACGCCCCACTATCAATAAACGAGGTATTTGTGATAGCGTTGTAGCGGACACCCTGTACATTCAAAGGAATTGATTAGTTTAGGTTTGGGACCCAAGCTTTAACTAGCTTGCGTGACCCAGAGGAATCACACATCATGTACTTAGCCCACTATCCTTTAGAGGATAAGGGCATAATGTTCTTCTTCTTGTTCTCATTATCAAACAAATTACTTGATTTTATCTTCCATAAGCCAGTTTAGTCGTGTTCATGATAAACAGACGACTGGCTTATTGTTTGAACATTAGGTTCACTAATACTCTTAGGTGGAGTATTAGTTCTCATTTTAGAAAAACTTTGTTTTGCATCATAAAGTTTAATTTTTTTAGGCGTCTGATAATAAGGACAATTACGAGAAATATGTCGTTGTTTTCCACAACTGTAGTATGATCTCCCTACTACACATTGAAGAAACTTTTTATGTGGAGTTGACTTTGGTAAGGGTGTGAGATGTGTCTAGTTGGGTTTTGTTACTCCTCTTTTAGATGTGTCAGCTTCTATAACTAAATAAACTGTTTTAACATTTTTAACATCTTTAACTTTTAGTTTATTTAGACTTAGATGAGTAACATGTTTTTGGTTAACTGAATTAGTCATTTTGGGTTTAGATGTAGATATGTGTGAACCTGACCTTAAATTAACCTTTTCAATTTGATCATACAAATATTCAACAGGCATCTTTTCTTTTGATTTCAAACTAGACTCCTTCTGTTTAGTGTTATTCTTCATAGGTTTGCCCGTAGAATCGGGATCACTAACCAAAGGAGTGAACACCACATGATCCTTTACTGGGTTATTATTGATTGGTCTACATTTAGTGTTCAAAAGGATTGCATGTGGTCATAGAACTACTTTGTAACCCAGACCTTCCCCATTATTTCATTCTTTCACTAAGTTTTGATCTATGTGTGAAGAACTAGCTAAGCTGTGCAGTTTTTGTTTTATGGACTCAACTTCGACTTCTAAAACTGTTTTTTCCTTTTTCGATTCTTCCAAAGAATTTAGATAAAACTTGAGTCATTTTCTTGATTTAATGCAACAACCTCGGTTTACCTTAGTTATTTTCCGAAAAGTTCTATTTTTTCTTTGAAACTTCACTCATTTTGTTTTAAAATACGATTGGCCTTAGTGTAGAGTTGTAAGACATTTACTAAAATATCATTGTGTTCTAATAACCTTGCAAATTTTAATTCAATGCTTTCCCTAAATTTGTCACATTCAGTTCAAGCATGTTTTTCAAATAATTGGTAAATTGAACTTACCTATGAGGAATTAGACGAATCAGCCATCAAAGCCGTATCAGACACTTTGGTGAATGGAGATTCTGAGTTTGTTGCTCTAAGCTCTTGCTCAACCAAGTGATTTACAATATTCACAGCTTCTTCGGTATCTGATTTGATTGCTTAACTATGATCTCACATTCACTAGCAGATCCATCATCCAATGCATCAACAAAAGCAATATTTGATTCACCTGGAGAAACAAATTGGAAGGATGAGTCTTGCCCTTCATCACCTTTAGCAGTCAAAGCATTTGTCTCTTTACTTGAAGAACTAGTTCCAAACATATCTTTGTCTTGATGGTTGAATATAGGAAATGGGTTTCCACATTCACGTTTTCATGGGCTTTACACATTCACGTTTAAAGTGCCCCTTTTCACCACAGTTGAAGCATGTGACTTTGTTTTTGTCAAAACCAAAAGTTGTTTATTTAGTGGCAACTAGATTTTGTCCCATCTTTTTGACAAACTTCTTTTCTCTTCTGACAGCACTAGCCAAGGCCCACATTATGTTCATTCTTTCTAGCTTATTTTCATCAACTTTCTCATAATCCTCATCTGCAAGATGTCAATTTTCAATCTTACCAGCAACAAAACCATCATAAGATTGTACAACGGCCGCTAGAAGATCCATGTGCTCTTTGGCAACTTCCACTGTGATATTTCTGAGATTCTCCATTTTCAACTTTGTAGTATTTGTTTCAGGAACTATGTATTGGGTTCCAGATGACATTGACGTTTCGGTTCCTAATGCACTATTTTGGGAAGAAGCAGAAGAAGTGGACACGAATGCTGTTTGTAATGGTGCTCCTGAAATAGCTACGTTGGAACTGAGTTGTAAAGGGAAGGAATCTGAACATAGGATCATTTCTTCGACTTGTATTTCATTCGCAGTTCTTCCTCCCTTATGTCTAACATCATAAGAATGTTGTTTTGTCTCAGATTAGACATAAATGAATCCCATTTATGAGGCAAACCATGAGCAAAGCTTGAAACTTTATCTTCCATAGATGTTGTCACACCATAAGTGTGTAACTCACTCATTAGATGGTAGAATCTGTCAATAATATCATCCAAGCTCTCATTCCCTATCGAAGAGAAATTATCAAATTCCATTTTGAGAGCTTTAGTCTTTAGTGCTTTGAGAGTTGCATTTCCATCATATCTCTTCTCCAATGCCTCCTATAACTTTTTAGCTTGCTTGTTCTCAGAGAACTAATGAAAGATGTCCTTAGGTATCGACTAAGTCAACAAGGCATATACTTTCTTTTCAGCATTGAATAGAATCTTCAGAGCTTCACTGACTCCTCCCAAAGTCAACTTGTCTCCATTAGCACTGACTGGTACCGTATAACCAGTCTCAATGGATGTCTAAATATTTGGGTCAACTCCATTTAAATAAATTTCAAACCGCTGTTTCCACTATGGATATTCATCTAACGTTAACTGCTTTGGCGGTTTATTATGATTTTCAATCTCATTCTCCCGAAGTAGAAGGTTCTGGATGCGGAGTCCTTTCTAGCAGTAAATGCAGCAAATTGATCTTCTATTGCTTTAAACTTGGTACTTTTAGAACAGGATAGTTTCACTCGTGCGAATGGGCTATGAGTATGGATCACTCGTGCGAATGAAGGATGCGAATGAATTCAATCGTGTGATTGGATTTAGTCGTGCATATTGTTGGACCAAAAGAACCAATGATCCTGATCAGAAAAACCTCTAAGTACCACAGACATTGCAACTGCTGAAGAAGATCACAACAGCTGAAGACATCAGCTGATTACAAGGTCTGGAGATAAAGTCTGAAGACAAGATCTGAAGACTTCTACTGAAGAAAAAGTCTGAAAGCAAAGACTTAAGACAAAATCTGAAAGAAAAGTACTGAAGACAAAGTCAAAAAGAAAAGTACTGAAGACAAAGTCTGAAAGAAAAGTACAGAAGACAAAGCCTGAAACAAAAGTACGACAAAGTTTGAAGCTATCAGCTAAAGACAAAGTCTGAAGGTAAAGTTCTGAAGAACAAAGACTGAAGACCAAAGTGATCAGTAGTTGTCACAACAACTGAAGTTATTAACTTCAGTAGTTTTCACAACAGCTGAAGTTATTAACTTCAGTAGTTGTGATGATTTCCTTCAATACTTGTAATTTACTTTTCAGTAGTTATAGTTTCAGTAGTTGTAGTTCAGTAGTTTTATGCTTTTGTACTTAGCATTCTCTGAGATGTAATCAGTAGTTGAGAAAATTCTCAGTAGTTTGCATAGTTTCAGTAGTTTGTATAATTCTGTTAGATGTCACTATCAAGTGACATCAGCAGACGTCACATTCCCTATATAAGAAATGTTGACCTAGTTGTAATGTGTGACATTCAGCCACCACAATAGAATATGAATGAAATAATCCTTTGCAGAATTCTCTCTCTATAACCGTTTACTTTTCATTGAATATCAATTGTGTTCTTGCGAATTGTCTAATTCATTGTTCAAATTTTGCTGCCATCTACTCTAATTAATCAAACTTAGATCTCTGATCCTAACAATTGGTATCAGAGCTGTTTAATCATTGATCGATCTAACATTTGATCATTGAAACTGCTATTTCAATATCTATGTTTGATTGAATTAGCATATTTGCAAGAATTGGTTATAGATCATTGAATTTCTGCTGCTTTCGGTTATTTGCTTTGAGTTTTCTCTTGGTTCATATTGAGTTTGTTGTGTTTTGCACTAAAACTTAATTGAATTTGCTTGAATCTGAGAATGACTACTCCTTCTAATGACCCTCACAATACTGGTTCCTCAACCAAGCCTCCGATGGTGGTTAGGACTGAGTATAACATATGGCAATGAAGAATGCTCCATAACCTGTCTGTTACCAGTTCAAGTTGTTGGACATCTGTGGTACATGGTCCACACAAGCCTATGGTGAACAATCCCGAGACCAACCAAATGGTTCCGAAGAAGAAGGAACAATACTCAGATGAGGATCGACAACTGTTTGAGATTGATGCTAAAGCGCATGCTATTCTGGCCATGGCTCTGCCTAATGAAATCTAATCTGGGCTTATGCATCATGAAACTGCTCATGACCTCTGGAATGCATTGAAGGGACAATTTGGTGGAACAGATGAGGTCTTAGCAAACAACAGAGAAATCCTTGCCTAACAATATGAGACATTCTCTCATAGGAAGGGTGAGTCACTGACTCAACAGTTTGAGCGTTTTTCCTGTTAGATCTCTGAGCTGAAAATGGTCAAACATGAATACACTAATAGCCAGATGAACAACAGATTCCTCAGATCACTGCCTGAGAGATGGGACACATATACCATTGTCCTACGCTCCAGTGCAAATCTGGATAACCTATCTCTCACCCAACTCCATGGGAAACTGCTTACATTTGAAAGAGAGATAGAGCAGAAAAGGAAACTGGCATCATCAGAAAAGTTCACTGATGACTTTGTACCAGGGAACACTACCTTGGTTGGTCATGAGTCAGAATATGCTGCATCAGAAAGCAATTATGATGAGCATATAGATTTCTCTTCAAACAGTTCTGATCATGCATTTGTTAGTGTTGATAGTCAGTCAGGCTGTAATATTGACAATCTGTGCTTCATTATGGATGATTTGAAAGGTATTGCTGATGATGACTTAGAAGAGATGGATATTCTAAGCAAATGGCCTTGATTAATATCAGATCTCAAAAGTTGTACAAGAGAACTGATAGGAAATTTCCAGGACACTCTAGCAAAACCAAGTTGGTTTTGACAAGAGTAAGTTGAGGTGTCACAAATGCCACAAGCTTGGACACTTTGCAAGAGAATGTATATCAACTGGATCTAACTCCTCTGCACCCTTTGTGACTTTTCCAAGCAATAGTCCACAAAACAAAGGGCAACATCCTGCTAGTTCTGGTCATCATGCACAACCTATATCTCCTACATATTTTGTCCCTCAGGGTCCAATGTCATATCCATATGCCTGCTATTACATGCCACAGCCAAATCCAGTTCAAGTTCCTATTGCACAACAACCTCAAGCCTTACCTGAGCCTCTACCATCTCAATCACAACCTCATCACAGCTTCTTCACCCCTGGTGTTGTTGACTAGAGTAGTTTACCAGATGATCTCTCTGGTAATGAGCATTTATTTGCTAGTGATGGTCAACATGGTGGTGAACATCCTTTTCGGAATCTTGCTCTCATGGCCCTGGAGTCTACTGAGAGTTCATGCTCCAATGCATCTTCATCACAGGTAACTCAGGTATCCTCTGAGGCTACGGCCAAGCTATGTTCTGAATCTTGCATAGCTGCATTTATCTCTATTAGAGAGGCAAATGTAGATTTAATAAATCAAAATCTTGAGCTTGAGCAAATCCTTTCCAAAAGAAAAACTGAGTATGAGTCTGTTCTTAATGACAAAGATGATGAGATTTATAAGCTTAAATGCCAATTAAATGATGAAAAGGCTAAGCTAGAGGTCATTCTTGAGAACCACAGAGAACTCAAAGAAAAACTTGCAGCTACCTAAGTTGAGTGTGACCACTGGGTATCATCCTGCAAGGGATTTGAAATGCTGCTTAGCAAGCAATCTGCTTCGAATGTGAAGTTTGGAATAGGTTACAATCACATTGCACCACCTACAGATTTTACTCCAAAATCAATGGTAAAACCTGAAGGTTAAAGTAATTTCCAAACCACATCATCATGTGCATCATCCTCAAGTGATCACCCAAAAACACAAGATGAAATCAGTGTTGATACCTCAGCAAATCAATTGCTTGATGGGTTAACTACTAATAAGCACATGAAGCTGAGTACTTCAGATGTTGTCCCTCAAGGTACCTCAAGTGCTGAAGGGCAAGTAACAACATCTGAAAAGCATTTCAAATCAGCTGAAATAAAAGGATTAACAACTACTGATGAATCTATCATACGGTCTTTCAAGACGGATAGAGAACAGCTGAAGAACAAGTCTTCAATTGTTACAGATCCTTGAGTACTAAACACAAGTACTGAAAGGAGGAAAGTACTAAAGAGCACACCTTCAGTAGTTTCCACATCAGCAGTTGATCAATCCAAGATGAAGAATAAGCCATGTAAAATATGTGGTAAATTCAATCATCTTTCTGATGAATGTTGGTATAGAAAGGGTTCCAAACTCAACAGAGATAAGCTCATTAAAATCCAGATGGATGAAATGAAAAATGAGTTTGAGACCAAGTTTTTACCACAGTCATCCCAATGTGATAAACCCAAGCCTTCGTCCAAATCCAAAATGAAGGATAGGGTTTATCATGGAACATCTGATAGTGCTCCTCATGACAAACATGAGACTATGTCTGTGAATTTCAAGGAGGAAATGGTGGGTCACAGGAACTCATCAAAAACTAGTACTGATATGTCCCCTGAGCTGAAAGCTTTAGCTACAAATTAGACAAAACTTGTTATGGTGGTTCAACATTTGTTGGGAAGAGTTAACCAACTAGATGCACCTGTGATCAAACCACTAAAAAGGTATTCCAAGTCCAAATCCAAGGAATCCATTTCAGCACCATCTCCACCTTCATCAGCTGTTATTCATGAAAAAAAAGTTATGGTTAAATCTGTTGATGAAAACAAACCCAAAACCAAAAAGGTTTGGGTCTCAAAACCTAACTAGTTCTTTATGATAAATGGAGGGTTCTTCAGCATGCCAAAGGAGCATCTGGTATGTAGACAGCGGAGGATCTATGCATATGACTAGGAGCAATTCTCTTCTTAATGACTACTCTCAAGGAAAGAAGGGATTTGTTTCATTTGGAAATGATGCTAAAGGTTACATCATTGGGAAAGGATATGTGTCTAATGGAGATATCAGATTTGATGATGTTAACCATGTGGAGAATCTTAAGTATAATCTACTGAGTGTCAGTGAGATGTGTGATAAGGGGCATGTCTTCCCAAGTTCTGAGGCTGATTGACAAGGTATTGGATGAACATACTCTCCTAAAGGCCAACAGGATTGGAAGAGTATATGCCTTGGATTTGTCAAAGAAGAACGATTTGAAGGGTCATCCTTGCATGTTCTCCAAAGCCTCTCCTCAGGAATTTAAACTGTGGCATAGAAGGCTGGGTCATGTTAATCTCAAAAACATGAATCACCTGATCCACAATAGTTTAGGAGTACCAATGTAATGAAACCTGCACTGCTTGTTTGAAAGGAAAACAACACAAAGTCTCATTCCCTCCTATTGAAGAACCTAAGTCCACTGCCTGCTTGCAGTTACTGCACATGGATCTATTTGGTCCTATGAGAGTGATGAGCATGGCAAAGAAGAAATACTGTCTAGTAATTGTGGATGATTACTCTAGATTTGTATGGACTTTCTTCTTGCATTCAAAGGATGAGGTTGTTTAGATGATTATAAACTTTGTGTTGTATGTTGAGAAGCAGTATTCCCTATCAGTCAAGTGTATAGGAGTGATAATGGAACTGAATTCACAAACCATACACTTGATGATTTTTATCTATCAAAGTGAATCAAGAGGTAGTTTAGCATCCCAAGGACTCCATAACAAAATGGAGTAGTGGAGAGAAAGAATAGGACCCTAATTGAAGCTGCAAGGTCTATGTGGCTGACTCTGGTTTGCCATTGACCTTTTGGGCTGAAGTTGTCAATACAGCTTGCTATGTACAGAATAGAGTTCTAGTAAATCAAAGGTTGATGAAGACTCCATATGAAGTTGTACATCATTTGGCTCCTCTAATTTCATTTTTCAAAGATTTTGGGTGTCCTTGTTTCATTCTCAAGACAAAGGATCAACTCCACAAATTTGATCCTAAGGTGGATGCAGGGTATTTTGTAGGTTATTCATCCACATGCAAGGCTTACAGAGTCTTCAACTGCAGAACAAAGTTAGTTGAAGAAACCTTGCATGTGAAATTCAATGAATCTCCTAAGGATAAAATTCCACAAAACCCTGTGGGGTTGTTTGATCTGGACATACTGCAATCTGTTCCTTATCAACCTGCAGCTGTTGCAGATCTTGTGGATAAATCATCTTCTGCTGCAAGCCTTCCACCTGGTGGTAATGAAGATGATGGTGATATCAATACTCACCTTTTCAAGTTTAGTGACCAACTTCTTGAGTCCACTAAACTTGATGCTCCCGTAGCTTCAGCAGCTCCATCCACAACAAATGCTGATGAGATTTCTGACTCCTCTACATCATTTGATTTGCCATCTCATACTTGGTTTCTAGAGTCTGGATCAACATCTGCTACTGCTGAACCTGCTACAAACACTTGCACTGATCTTATAGTGTACCAAGAGCTAAAAATCACCCCATGTCTCAAATCATTGATGATATCAATGCTGGTGTCTCAACCAGAAGTCAATTGTCCAACTTCTGCTTCTATACTCTTTTCATCAGTCAGCTAGAGCCAAAGAACTATCATGTTGCTTTAAGAGACAATGGATGGGTTGAAGCCTGAGCTACTTCTGTTCAAAAAGCAGCAAGTGTGGGAACTGGTTCCTCTACCCCCAGATTTCAGGCTGCTCCTAAAGAGTCTCATTTGATTGCAGTCAAGAGGATCTTTAGATATCTGCAAGGTACAAAATCTCTAGGTCTTTGGTATTCCATTGGACACTCTTGCAAATTAGTTGCTTTTTCTAATAGTGACTATGTAGGGTGTAAGTTAACCAGAAAGTCAACTTTTGGTGGATGTCAATTCCTAGGCAACTGTTTGATTTCTTGGCAGAGTAAGAAACAAACATATGCTGCTACATCCACTGCTGAAGCAGAGTACATTGCTGCTGCAAGTTGTACATCTCAGGTACTCTGACTTCAGAACCAACTATTGGATTATGGCATTACAGAGACTAAGACTCCATTATTAATGGATAGTGCCTCAGCTCTGTGCAGTGTCAAGAATCCAGTCGAGCACTCTAGGACCAAACATATAGAGTTCAGATACCATTTTATTAAGGATTGTTTTGAAAAAGGTCTGATTGATCCAAAGTTTGTGCCTAGTGCTGATGAGCTTGCAGATATATTTACTAAGCCTTTGGATAGTTAAACTTTCCAAAACCTTGTGTTAAGGCTTGGTATGCTGCACCTAGAATAAGTTATAACTACTGATGATCTCAGTAAACAAGTACTGATGATCATTAGTAAAAATGTCACAAATATGTATTAATTCTATTACAAACTACTGATGTCAGTAAAAACAGAAAAGTACTGATGTCCTATGAAATCACTAAACACAACTAAAAAGTCTGATGAGTAAGTGTTAAGGATAGTATGAAACAGCTGCAAAGCTAAGATTGACGAAAACTACTGATGAGAATTTTCTCTTCAGTCGTTTCCACAAACTGCCGTTTCACCCTAAACAGCTGATGACAAAACCATGTCTTCAGTAGTTTTAGAACTACTGATGACTAACACCAAGTCCTTAGTTGTTTACAATAGCTGATGACAAAACCATGTCTTCAGTAGTTTCACAACTACTGATGATTAACACCAAGTCCTCAGTTGTTTCCAACACCTGAAGACAAAACCAAGGTTTTCAGTAGTTTCACAACTACTGATGACTAAAACCAAGTCTTCAGTTGTTTTCAAACATCTGATAGTTAAAACCAACTCTTCAGTTGTTTTCTTACCACTACTGATAACACCAACACTTTCAGTCGTTTTCTTTTCAGCCTTTTCTTAACCTATAAATACCTGCACTTATAGCCAAACGTTTCATTAGCCGTTTTCAAACCTTTTCTCTCTCAACAATGGCGACCATGAAACTCAAACCCCCACATAATTGTGTTGCCTACCTTTCAAAATCGGCTTTCTAGAACAAGTTTGATACTGCCATCGATCTTATGGTAGATTCCCAATACCGAACAACCTTTCTTCTGAATCCTACCATATACCCTGTGTCCTTAACCCGATTCTGGACCAACGTCTCTGTAACAACTGGTGAGAATGATAGCCAAATCACTCTCCAGTCATTGGTGAACCAGAAACAGGTGCTCATCACCCCTGATAGCATTCGGAAAACCCTAAATTTACATGACGGCACCTATACTAAAGAATACCCGAAAGGCACCACTGATATGTCTTTCATCAATAACGGGTATGCAGGCGACTTAAGTGCTACAACCATTCTTAAAAAGCACTTCCATGATGCCGAAAGACTTATCTTTCATATGGTGAATGTCTGCCTTGCTTCAAAGACATCTTCTTGGGATCAGATGTCTTCACGGTGGCAACAGGTATTGTACTCTATCTTTGAACGCTAAAATCTAAATTTTTCTGAGATAGTGTTCGTGGAACTAAAGGATCTGGCATAATTTTGAATCAATTAAAATTTGATGGCCTTGTTGGTCTTGGGGTCCCTGCTCCAGCTGTTTTAGCTGAGGTATACTCTAGACATAACTCAGACCCTACTCTAAAAGGGGCTGCCCGGATGCTAAAACCCAAGCAGAGGGAACCCACAACCTCCACTTCCATATCCAAAGTCCCCACCAAACCCAAATCCAAAAAGCCAAAAAGGCTACTCAGGGAGATGAGTCCCCTGAGGATGCCCCTGTACCACCAATACAGGAAGCACATACTAGTTATAACCCCCCAGTTATGTCCAAGACTCAAAATGCTGAAGCCGCACAGGTATCCTCTCAACAGGATCTTGTTGCAACCACAATTGGGGATCCCACATTATAGGAACCTATCTCAATTGAGAGGGTTACCATTGAACAACATGTCTCACCCCGGGTGCAATCTGCTTCGGACCAATCTCCACATGCAACCGCCCCTCAAAGCCCAACACTCATAGTTGCTAAAGTGCTGAGTCAGTTGCATTCCTCACCCCCTCCCCAGAAACCAATTACCACTGGGAATAACTCAACCATTTAGGGGGAGGACCAAAATGCTTCTGATAACCAACAGCACAGGGGTTACAGTGTTCAATCTCCAAGAGTAGAAACGGAGGTTAGAACATGTGGTAAGGCTGCCACTTCTACTGATTCAGCAAATGATCAGGATGAAGTTGGTAACATCCATAGAACCTCACCAGAGGTAACTGCCAATAAAGGACATAGTCCTGAGGAAGGAAGTCCCCAGTACCAAGAACAAAGGGCACATGCATCTACTGATCTACACTCATAGCATGTTCATCTTCATTCAATTAGGAGGTCAGGTGATTTGGCAACGACTCATGATGACCTGGGCTTTTTCTATGATGTTTTAGCCCATAATACCATCCTAGAGAATGAGGTAAGCAGACTCAAAGAGCTGCTAGCCAACATCTCTCAGGATCAAAGTCCATCTACCCCAATAACCACACAGATGGCACCTTCAATTGAAGGTTCACCAAACACTTTGCCTACACACATAACTATGCCACCAGCGTCTGCCTTTGGCACCACCTCTTAGGGACAGAACCCCTCTGAGCAGATGGTTGCTATCTTTCAAAACTCCTTACCTCTCCTCACTCCAATCATTACTGAGATTGTCCATAAAGCCATAGATGAGAGGATCTCCTCAAATCTACAAACCCTCATTGATGATGCTGTTCAAAAATCTCTTTCTGCCTTTCAATCCCCTCATCCCAATGCAACCAAAAATGGGGAGACTACTAAGGCAGTGAAAGAAAAGAAAAGGAAAAGAGTTGATGATGTGAAAGAACCTGGAAAAGAGAAGGAGGTGGAGAAAGAACTGATCTCATAACAGCTGATCACATACAAGTGAAAGAAAAGTGCTGAGTCAAAAGCTGATGAAGAAAAGTCCTTAGAAGATCTTGTCAAAGATGCTGATGAAGCTCACATTAGATCCATGGATAAATATATAGATCAGCTCTTTAGACATGGTCATGACACAGCCACATTAGATTCTGAGATCAGAAGGCTGGAAATAGAATAGATTCAAACAAGATGGGTTGATTATAGTGTGTTGGAAAGGGAAAGATTGGAGATAATGATCAGATTCATTGCAAAATACCTTGGAAGATCATTGATAGAGATAAAGTCCTGGTCCAGGGACAGTATCTTGAAGATAACCAAGAAAATCTGCTCTGCTGGAGGCTATAATAAAGGGTTGATCATCGAAGCACTGGATGAAGCAGGTGCAGGGAAGGGAACTGAAATGGCAAAGCTCTCCAAAACCAAACTCACCACCAAAATGCTAGATCAGTCTTCTCAAACTCCCACTCAAACACAACCCTCATCTCTAAAATCTCCCAAATCTATCCCTAAACCAAAGCCACCCACAACTCAACCCACAAAACCAATCCCTTTACCCCAAAAACCACCTCAAACCTTACCCAGTGATACACCCAGAAGGAGGAGAAGGTGTTGAGAGTAGAAGAAGATGAAGAAGAGGATGATGATGAAGATTGTCTGCCAATCTTTGCTGTTCTCAACCTTAAAACACCTGAGCACAGAATTCAACAAGTGATTACACCTGACTTGCAAATGCAAATGGTGAAGGTAAAGATTGAAGAAGCAGAATAGCACAAGCAGCACGATGAGCAGTTTCTCAAGATGGTTGACAAGGATTTCCCTCAGTCCTCATCCATTCAAGAATTGAAGAAACAAGCTCTGAGGTTGTACACTCTTAGACATACTTTTCAACATCAAAGAGAAAGAGTGCGGATTTGGCCAGACCCCAGGGTAAGTTCTAGAATTCATAAGAAGAATATACCAAGTAGATATCATGGCCAAGTGAAGAAGATCTTGAATGCTGCAATTACGTTGGCCATGGTAGTCTCACCCTGGGAAATAATTGAAGAATTCAAGAGAGCTCACAACTCCAAGGCAACCCCTCAATCTATTCTTGAGAACAAAATGATCAAGAAGGGGTTGTTATACAAAAGACTTGAAGATCTTCAGAAGAGTGAACTCCAATTGTTGCTTGAAGTCTCTCACCCTGATGAACTTGCTTATAGAGAGATAACAACTGTAGAGTTGAAGAATGGACAGACAGTGAGATACTTGTCTGAGTATTATGGCCCAGAGTTCTTCTTCGAGGGAGAAGCAGAAGAACTCACCAAGGAGGAACAAGTTGTTCCCCTTGAGGCCTATGCTAGTGAGTCTTACAGACTCATTAATGGGAATTAGGTTTCATGGTTGGGACAAGACTCTGTGTCCAGTTTCCCCAAGGCAGAGTTCCCTTCCATACTTAGCCAATCAAAAGATTAGAAACCTTTCCCGGCCTGTGCTTAACTGATTACATCTGAAGCTGATCAAGAGGGTGTTTCTGCTAAGAATAAGTGGGATCATCAATAAGTTTTGAGGTTTTGGCTGCATTGGTTCAGGGGGAGTTTGTTGGACCAAAAGTACCAATGAGCCTGATCAGAAAAACCTCTAAGTCCCACAGACATTGCAACTGCTGAAGAAGATCACAACAGCTGAAGACATCAGCTGATTACAAGGTCTGAAGATAAAGTCTGAAGACAAGATCTGAAGACTTCTACTGAAGACAAAGTCTGAAAGAAAAGTACTGAAGACAAAGTCTGATAGAAAAGTACTAAAGACAAAGTCTGAAGGAAAAGTACCAAAGAAAAAGTCTGAAGCTATCAGCTGAAGAAAAAGTCTGAAAGTAAAAGTCTAAAGAACAAAGACTGAAGACAAAGACTGAAGACAAAGACTGAAGACCAAAGTGATTAGTAGTTGTCACAATAGCTGAGGTTATTAACTTCAGTAGTTGTGATGATTTCCTTTCAGTACTTGTCATTTACTTTTCAGTTGTTATAGTTTCAGTAGTTGTAGTTCAGTAGTTATATGTTTTTGTACTTAGCATTCTCTGAGATGTAATCAGTAGTTGAGAACATTCTCAGTAGTTTGCATAGTTTCAGTAGTTTGTATAATTCCGTTAGATGTCACTATCAAGTGACATTAGCAGACGTCACATTCCCTATATAAGGAATGATGACCTAGTTGTAATGTGTGACATTCAGCCACCACGAAAGCATATGAATGAAATATTCCTTGCAGAATTCTCTCTCTATAACCATTTACTTTTTATTGAATATCAATTGTGTTCTTGCGATTTGTCTAATTCATTGTTCAAATCCCGCTGCGATCTACTCTAATTAATCAAACTTAGATCTCTGATCCTAACACATATGAACAAGACGATTAGAATCAAACGACTAGAGTTGTTCAATCGTGCGAATGAGGGATACGACTAAGTTCAATCGTGCACATGGATTATACGATTGACTTCAATCGTACGAATAGACCAACCGTGTGACTGAATGCTGTTGTGTTTGAAAAATCAAATATTTTGACACTTTGACACAAAATACGAGTTTCCCAGGAACCCTAATGTGTCGTATAATGAAAAACTGGGACTTTAATGCATGCAAATGTTGAAAATGCCTTTCGAAGCAAAGTGGTGACTCTTTTGATTTAAAACGTATGTTTTAGCACTAAAACTAATCGAATCCACACAAAATCAAGAGCCAAAGCAATGATACCACTTGTTAGGACCGTGTAAGTATGAAGTATTAACACATTCTGCGTGAATCCAGCTCAAATAGTGCAGAATCCTATTTGATTGGCGATCTAATCAGTGAGAATGATAACCCAATCGATATAACAATGAACTAAACGTTAAGAATGAGTAGGAAACGATCAAGATCAAACTATGAAGTTGGATTGGCTATTTCGGATGCTTTGGATGGCTAGGGTTTATGAATATTTGAAGTCTCTCTAAAAGTTTCTCAAGTGTTATTGTTTTCTATGAATTAAGTATTTATAGGTTTGCAGTTTCAATTCGTACGACTAAACCTTTAGCATGGGTTAGTGGTGCGAATGAATCATACGTTTGATTCATACGCATGACTAAAGGTTCAATCGTGCGACTGAGTCAATCTTATGTTTCAATCATACGACTGATCCAGTCTCCTGGTTCACTCGTGCGACTGGTCCATAAGCATGATATATTCATGTGTATGGTCCATTAGCATGAATAATCACCCGACTAGGTTGAACACATTTTTAATCATTATTGACTTAGAACTATGAACAACAACCTCAAACCCATATAAGATGTTCATACAAATGTATTATACCAAATATAATAATAATATGAAATAATCAAAGATAAATAAATATCAAAGCATATGTCATACTTCATTACATCATTACATTACACATATGTAAGCCATGAAAGACTTTTAAATTTAAGCACTTAAACTACGAACATCGTGTAACTACAAATTAGCTTATTTGTTCACTAGGGCATTTGATCCTAGTCGGTTTGAATTCTTAGTTCAATCAATTGGCCTGATTAACCTTGAGTAAAAAATTTTTTTACAAAAACATTCAAATATTACCAAAAATACAAAAAGATGTTATTTTGTTGAGGTAAGCAGACTACAAGAACTGCTTGCCAAGAAGTCTCAGGATGTAAGTCCATCTGCCCCTACCAACCCACAGATGGCACCTTTATTTGAAGGTCCCCCAAACACTTTACCCTCTCACTCCACTGAGCCTCCAACCTCTGCTTTTGGCACTTTCTCTCGGGACAGAACCCCCCTGAGCAGATGGTTGCTGTATTCCAACAATCCCTACCTCTCATCACTCCCATCATTAATGACATAGTTTATAAAGCCATTGATGAGAGGATCTCCTCAAGTCTACAACCACTCATTGATGATGCTGTGCACAAGAAACTTTCTGCGGTACCAACCCCTGTCACCAATGCATCCAAAAGGGGGAGAGTACTGCAGTGAAGAAAAGAAAAGAAAAAGAACTGAGGATGAGAAGGCACAAGAGAAAACCAAGGAGTTGGAAAAGGAAAAGGAACAACAACTGATCACTTTCAAAAGAAAGAAAACTGCTGGTGATCAATCGAATGCTGAAGAAAAATCCTTTGAAGAGCTGGTAAAAGATGCAGATGAAACAGACAGCCGATCCATGGACAAAATCATTGAGCAACTCTTCAAGCAAGGCTTTGATACAGCCACACTAGACAGTGAGATCCAGAGGTTGGAAGTAGTGGAAATTCAAAACAGATGTGTTGGGTACGATGTGCTGGAGAAAGAGAGATTGGAGATCATGATTCGATTTATAGCCAAATACTTAGGAAGATCATTGATGGAGATTCGTTCATGGACCAGACACAGTATTCTGGCTATAGCCACCAGAATCTATTTGTCTGAGCAATTTCATAAGGGGATTATCATTGAAGCATTTGATGAGGCTGGGGTGGAAAAAGGTTTGAAATGGCAAGACTTACAAAAGCCAAACTCACAACCAAAATGCTTGAACAACCTTCCCAATCACCCACTCAAAAACAACCTACCCCTCAAATCTCCAAACCAATCTCAAAACCCAAATCCAAACATCCTCAACCTTCAAAACCAATTCCTTTACCACAAAAACCAACCCAACCATCATCCAGTGATGCACCTAGAAGGAGGAGAAGGGTGCTAAGGATAGAAGAACATGAAGAAGAAGAGGATGAAGATGATAGTCTGCCACCCTCTGCTATTCTAAAGCTACCAGAACCCAGGAGTCAACTCATGATCACACCTGACTCACAAAGGGAAACGGTTAGAGTCAAGATAGAAGATGAAGAACAGCAGAAGCAGCACGATGAGCAACTACTGAAGATGGTTGACAAAGAATTTCCTCAGTCATCATCTATACAAGCCATGAAAGGGCATCCTTAGAGGCTGTACACTCTCAGACACACATTTCATGAGAGTATGGCCAGACCCCAAGGTGAGTTCTAGAATCCACAAAAGATCCATTCCTCATAGATACAATGGCCAGGTTAGAAAAACAATAGACTCTACAATCATGTTGGCCATTGTAGTCTCACCATGGGAAATAATCGATGAATTCAAGAAGGCTCATCAATCAAAAATGACTCCTCAAGCCTTACTGGAAAACAAGATGATCAAAAAGGGGTTATTATATAAAAAGCTTGAAGACATTAAGAAGAATGAGCTCCAGTTACTCCTTGAGGGCACTCATCCTGATGAATTTGTCTATAGGGAGGTAACTACTGTGGAGTTGAAGAATGGCAGGACTGTAAAGTACTTATCTGAGTACTATGGTCGAGAGTTCTTCTTTAAAGGAGGAGTAGAAGAACTCTCCAAGGAGGAACAGGTTGTTCTCCTTGAGGCCTATGTTCGAGAGTCGTACAGACTCATAATGGGGAAGTAGATCTCATGATGGGATAACAACTCTGTGTCCAGTTCCCCAAAACAGAGTTCCCATTCATACCTTGCTAAACAGATCTCTGAGATTTCTTCCCAGGCCAGTGCTTATATGGGTCATCTTCTCTACTGATCAAGAAGGAAAAAGACCAACCATTTTGCCAACAATAAGTGGGAAAATAAATCAATTAGGCGTTTTGGTTGCATTGGTTCAGGGGGAGTTTGTTGGACCAAAAGAACCAATGAGCCAAGATCAGAAAACCTCTAAGTCCCACATGATATCACAACAACTGCTGAAGGCTTCATCAACAGTTCGACAAGTGCTGAAGACTTCAACAGCTAAAGATCAAGTACTGAAGACTTCAACAGCTGAAGACTAAAGTGCTGAAGCTGAACAGCTGAAGAACACAAGTGCTGAAGTACAACAGCTGAAGAGTCTACAAGTGCTGAAAATCAACAACTGGTGTACAAAGTCTGAAGACAAAGACTGAAGACATCAGCTGATGATATCTACTGAAGTCATCAGCTGATGAAACGTCTGAAGTTCAAGTTTGAAGACCAAGTACTGAAGTGTTCAGTAGTTTGTCACAACAGCTGAAGAGTACTTCTTCAGTAGTTGTGATATCAGTAGTTTTATGTTTTTACTTTCAGTAGTTTTGTAAAACGACTGAAGAGCTTGTTCTTCAGTCGTTGTAGTGTCAGTAGTTTTATGTTTTTCAGTAGTTGTAGTAACTGATAACACTTAGTATTTTTTGTAAGAAGATGTCAGCTGTTTTGACACCTTCAGTAGTTGTGTTTCAGTTGGAATAATTCTGTTAGATGTCACTATCAAGTGACATCAGCAACGTCACATCTCTTATATAAGAGGTGTCGACCTAATTGTAAGTGTGACATTCCGTTACCACGAAAGCGAATATTGAATGAAATATATCTGTAGAATTCTCTCTATCTATAACCGTTTTTGTTCTTCATTGAATATCTTTTCGTTCTTGTGAATTGGCTAATTCATTGTTAGAATTCCGCTGCTATACTCTTTAATCAATCAAACGTAGATCACTAATCCTAACAAGTGGTATCAGAGCTGGTTAATCATTGATCGATCTAACAATTGATCATTGAAACTGCTAATTGATATCTATGTGTGATTGAATTAGCATATTCGCAAGAACTGGTTATAGAATATTGAAATTCTCACGCTTTCGTTCATTTATTCTGAGATCTCTCTTGGTTTAATTGGTTGTTGTGTTTTGTTCTAAATCTGTTTTAGCTTAATTAAATTTGATTGAATCTGAGATGACTACTCCTTCTAATGATGCTCACAATACCAGTTCCTCAACCAAGCCCCCGATGCTGGTTAGGACCGAGTATAACATATGGCAGCGAAGAATGCTTCATCACTTGCGTGTTAACAGTTCAGGTTGTTGGACATCTGTGGTACATGGACCACATAAGCCTATGGTGAACAATCCGGAAACCAATCAAATGGTTCCAAAGAAGAAGGAACAATACTCTGATGAAGATCGGAAACTGTTTGAGATTGATGCTAAAGCCCATGGAATTCTGGCCATGGCATTGCCTAATGAAATCTATTCAGGGCTTATGCATCATGAAACTGCTCATGATATCTGGAATGCCATGAAGGAACAATTTGTGGCATAGATGAGGTCTTAGCAAACAACAGAGAAATCCTTGCACAACAATATGAGACATTCTCTCATAGAAAGGGTGAGACACTGACTCAACAGTTTGAGTGTTTTTCCTGCTTGATCTCTGAGCTGAAAATGGTGAAACAGGAATACACCAATAGCCAGATGAATAACAGGTTCCTCAGATCACTACCTGAGAGATGGGACACATACACTATTGTCCTACGCTCCAGTGCAAATCTGGATTGCCTATCTCTCACCTAACTTCATGGGAAACTGCTTACATTTGAAAGAGAGATAGAGCAGAAGAGGAAACTGTCCTCATCAGGAAAGCTCACTGATGACTTTGTACCAGGGAATACTGCCTTGGTTGGTCATGAGTCAGAATATGCTGCATGTGAATGCAATTATGATGAGCATATTGATTTCTCTTCAAATAGTTCTCATCATGCATTTGTTGGTATTGAGAGTCATTCTGGCAGTAATAGTGAAAATCTATGCTTCATCATGGATGATTTGAAAGGAATAGCTGATGATGATCTATAAAGATGAATATTCTGAGCCAAATGGCACTGATTAATATCAGATCTCAGAAGTTCTATATGAGAACTGGCAGGAAATTTCCTGGACTCTCTGGCAAAACCAAAGTGGTTTTGACAAGAGTAAGTTGAGGTGTCACAAATGCCAAGGCTGGGACACTTTGCAAGAGAGTGTAGATCAACCGGATCTAACTCTTCTGCACCCTTTGTGACTTTTCCTAGTACTAGTCCACAAAACAGAGGGCAACAACCTACTGGTTCTGGTCATCATTCACATTCTAGATCTCTTGCATACTTTCTTCCCCAGGGTCAAATGTCATATCCTATATCCTGCTATTATATGCCTCAACCAAATCCTGTTCAAGCTCCAATTGCATAACAACCACAAGCATTGCCTGAACCACAACCTTCCTAATCTCATCAACAAACTCAACCTCAACAACACAGCTCTTCACCCCAGGATTTTTGATGGAGCAGTTTACCAGATGACTTGTCTGGTCATGAACAACTGTCTCAGGTGCTGGTCAACATGGTGGTGAAGTCCCTTTGGAAATCTTGCTCTTATGGCTTTGGATTCTGTGCTGATACTTCATCCACTAATGCCTCTACACCAAAGGTATCATAGGTATCCTCTGAGGCAAAAGCCAAATTGTGTTCTGAAACATGCATAGCAGCATTTGCATCTATTAGAGAAGCAAATGTAGCTTTAATCAACAGAATATTGAGCTAGAACAAATAATTTCCAAAATCAAAGTTGAATTTGAGTCTGTGCTTAATGATAAGAATGATGAGATTTACAAACTTAAATGCCAAATAACTGATGATAAGGCTAGGGAAGAGATACTTCTAAGTATAAAGCGCTCAAAGAAACCCTTGCAGTCACCCAGGTAGAGTGTGATAGATGGGTACAATCATGGAAAGGTTTTGAAATGCTTCTTAGTAAGCAATTTGCTTCCAATGTGAAGTTTGGCATTGGTTACAATCACACTGCTCCACTTACAGATTTTACTCCGAGAGCAGAGGTAGAATCTGATGGTGGGAGTAATAACCAATCCATCTCATCATGTGATCTACTTTCTGATACAGCACCATTAGAAGTAGAAGTCAGCACCAAGCCCTCTCAGAACGTATCAGCTGATGTTGATGGTTCCACTGCTGACACTCACATGATTAATGAGTTGATCAACTCATGAGTTAATTCTGAAAGTCCTGAAAGGACTAGAGAGCAGGATTTAACACCTGAAGTTCAAACTCCAACTACTGTCAGTACTAAAAAGAAGAAAACTGCCAGTATTGAAGACTACTAAAGAGGAAGTCAAGAAAGCAAACAATGCTTCCAAAGCACTGAAGAGCAAGTCTTCAGTTGTTTCATCCTCTTTAGTTGATGATCAACCTAAGATGAAGAAGAAACCATGTAAAGAATGGGGTTTGTTCAATCATCTTACAGATGATTGCTGGTACAAAAGAGGATCCAAACTCAAACATCAAGAGGAAATTAAAGAGAAAATGGTTAAATGAAAACTGAGTTTGAGACCACATTTGTATCAGCAACATCAAATCTTGTAACCCTTAAGTCCACAAAGAAATCCAAAAAGGAAGGGGTTAAACAGGTAACAGCTGAGATTGCTCAGAAGAAGAAGGTGCAACATAGGAACTTATCAAACTCCACTAGCAATGTGTCTGATGAGCTGAAAGCTTTATCACAAAATCTGACACAGCTGGTTATGATGGTTCAACATCTATTGGGAAGAGTTAACAATTAGATGCTCCTATGTTGAAACCATAGAAAAGGAGGTCCAAGCCAAAGGATTCCTCTACTTCACCATCTTCTTCCTCTCAGGCTGTTGTTTGCAACAAACCTGTTAGTTTACCACCAAACCTGTTAGTTTACCATCTGTTGATTAAACCAAAAAGGTTTGGGTCTCCAAAACTAACTGATTGTTTATTATTTCAGGGTTCTTCAACATGCCAAAGTAGCATCTGGTATGTAGATAGTGGGGGATCTATGCACATGACTGGGAACAGCTCTCTTCTTCATGACTACTCTCAAGGAAAGAAGGGGTTTGTTTCTTTTGGCAATGATGCTAGGGGTTACATCATTGGCAACGGCTTTGTCTCCAACGGAGAAATAAAGTTTGATGATGTTAATCATGTGGAAAATCTCAAGTACAATCTCTTGAGTGTCAGTCAAATGTGTGATAAAGGCCATGTTGCTCTTTTCACCAGTCAGAACTGTAGGATTCTGTCATCCAAAGTTCTGCATTTGATTGATAAGGTGTTGGATGATCACACTCTCCTGAGAGCCAACAGGACATGAAGAGTGTATGCCTTAGATCTCTCCAAGAAAATAGATCTCAGAGGCAATCCTTGCCTATTTTCCAAAGCCTCTTCTGAAGAATCTAAACTGTGGCACAGAAGGCTGGGTCATGTTAATTTCAAAAACATGAATCAGCTTATCCACAATAGTTTAGTTAGAGGCTTACCAATAACGGAGTTCCACTGTGATGAAACTGCACTGCTTGTTTAAAAGGAAAACAACACAAAGTCTCATTCCTTCCTATTGAAGAGCCTAAGTCCACTGCCTGCTTGCAATTACTACATATGGATCTATTTGGTCCTGTGAGAGTAATGAGCATGGCAAAGAAGAAATACTGTCTGGTAATTGTGGATGATTATTCCAGATTTGTATGGACTTTCTTTCTACATTCAAAGGATGAGGTTGCTCAGAAGATTATTCACTTTGTCTTGTATATTGAGAAGCAGTATTCCCTTCCAGTCAAGTGTATTAGGAGTGACAATGGAACTGAATTCAGAAACCATACACTTGATGACTTCTATATTTCACAGGGAATCAAAAGGCAGTTTAGCATACCAAGGACTCCAGAACAAAATGGAGTAGTGGAGAGAAAGAACAGGACCCTAATTGAAGCTGCAAGGTCTATGCTGGCTGACTCTGGTTTGCCACTGACCTTTTGGGCTGAAGCTTAACACAGCTTGCTATGTGCAGAATAGAGTCTTAGTAAATCAGAGGTTGATGAAGACTCCATATGAAGTTCTCCATCACTTGGCTCCTCTAATTTCATTTTTCAAAGCATTTGGGTGTCCCTGTTTTATTCTCAACACAAAGGATCAACTCCAAAATTTGATCCTAAGGTGGATGCAGGGTATTTTGTTGGTTATTCATCTACATGCAAGGCATACAGAGTCTTCAACTGCAGAACAAAGATAGTTGAAGAGACTTTGCATGTGAAGTTTAATGAATCTCCTATGGACAAGATTCCACAAAACCCTGTGGAGTTGTTTGATTTGGACATACTGCAATATGTTCCTTAACAACCTTCAACTGTTGCAGATCATGTGGATAAATCATCTTCTGCAGCATGTCTTCCACCTGGTGGTATTGATGATGATGATGATAATATCAATACTCACCTATTCAAGTTTAGTGACCAACTGCCTGTGTCTGCTAAATTTGATGTTCCTGTAGCTTCAGCAGTTCCATCCACAACAAATGCTGATGAGATCTCTGATTCCTCTACATCTTTTGAGTTACCATCTAATTCTTGGTTTCAAGAGTCTGCATCAACATCTGCTGTTGCTAAAGGTCCTACAAACACTTGCACAGATCTCATTGTTTATCAAGAACTGAAGAATCACCCATGTCTCAGATTATTGGTGATATCAATGCTGGTGTTTCAACAAGAAGTCAATTGTCTAACTTCTGCTTCTATGCTCTCTCATGAGTCAGCTAGAGCCAAAGAACTACCATGTTGCTTTGAGAGACAATGGATGGGTTGAAGCCATGCAGCTTGAGCTACTTCAGTTCAAGAAACAACAAGTGTGGGAACTGGTTCCTCTTCCCCCAGGCAAGTGTGCAATAGGCACTAAATGGGTGTTTAGGAATAAAACTGATGAAAATGGGCTTATTGTTAAGAACAAGGCTAGACTGGTTGTATAGGGTTTTCACAAGAAGAAGGTATTGACTATGATGAAACCTTTGCCCCTGTAGCCAGACTAGAGGCAATCAGATTGTTTTTAGCCTATGCTGCATTCCACAATCTTAAGTTTTTCAAATGGATGTCAAAAGTGCCTTTTTATATGGTAAAATAAAGGAAGAAGTTTATGTGTGTCAACCACCAGGTTTTGAGGATAATAAACATCCTGAATGGGTGTATAAACTTGATAAGGCTCTTTATGGGTTGAAACAAGCTCCTAGAGCCTGGTATGAGACACTTTCCACTTTTCTTCTTAAGAATAATTTACTAGAGGCTCCATTGATAAAACTTTGTTTATTAAGAATGTGGATCAGCATAAGCTACTTTTTCAGATTTATGTTGATGATATGATTTTTGCATCCTCTGATCCCCAGTTGTGTGATGATTTTACAACATTAATGAAAAAGAGGTTTGAAATGAGTGCAATGGGAGAATTACAGTTCTTTCTAGGCTTGCAAATTAAACAAAAGCTGATGTAACCTTTATTCATCAGTCAAAATATACAAAAGATCTTTTGAATAAGTTGATTTACAAAACTGTAAGCCCTGTTCTACTCCATGTGCAACACCACACAACTGGATGCTGATCAGAAAGGTAAAGCTGTTGATGAAACACTTTACAGATATATGATTGGGTCCTTGATGTATTTAACAGCTTCTAGACCAGATATTATGTTTGCTACATGTGTTTGTGCTAGATTTCAGGCTGCTCCTAAAGAGTCCCATTTGATTGCAGTCAAGAGAATCTTTAGATATTTGTAAGATACACAATCTCTGGGTTTATGGTATTCCACTGGACACTCTTGCAAATTAGTTGCTTTTTCAGATAGTGACTATGCAGGGTGCAAGTTAACTAGAAAGTCAACTTCTGGTGGTTGTCAATTCCTAGGCAACTGTTTGATTTCTTGGCAGAGTAAGAAACAAACATCTGTTGCTACATCAACTGCTGAAGCCGAGTACATTGCTACTGCAACTTGCACTTCTCAGGTACTCTGGCTTCAGAACCAACTTCTGGATTATGGCATTACAGAGACTAAGACTCCATTATTAATGGATAGTGCTTCAGCTCTATGTATTGTCAAAAATCCAGTCCAGCACTCTAAGACCAAATATATAGAGATCAGACATCACTTTATTCGGGATTGTTTTGAAAAAGGTCTGATTGATCCTAAGTTGTGCCTAGTGCTGATGAGCTTGCAGAATTTTTTACTAAGCCTTTGGATAGTTCTACCTTCCAAAACCTTTGTTAAGGCTTGGTATGCTGCAGCTAGAATAAGTGACAACTACTGATGATTTCAGTAAAAAGTACTGGTGATCATTGGTAACCATGTCACATATAAGTACTGATGAGTCCTTTCACCTTCAGTAGTTTTATAACTACTGACGGCTATATGCCTCACAAGTACTGAAGTACTTATCTGTTCTAAACTACTGATGTAGTTACAACAACTGATGTAGTTACAACTACTGAAATCAGCACAAACAGATAAGTACTGACGTCCTATGAAACACCTGAAAAGCAGATGCAAAGTCTGATGAGTAAGTGTTAAGGACAGTATGAAACAGCTGAAAGGCTATGAATTGACGAAAAGTACTGATGAGAACTTTCTCTTCAGTTGTTTCTACAACTGCTGTTTCATTCTAAACAACTGAAGCAAAACCATGTCTTCAGTAGTTTTATAACTACTGATGACTAATACCAAGTCTTCAGCTGTTTACAACAACTGATGACAAAACCACTGTCTTTAGTAGTTTCACAACTACTGATGACAAACACCAAGTCCTCAGTTGTTTCATCATCTGAAGTCAAAACCATGGTCTTCAGTAGTTTTCTAACTGCTGATGCCTAAAACCATGACTTCAGCTGTTTCAACGTCTGAAAGGGTAATACCATGTCAACAGTCGGTTTAAAACTACTGATGACTAACACCAAACCCTTCAATCATTTTCTTACCTCTACCCTATAAATACCTGTCCTCTTCTCTAATGTTTCATTAGCCGTTATTTTCTGAGCTTCTCTCCCTCAAACATGGCGACCATGAGTCTGAAACCACGACATAACTGCGTTGCTTACCTTACCAAGTCGGCTTTCTGGAACAAATATGATAATGCCATTGACTTAATGGTGGATTCCCCATATCGCACAGCCTTTCTCTTGAATCTGACCATCTACCCTGAATCCCTCAGTCAATTCTGGTCAAATGCTTTTGTTCATACTGATGAGTCTACCGGCCAGATCTCTGTTCGGTCTCTTGTCAACTAGAAACCAGTGGTCGTTACAGTCGACATCATTCGTCAGGCATTACACTTACACGACTCCACCGCTGTGACTGGATACCCAAAGGGCACAACAGATATGTCCTCTATCAATCATGGGTATGAAGGTGATCTTCGGGCTAGAACCATTCTAAAGAAACATTTCCATGACGCTGAGAAAGTTATTTTTCACATGGTAAATGTCTGCTTAGTCTCCAAGACATCTTCTTGGGATCAAATGTCATCCCAATGGCAACAGGTATTGTATTCTATTCTAGAACACCAACCGCTAAATTTTTCTGAAATTGTGTTTCTAGAAATAAAGAACTTGGCTTAGAAACGTGTGGCAAACCGATAGCCATTATATCCCAGGTTTCTCATGGCCATTATTTTAGATGAATTAAAATCTGATGGCCTTGTTGGCCTTGGAGTCCCTGCACCAGTTGTTTTTGCTAAGGTATACTCCAGGCACAACTCAGACCTTACTCTCAAAGAAGCTGCCGAATGCTAAAGCCCAAGCACAGGGAACCCACAGCTTCCACACCAGAACCAATGTCCCCACTAAACCCAAACCAAACCACCCCAAAACAGCTATTCAGGGAGATGAGTCCCCTGAAGATGCTCCCGCACCACCAAGGCAGGATATACTTGCTGGCTTAAAGCCCCCAGCAGTATCAGAGACTCTACCAGCCATAGCCGCTCAGGATTCCTCTCAAAAGGAGCCTGCAGCCACCACACAAGGGGTACCCACACATCTGTGATCTCCTCACTTGAGGAGATTGCCATTGAAGAGCACCATCCTCCCCTTTGTTGGACCAAAAGAACCAATGAGCCAAGATCAGAAAACCTCTAAGTCCCACATGATATCACAACAACTGCTGAAAGCTTCATCAGCAGTTCGACAAGTGCTGAAAACTCCAATAGCTGAAGATCAAGTGCTGAAGACTGCAACAGCTGAAGATTAAAGTGCTGAAGTTCAACAGCTGAAAAACACAAGTACTGAAGCTGAACAGCTGAAGAACACAGGTACTGAAGCTGAACAGCTGAAAAACACAAGTACTGAAGCTGAACAGCTAAAGAACACAAGTGCTGAAGCTGAAGACTAAAGTACTGAAGTACAACACCTGAAGAGTCTACAAGTACTGAAGATCAAAAACTGGTGTACAAAGTCTGAAGACAAAGACTGAAGACATCAGCTGATGATATCTAGTGAAGTCATCGGCTGATGAAACGTCTGAAGTTCAAGTCTGAAGATCAAGTATTGAAGTTTCAGTAGTTTGTCACAACAGCTGAAGAGTACTTCTTTAGTAGTTGTGATATCAGTAGTTTTATGTTTTTACATTCAGTAGTTTTGTAAAACGACTGAAGAGCTTGTTCTTCAGTCGTTGTAGTTTCAGTAGTTTTATGTTTTTCAGTAGTTATAACAACTTATAAGACTTAGTATTTTTGTAAGGAGATATCAGCTGTTTTGACATCTTCAGTAGTTGTGTTTCAGTTGGAATAATTCTGTTAGATGTCACTATCAAGTGACATCAGCAGACGTCACATCTCTTATATAAGAGGTGTCGACCTAATTTGTAGTGGTGATATCCGTTACCACGAAAGCGAATATTGAATGAAATATATTTGCAGAATTCTCTCTTTCTATAACCGTCTTGTTCTTCATTGAATATCGTTTCGTTCTTGTGAATCGGCTAATTCATTGTTAGAATTCCGCTGCTATACTCTCTAATCAATCAAACATAGATCACTGATCCTAACAAGTGGTATCAGAGCAGGTTAATCATTGATCGATCTAACAATTGATCATTGAAACTGCTAATTGATATCTGTGTTTGATTGAATTAGCATATTCGCAAGAACTAGTTATAGATTATTGAATTTCTGTCGCTTTCAATCATTTATTTTGAGATCTCTCCTGGTTCAATTGGTTGTTGTGTTTTGTTCTAAATATGTTATAGCTTAATTGAATTTGATTGAATCTGAGATGACTACTCCTTCTAATGATCCTCACAATACCGGTTCCTCAACCAAGCCTCCGATGCTGGTTAGGACCGAGTATAACATATGGCAACGAAGAATGCATCATCACCTGTCTGTTAACAGTTCAGGTTGTTGGACATCTGTGGTACATGGACCACATAAGCCTATGGTGAACAATCCGGAAACCAATCAAATGGTTCCGAAGAAGAAGGAACAATACTCTGATGAAGATCGGAAACAATTTGAGATTGATGCTAAAGCCCATGGAATTCTGGCCATGGCACTGCCTAATGAAATCTATTCAGGGCTTATGCATCATGAAACTGCTCATGATCTCTGGAATGCCTTGAAGGAACAATTCGGTGGCACAAATGAGGTCTTAGCAAACAACAGAGAAATCCTTGCCCAACAATATGAGACATTCTCTCATAGAAAGGGTGAGACACTGACTCAACAGTTTGAGCGCTTTTCCTGCTTGATCTCGAAGCTGAAAATGGTGAAATAGGAATACACCAATAGCCAGATGAACAACAGGTTCTTCAGATCACTGCCTGAGAGATGGGACACATACACTATTGTCCTACGCTCCAGTGCAAATCTGAATAGCCTATCTCTTACCCAACTTCATGGGAAACTGCTTACATTTGAAAGAGAGATAGAGTAGAAGAGGAAACTGTCCTCATCAGGAAAGCTCACTGATGACTTTGTACCAGGGAATACTGCCTTGGTTGGTCATGAGTCAGAATATGCTGCATCTGAAAGCAATTATGATGAGCATATTGATTTCTCTTCAAATAGTTCTGATCATGCATTTGTTGGTATTGAGAGTCATTCTGGCAGTAATAGTGAAAATCTATGCTTCATCATGGATGATTTGAAAGGAATAGCTGATGATGATCTATAAAGATGAATATTCTGAGCCAAATGGCACTGATTAATATCAGATCTCAGAAGTTCTATATGAGAACTGGCAGGAAATTTCCTGGACTCTCTGGCAAAACCAAAGTTGGTTTTGACAAGAGTAAGTTGAGGTGTCACAAATGCCAAAGGCTGGGACACTTTGCAAGAGAGTGTAGATCAACCGGATCTAACTCTTCTGCACCCTTTGTGACTTTTCCTAGTACTAGTCCACAAAACAGAGGGCAACAACCTACTGGTTCTGGTCATCATTCACATTCTAGATCTCTTGCATACTTTCTTCCCCAGGGTCAAATGTCATATCCTTATCCCTGCTATTATATGCCTCAACCAAATCCTGTTCAACCTCCAATTGCACAACAACCACAAGCATTGCCTGAACCACAACCTTCCCAATCTCATCAACAAACTCAACCTCAACAACACAGCTTCTTCACCCCAGGAATTGTTGACTGGAGCAGTTTACCAGATGACTTGTCTGGTCATGAACAACTGTTCTAAGGTGCTGGTCAAAATGGTGGTGAAAGTCCCTTTGGAAATCTAGCTCTTATGGCTTTGGATTCTGCTGATACTTCATCCACTAATGCCTCTACACCAAAGGTATCACAGGTATCCTCTGAGGCAAAAGCCAAATTGTGTTCTGAAACACGCATAGCAGCATTTGCATCTATTAGAGAAGCAAATGTAGCTTTAATCAACAAGAACATTGAGCTAGAACAAATAATTTCCAAAATCAAAGCTGAATTTGAGTCGGTGCTTAATGATAAGAATGATGAGATTTACAAACTTAAATGCCAAATAACTGATGATAAGGCTAGGGAAGAGATACTTCTAGAGAAGTATAAAGATCACAAAGAAACCCTTGCAGTCACCCAGGTAGAGTGTGATAGATGGGTACAATCATGCAAAGGTTTGGCATTGGTTACAATCACACTGCTCCACCTACAGATTTTACTCCCAGAGCAGAGGTAGAATCTGATGGTGAGAGTAATAACCAATCCATCTCATCATGTGATCTACTTTCTGATACAGCACAATCAGAAGTAGAAGTCAGCACCAAGCCCTCTCAGAACCTATCAGCTGATGTTGATGGTTCCACTGCTGACACTCACATGATTAATGAGTTGATCAACTCAGGAGTTAATTCTGAATGTCCTGAAAGGACTAGAGAGCAGGATTTAAGACCTGAAGTTCAAACTCCAACTACTGTCAGTACTGAAAGAAGAGAAAACTGCCAGTAGAAAGAGTTTGAAGACTACTAAAGAGGAAGTCAAGAAAGCAAACAATGCTTCCAAAGCACTGAAGAGCAAGTCTTAGTTGCTTCACCCTCTTTAGTTGATGATCAACATAAGATGAAGAAGAAACCATGTGAAGTATGTGGTTTGTTCAATCATCTTACAGATGATTGCTCGTACAAAAGAGGTTCCAACTCAAACATAAAGAAGAAATTAAAGAGAAAATGGTAAAAATGAAAACTGAGTTTGAGACCACATTTGTCTCAGCAACATCAAATCCTGTAACCCTTAAGTCCTCAAAGAAATCCAAAAGGAAGGGGTAAACAGGTGACAGATGAGAGTGCTCAGAAGAAGAAGGTGCAACATAGGAACTTATCAAACTCCACTAGCAATGTGTCTGATGAGCGGAAAGCTTTATCACAAAATCAGACACAACTGGTTATGATGGTTCAACATCTATTGGGAAGAGTTAACCAATTAGATGCTCCTATGTTGAAACCACAGAAAAGGAGGTCCAAGCCAAAGGATTCCTCTTCTTCACCATCTTCTTCCTCTCAGACTGTTGTTTCTAATAAACCTGTTAGTTTACCATCTGTTGATGAGACCAGGCCCAATACCAAAAAGGTTTGGGTCTCCAAAACTAACTCATTGTTTATTATTGCAGGGTTCTCCAACATGCCAAGTAGCATCTGGTATGTAGACAGTGGGGGATCTATGCACATGACTGGGAACAGCTCTCTCTTCATGACTACTCTAAAGGAAAGAAGGGGTTGTTTCTTTTGGCAATGATGCTAGGGGTTACATTATTGGAAATGGCTTTGTCTCCAATGGAGAAATTAAGTTTGATGATGTTAATCATGTGGAAAATCTCAAGTACAATCTCTTGAGTGTCAGTCAAATGTGTGATAAAGGCCATGTTGCTCTTTTCACCAGTCAGAACTGTAGGATTCTGTCATCCAAAGTTCTGCATTTGATGGATAAGGTGTTGGATGATCACACTCTCCTTAGAGCCAACAGGACAGGAAGAGTGTATGCCTTAGATCTCTCCAAGAAAATAGATCTCAGAGGCAATCCTTGCCTATTTTTCCAAGCCTCTTCTTAAGAATCTAAACTGTGGCACAGAAGGCCGGGTAATGTAATTTCAAAAACATGAACCAGCTAATCCACAATAGTTTAGTCAGAGGCTTACCAATAAAGGAGTCCACTGTGATGAAACCTGCATTGCTGTTTAAAAGGAAAACAACACAAAGTCTCATTCCCTCTGTTGAAGAGCCTAAGTTCACTGCCTGCTTGCAATTACTGCATGGGATCTATTTGGTCCTGTGAGAGTAATGAGCATGGCAAAGAAGAAATATTGTCTGGTAATTGTGGATGATACTCCATATTTGTATGGACTTTCTTTCTACATTCAAAGGATGAGGTTGCTCAGAAGATTATTCACTTTGTGTTGTATATAAGAAGCAGTATTCCCTTCCAGTCAAGTGTATTAGGAGCGACAATGGAACTGAATTCAGAAACCATACACTTGATGACTTTATCTTTCAAAGGGAATCAAAAGGCAGTTTAGCATCCCAAGGACTCCAGAACAAAATGGAGTAGTGGAGAGAGAAAAACAGGACCCTAATTGAAGCTGCAAGGTCCATGCTGGCTGACTCTGGTTTGCCACTGACCTTTTGGGCTGAAGCTGTTAACACAGCTTGCTATGTGCAGAATAGAGTCTTAGTAAATCAGAGGTTGATGAAGACTCCATATGAAGTTCTCCATCACTTGGCTCCTCTAATTTAATTTTCAAAGCATTTGGGTGTCCCTGTTTTATTCTCAACACAAAGGATCAACTCCATAATTTGATCCTAAGGTGGATGCAGGGTATTTTGTTGGTTATTCATCTACTTGCAAGGCATACAGAGTTCAACTGCAGAACAAAGATAGTTGAAGAGACTTTGCATGTGAAGTTTAATGAATTTCCTATGGACAAGATTCCAAAAACCCTGTGTAATTGTTTGATTTGGACATACTGCAATATGTTCCTTATCAACCTCCAGCTGTTGCAGATCCTGTGGATAAATCATCTTCTGCAGCAGGTCTTCCACTAGTGGTATTGATGATGATGATGATAATATCAATACTCACCTATTCAAGTTTAGCGACCAACTGCCTGTGTCTGCTAAATTGATGTTCCTGTAGCTTCAGCAGTTCCATCCACAACAAATGCTGATGAGATCTCTATTCCTCTACATCTTTTGAGTACCATCTAATTCTTGGTTTCAAGAGTCTGCATCAACATCTGCTGCTACTGAAGGTTCTACAAACACTTGCACAGATCTCATTGTTTATCAAGAACTAAAGAATCACCCCATGTCCCAGATTATTGGTGATATCAATGCTGGGTTTCAACAAGAAGTCAATTGTCTAACTTCTGCTTCTATGCTCTCTTCATCAGTCAGCTAGAGCCAAAGAACTACCATGTTGCTTTGAGAGACAATGGATGGGTTGAAGCTATGCAGCTTGAGCTACTTCAGTTCAAGAAACAGCAAGTGTGGGAACTGGTTCCTCTTCCCCCAGGTAAGTGTGCAATAGGCACTAAATGGGTGTTTAGGAAGAAAACTGATGAGAATGGGCTTATTGTTAAGAACAAGGCTAGACTAGTTGTACAGGGGTTTTCACAAGAAGAAGGTATTGACTATGATGAAACCTTTGCTCCTGTAGCCATACTAGAGGCAATCAGATTGTTTTTAGCCTTGCTGCATTCCACAATCTTAATGTTTTTAAATGGATGTCAAAAGTGCATTTTTATATGGTAAAATAAAGGAAGAAGTTTATGTGTGTCAGCCACCAGGCTTTGAGGATAATAAACATCCTGAATGGGTGTATAAACTTGATAAGGCTCTTTATGCGTTGAAACAAGCTCCTAGAGCCTGGTATGAGACACTTTCTACTTTCTTCTAAGAATAATTCACCAGAGGCTCCATTGATAAAACTTTGTTTATTAAGAAGGTGGATCAGTATAAGCTACTTGTTCAGATTTATGTTGATGATATCATTTTTGCATCCTCTGATCCCCAGTTGTGTGATGATTTTACAACATTAATGAAAAAGAGGTTTGAAATGAGTGCAATGGGAGAATTACAGTTCTTTCTAGGTTTGCAAATTAACAAAAGGCTGATGGAACCTTTATTCATTAGTCCAAATATACAAAAGATCTTTTGAATAAGTTTGATTTACCAAACTGTAAGCCCTGTTCTACTCCCATGTGCAACACCACACAACTGGATGCTCATCAGAAAGGTAAAGCTGTTGATGAAACACTTTACAGATGTATGATTGGGTCCTTGATGTATTTAACAGCTTCTAGACCAGACATTATGTTTGCTACATGTGTTTGTGCTAGATTTCAGGTACTCCTAAAGAGTCTCATTGATTGCAGTCAAGAGAATCTTTAGATATTTGCAAGGTACACAATCTCGGGGTTTATGGTATTCCACTGGACACTCGTACAAATTAGTTGCTTTTTCAGATAGTGACTATGCAGGGTGCAAGGTAACTAGAAAGTCAACTTCTGGTGGTTGTCAATTCCTAGGCAACTGTTTGATTCTTGGCAAGTAAGAAACAAACATCGGTTGCTACATCAACTGCTGAGGCCGAGTACATTGCTGCTGCAAGTTGTACTTCTCAGGTACTCTGGCTTCAGAACCAACTTCTGGATTATGGCATTATAGAGACTAAGACTCCATTATTAATGGGATAGTGCTTCAGCTCTGTGTATTGTCAAAAATCCAGTCCAGCACTCTAGGACCAACATATAGAGATCAAACATCACTTTATTCGGGATGTTTGAAAAAGGTCTGATTGATCCTAAGTTTGTGCCTAGTGCTGATGAGTTTGCAGATATTTTTACTAAGCCTTGGATAGTTCTACTTTCCAAAACCTTGTGTTAAGGCTTGGTATGCTGCAGCTAGAATAAGTGACAACTACTGATGATCATTGGTAACCATGTCACATATAAGTACTGATGAGTCCTTTCACCTTCAGTAGTTTTTATAACTACTGACGGCTAAATGCCTCACAAGTACTGAAGTACTTTATGCGTTCCAAACTACTGATGTAGTTACAACTACTGATGTAGTTACAACTACTGAAATCAGTACAAACAGATAAGTACTGACGTCCTATGAAACACCTGAAAAGCAGATGCAAAGTCTGATGAGTAAGTGTTGAGGACAGTATGAAACAGCTGAAAGGCTATGAATTGACGAAAACTACTGAAGAGAACTTTCTCTTCAGTTGTTTCTACAATTGCTGTTTCATTTTAAACAACTGAAGCAAAACCACGTCTTTAGTAGTTTTATAACTACTGATGACTAATACCAAGTCTTCAGCTGTTTACAACAATGATGACAAAACCACTGTCTTCAGTAGTTTCACAACTACTGATGACAAACACCAAGTCCTCAGTTTCATCATCTGAAGTCAAAACCATGGCTTTCAGTAGTTTTCTAACTATGATGTCTAAAACCACGACTTCAGCTGTTTCTACGTCTGAAAGGATAATACCATGTCAACAGTCGTTTAAAACTACTGATGACTAACACCAAATCCTTCAGTTGTTTTCTAACCCGTACCCTATAAATATCCCTGACCTAATCCTTCAGAGCTTCATCTTCTTCAAACCTAACGTTCATCTCTCAAAACTTCTCTCTCCTAAATGGCGTCCATGCAACTCAAACCGCGACATAACTGTGTAGCTTACCTCACCAAATCGCCATTCTGGGCTAAGTTTGATAATGCTATTGATCTTATGGTCCAGTCACGCTACAAAACGGCCTTTCTTCTCAATCCAATCCTTCATGCTGAATCCCTTAACCAGTTTTGGATGAACGTCACCCTCACCACTGAGGAGAACAACACAGCGTCTCTCCGGTCGGTCGTCAACAACCACAAAGTGGTCATCACTCCCGATATACTTCGTCAAACTCTACACCTGGATGATGCCACTTCTTCTGCTGGATATCCAAAGGGCACAACTGATTTATCCTTTGCCCACCATGGATATCAGGGAAACCTTTGTGCCTCCACCATACTGAAGAAACATTTCCATGATGCTGAACGTCTAATCTTTCACATGGTAAATGTCTGTTTGGCTCCTAAGACTTCATCTTGGGATCAAATCTCTACAAAGTGGCAGGAGGTAATGTACTCCATTCTTGAGCAACAGCCTTTAAATTTTTGAGAAATATATTTTTAGAGCTAAGGATATGGCACAAAAACAAACTGCTAACCGTTGGATATTATATCCGCGGTTCATAATGGCCATAATTACAAACCAGCTTCAAGCTGAGGGACTTGTTGGCCTGGGAGTCCCTGCTATGGCTGTTTTGCCTGAAGTATACTCTCGGCACAACTCTGACCAATCACTCAAAATGGCTGCCACGCTGCGCAAACCCACGCAGCTGGAACCCACAGCCACCACCTCCAAATCAAAAGTCCCCACCAAACCCACTAAAAAGAAAACCAAAAAGGCTACTCAGGGAAATGAGTCCCCAAATCCAAACATCCTCAACCTTCAAAACCAATTCCTTTACCATAAAAACCAACCCATCCATCATCCAGTGATGCACCTAGAAGGAGGAGAAGGGTGCTGAGGATAGAAGAAGAAGATGAAGAAGAAGAGGATGAAGATGATAGTCTGCCACTCTCTACTGTTCTAGAGCTACCAGAACCCAGGAGTCAACTCATGATCACACCTGACTCACAAAGGGAAACAGTTAGAGTCAAGATAGAAGATGAAGAATAGCAGAAGCAGCACGATGAGCAACTACTGAAGATGGTTGACAAGGAATTTCCTAAGTCATCATCTATACAAGCCATGAAAGGGCATGCTCAGAGGCTGTACACTCTTAGACACACATTTCAGTATGAGAAGGAGAGAGTGAGAGTATGCCAGACCCCAAGGTGAGTTCTAGAATCCACAAAAGATCCATTCCTCATAGATACAATGGCCAGGTTAGAAAAACAATAGACTCTACAATCATGTTGGCCATTGTAGTCTCACCATGGGAAATAATCAATGAATTCAAGAAGGCTCATCAACCAAAAGTGACTCCTCAAGCCTTACTGGAAAACAGATGATCAAAAAGGGGTTATTATACAAAAATCTTGAAGACATTAAAAGAATGAGCTCCAGTTGCTCCTTGAGGGCACTCATCCTGATGAATTTGTCTATAGGGAGGTAACTACTGTGGAGTTGAAGAATGGCAGGACTGTAAAGTACTTATCTGAGTACTATGGTCCAGAGTTTTTCTTTGAAGGAGGAGTAGAAGAACTCTCCAAGGAGGAACAGGTTGTTCTCCTTGAGGCCTATGTTCGAGAGTCGTACAGACTCATAATGGGGAAGTAGATCTCATGAATGGGATAACAACTCTGTGTCTAGTTCCCCAAAACAGAGTTCCCATTCATACCTGCCAAACAGATCTCTGAGATTTCTTCCCAGGCCAGTGCTTATATGGGTCATCTTCTCAACTACTCAAGAAGGAAAAAGACCAACCATTTTGCCAACAATAAGTGGGAAAATAAATCAATTAGAGGTTTTGGCTGCATTGGTTCAGGGGGAGTTTGTTGGACCAAAAGAACCAATGAGCCAAGATCAGAAAACCTCTATGTCCCACATGATATCACAAAAACTGCTGAAGGCTTCATCAGCAGTTCGACAAGTGCTGAAGACTTCAACAGCTGAAGATCAAGTACTGAAGACTTCAACAGCTGAAGACTAACGTGCTGAAGCTGAACAGCTGAAGAACACAAGTGCTGAAGTACAACAGCTGAAGAGTCTACAAGTGCTGAAAATCACAACTGGTGTACAAAGTCTGAAGACAAAGACTGAAGACATCAACTGATGATTCTATTGAAGTCATCAGCTGATGAAACGTCTGAAGTTCATGTCTGAAGACAAGTACTGAAGTTCAGTAGTTTGTCACAACAGCTGAAGAGTACTTCTTTAGTAGTTGTGATATCAGTAGTTTTATGTTTTTACTTTCAGTAGTTTTGTAAAACGACTGAAGAACTTGTTCTTCAGTCGTTGTAGTGTCAGTAGTTTTATGTTTTCAGTAGTTGTAGTAAATGATAACACTTAGTATTTTTTGTAAGAAGATGTCAGTTGTTTTGACATCTTCAGTAGTTGTGTTTCAGTTGGAATAATTCTGTTAGATGTCACTATCAAGTGACATCAGCAGACGTCACATCTCTTATATAAGAGGTGTCGACCTAATTGTAAGTGTGACATTCCGTTACCACGAAAGCAATATGAATGAAATATATCTGCAGAATTCTCTCTATCTATAACGTTTTTGTTCTTCATTGAATATCTTTTCGGTCTTGTGAATTGGCTAATTCATTGTTAGAATTCCGCTGCTATACTCTTTAATCAATCAAACGTAGATCATGATCCTAACAGAAATGATATAATTATAGTCGTAATATCATTTACTTTTGTTTTTCTAAATTTCAAAAGACTGACATGACTTATCGCATATGCAGTAGGCTCAGCTTGGGAAAGAAGATACATGTTGTGATGAACTAAAACATATATTTAATTGCGAAGCATTTATCTCTAACTATGAGTAAGTTTTGGCTTATCCAAGTAAGTGTGTGTAGTAACCTAAACACCCTAAGTAATGATGCCTTATGAATCTCATTCAACCACATCAGTCCTTCTCTATTTTGCTGAGCAAATGTTAGGTCTAGGATCAATAGATCTAGTTCATTTTGTATAGGATTAGTACTTGAATAATATCTATAATGAATGGTTGTAATTCATTATTGTGTATGCATTATATGTATAGGTTCACCCATATATATATGTGGTGATTTATGTATGTCTGCACATACAAACATTATACTTAGTCAATTTCAGAAATCGACTAACTGTAAGAAATATCTACAGATGAACATTTTGTTTTTCCGTAGATATGTTTCTTACAATTAACCACATACGAAGATCATTTGTGGATTCCCCATCAACTGGAGTGAAGTGAGAATTCCAAGTGAATATTCCTGCAGAAGAACCAGCTTGCGTCGAAGAACAATATTTGTGCGGAAGACAATTGTTGCGGAAGAACAATTATCTTTGGAAGACAATACTCCTGCGCAGTCCAAACACTATTATTCAAACAATACAAGTGTTAAGAGTCAACATGTCAACAAGTCAATTATGCGAATCCCAAGAAATCCGAAGATTCCTCAACAGAAACAATTCAAATCTCAAGACAGAAACATCATTTTCTATATATATGGATCCTAGGTTTCGAATCAAGCACGACGAGCACGGCGATAACAACAATTGTCAACTGATAAAACATCACATCACACAACCAAACCCTAGTAGCCATCACACAAAATTCAATAGTTTTTGTTTATTGTTTATTTGTAATAATTAATAGTTTTAATGATATACGTTTGAATCGAATTTATCATTGTTAATTCATTAAGTTTGTTCTTGAATCATTATTGCTATTGAATTGCTTTACAAACAATTAAACCAAGCAAATGTTGATTCCGCAAAGGTTGACTTGCTTTAAACGTACATTGATAATTCCTGATTGCGATCCTTGGATTTACAGCAACGATCGAACATATAGTGCTTATGTCATAATCCAAAAAGGTTCCCAATATGGAACACATCCACCTTCAATATATCAATAAAGGAATTACATTTCTTATGAATGAACAAAAAGAATCCCAGTAAGGATCACCTTCCATAGTGAAGTGACAAACAAATCACAATGAGCATCAAATAAATAAAAGGATCAAAGTAAAAAGATCCTAATGTGGATCAATTAAAAAGAGATTTCATAATCTAAATGACTTGCTCAAGTAAATTTTGTAAAATTCTACAATGCATATCATGCGGGTGGTTGATCTTGCCAGGCTTTTGAGTGTGACGTACATGTCGAATACTCAATTCACTCAAAACATGATAAAGATCACAAGCATCAAAGTATTAATCAAGCATGAGTTGAAGAGGAAAAACATACCCACAATCAATATGTTCATGATTATGTATGTTATACTAACAATTGCTTTCACTTGTGAATGTATGATTAATATGATCCTAAATAAAATATATTTCCTCTTCATGTACATATAGAAAAAAAATTTAAGAATATTATCTCTTCAAAATTTTAAAATCTTTATTATTTATCCCAAGTGGATATAAACTTTAGGGGGAGTAATTAAAATTTTGAATCAAAAAATTATGACAATATTGGTGTAGAAGTTATATCATAGTATCTCAGTACATACAAGTATGTGGGAGCATAAAGTCCAAGATCAGTCAAAACTGGGAAACCTGTATCATATCTAGTGTATAATTCAATCCAAGCAAGAATGACAAATCAAAAAATAGTCAAACTCATAAATATCAAATAAATAGACTTGTCTTCATAACAGTCAATGGCAAAACACATAAATTCATAGCAGTCAAAGCATGAGCATCATAAACGCAGCCAAAACTATCCAGAATAAAAACATTCATTTTGACAAGTTCAAAATCTAATGTGGCTAAGAGCATTGGCTAATACGGGTAAAGGTAACCCAAGCATATAACAAATACGTGTAATAGCTTTTATTCAAGAAAAATACAAATGAAATTAATGCGGATAAGTTAATTCTTCCGTATTTGTTTCAAAACAAATGCACACAACATTTTTTGAGGTATTGAAAACTAATGTTGACAATTTTGTCCCTCCGCATTTCTTTATGCGGTTAATATATGTTTTGTCTTATTTCTCCATGCTGATAAGCTTATTCAGCCGCATTTCCCAAATGTTATTAACATCATACTGAAACTTTGTTGTGTATTTCGCATTTGCTACAGTACACAATGCGGACAAATATTCCCAAATATTTCTCCATGTGTTCTTCTGCATTTGTTATAGTACAAATGCTTTGATGCTAAAACATGCACATTTGTTACAATACACAAATACTGACAGATTCTGTTCTTCCGCATTTGTTATTTTACACAAATGCTATTAGTTTTGTCATTCGCATTTGCAGTATTACACAAATGCTAGCATGTTTTGTACTTTCGCCTTTGTCACAATACACAAATGTTAACTAGTTTTGTCCTTCCGCATTTGCAACAGTGTAAACCTCGGTATTTTTTTAGAACTAGTAAAGCTATTATAGCCATTATTTTTACTATTTAAATATCTCAAAAATAGTTATTTAATAGTTTTCAATTTGAGAGACTATAAAGTGTAACAAGCATTTTCTTTATGTTCTTCATCCATTATCAACTTTATCAACTTATAAAGTATTCATACAACGTCATTTCTCCTCTCTTTTGATTCTCAACAACAGTTGTATCAAAACAAGGTGATAATAAATGATTTTATGACCTAAACCATCATAACAATGATGAACTTAGAACCCTAGGTCAAGAAATAATCATAAAAGTTAACCTTAAACTAAGAATTGAATGGCATTTTCAAGTTTAATGAAATCAATAGTGATGAAAATAACAGTGAACAACTTATCTTTAGAACCATCATTTCACCTCATGAGTAGAGGAACAAAGAACTTATAATGTCGAAGTCAAACCCTGTGTTTCTTCATTAAAAGATACTAAAATTATAAAAGATCATCAAAAATAGAAGTAAAATGCATCAGAATTTGTTATACATTATAAAATCAAGATAGGTCAAATTTCTATCAAACACTACCTATGAACTCTCACTTTTGACCAGACAAAGTCAAAATGAGAAAAGTCAACTTGATTTTAGATGTGTAATTTGATGAATGTTAGTAAATTACCTACTCATATGTCTATAATGTAAAGGTTAATGGCAAATCTGATGTTGAGCAAGCTCCACAATATAAGTGGGTATCTTGACCTAGATGTGTTGAATGTGAAAGGCTAAGACATATGATCAGATTCATTAGGTCTTTGTGTGAATTTCTACTAATCATACGCTGTCAATCACTGAACATAGTATGAGATAGTGTCTATAGTTTGGTAATGATGCTAACAGTCCTTTAGAGCAAGATGGAGATAAGATTATGACCTTTTCTAATATTAGGTATGAAGAAGAATTTTAAGGGAAGAAAATAGTAAAAGGATTGGTTGATCTACAATGGAGATTTCTCATACATTTATTCCAGTACTGCTTATCTCAATGGAAGACCGGCTCAAATGATATTACTATTACCACAACATATTCTATCTATGCTTTATGCACAAGTGGGGCATTCAATATATTTGCCTATGTCATTAATTGCTAAGTGTCCAACGTTCAAGAAGGGAGAAGACACATGTTTTTTATGTATCCAAGGCTTCTACAATGCTTTATCAATGAATCCTTCTTTGAGATAGTACTTGAAGGACTAGTAATGGACATTCCCTTTACAATGCCAGGTCTTATACGTACATCAATAAAAGAGATCCTAGGAACTTCTACTGTGGGGCTTCCTTCCTTTGCTTCCATGGATGTACTCTACATAAATCCAGAAGAAGCTATTAATGAACAAGAGAAAGAAGATGCTCCTGTTGATGAGCATCAAGATATAGAAAAACAAGTAGCTACTCATGATCACCAACATGTAGATAAGCATATTGAAAAAGCAGGATTGTAGGATTGTTTAAGGGATTGGTCACTTAAAACACCACACACAATGAGGAGAGTTGAGTTAGAACACTTTACTAATCAAATGTGGATCTACCAACCAGTCACACATTGATACTAAGTAACCTAAGTAATATAGAGGTAGAACAAAAACAATAACAATAACAATAACACAAGTGTTGGTTTTCAAGAATCATGTATATTTATCTTAAGTTCCTTACAACTGTTTACAAAGCATAAAAGGATTAAAGATAACAAATGGACATGAGTTACTTTACACTACATCCTACAACCAGCCAAACATAGAAGGCTAGCTTGATACATGATCTAGACAACAACAAAATTAATGTAGAGTCAAAAGGCAGATTGCCTTTTGACTAGTGACTATGACATGCGAGAGCTCACATCCTAATATATTACAAAAAGGATAAATGTACATAAAGTTGAAAGTAGCAGACTCAAGACACAATGTACAATATACCAAAAGTATGGATATTTCACCAACTTGTGAAAATTGGTGAGTCAAATAGAGTCGTAGCGGAAAGGTGGTCAAGCCTTATTGTAAAAGGTACATCAGATAAAGCATGTACTAAAAAAGTCTTTGAAAGAAATCTGTCTTCAAGTGTTGGCTTTGGAAGACTTTGTCATTGAAGTTTAGAAGACTTCATGTTTGGCTTCGGAAGATATTAGTGTTGGCTTTAAAAGATTTCACACTTTGAATATTTTCTAAGGTAGAGTGTGAAACTTCCGAAGAATTATACTTCAGTTCTTCTGTGCATGCATGTGGGATAGACTTGGGATATTTTGGGTTGCATCAATCTTATATGAATCCTTACCAACTCCCACTGGGCTGATGCTACCAAAGCACTTGAAGACTTCTGATATTGACAGCCCTCATCATGATGATGACCAAACCTTTCTTCATTAGATGATCAGGATCACTCAGACTCTCATAATTTCTTTTCATCTCAAAGAGATCAAGCAGAGTTTGATTGAACATGTCTTGCCATGTGTAGACATCTTATATACCTTGATCTCTGATAACATGCCATCTTTCTAGATTAGTAGTATAAGTCCAAGATAAGATTGGTCTATCTCATGTAAAAGGAGTTATTTGAATTGCAGTTGTAAAGTGTCCTCTTGTTGCACATCCATAGAATGTTTTGACACATCCTGAGGTTTGGAGATGGACGATCCTATCCTTTTCTTCATATACTTTGATCTAGAAGCCATCATTGTTCTCCCTTTCATACTTTTAACTGGAAGACTGGCTTGCAGCACTTATTAATCATCTTTGTCTTGCTTGGTGGGGTTTTCTTCTCTCACGGTTTTAGATTGAGAGGGGACTAATCCCTCATATGGATGAGAAGATGAACCTTTCTGAGATTCAAAAGTAGGTCTAGGTTTTCTTGTCTAAAAATGTTCAAGTTAACCTCCACTTCTTGAGGGGCCTGACTTGTAGGGAGTGTAGTCAACAAGTTCTCCTCTTTTGATCATTGCTTGATCACCCTAATATGCTCATCCATGAAGGATAGAGACATAGGGCCAAGTCTCCTTCTAGAGAATCTATAACTCTAAGAAGCTCATCATCCTCTACCTATCAACAGACTTCCTTTGACTCTTCTGGATGATGCCTCTTGCCTATGCAGCTTCTTCCCTCATCTTCCTATTTGTTTCCATTCTTTCTTTAAGTACTTCAAGTTCAAGTTGCTTGAGATACTCAAACTCAATGTACTCAAAGGACAAGGGAAGAAGTTCATCAGCCTGATTGAGACTTGTGGCACTAAGGTAGTTGATCATATTGATCTTATCATTTTCTTTTTCTACCTGAAGTTCTTATGAAGCCACAATCTCCTTTCTTGAACTGGGGAGAGAGTAGGAATATGTTAGAGTCTTTTTAGTCTCATTTCGTCTTTTATTTGAAGAAGCAATCTTCCATCCTCTACTTCCTTCTTCTTTATTGACAATTATGTGTTAGCGAGTTCATTTAATTCCTCTAACGGAAGGAGATGATATTTTCAATATCATAGTTCCTAGTCTATAAGTTAGCAATTTTGGCTGCTCTCAACTCATCATTTTGAGTGTTTGGTTTGGGGGCAACCTTGATTATAGCTTCCTTCAAGCAAGCAGACCTAGTAGAGGACCTTGTTTTCCTCTCTCTCCCATCCTTCTCAATCTCCTTAGGAGTCATTTTTTGTTTCCCTTTGTCACTCACAGACCTTCATTGCTTGGAGTAGCATCCATGCTTTGGCCAGAGAGAGGTTGAGATAAATCTTCACTAGCAGGTGTCTCATCAAGGGAATGGACTTCTGAAGCAGTTGCAGGTGTGACAGGGCTCTCAGGTTCTATCACTAGGGCTTTAGTCAAGGTTTTCCCTATTGAAGCTAGTCTCAAGGTCTGCCTCAACATCAAGTTGACCAATGATATTATCTGATTGCTTATGTCTCTTTTTGAGGTTGAACCCTTTAGTAAACCTATCTTGAATCCTCTAAGCCAACTTTTAGCTTGTCCAGATTGGCTTGGATTGACAAGTAGCCTGTTGATAAGGACAAGACCTTCATAGTAGTTCAATGTTTGAAAATTGAAGACTTCTTGTTGCCCTTGAAATCTTTAAAGAATAAGGGCTTTTCTATTAGCATCATACGTCCACCCAATGATATAGTTAGAAGTTCCATGAGGTGGAGATGACACAACCCTTGGTATGCCTTCCTCAAAGAAACTTTGAATGAAGATGTCTATATAGTCTACATCAATATGAACTTCAAGAAGTTGTTGAGTATGGAAAGTTGCAAGTGAAGATGGTGAGTCCTTAAAGTCCATGCCCTGTGATTAAATCCCAGGTTCTATGATTGTAATGACTTTCTCCTACATTTTGGTAGCATCACCCTCTTGCATTGGTTAGCTAGGAGTTAGGTCAATCACATTCACAGGTTCTTGTGTTTCGGGTTGAGCTCTTCTTAAAGGTCTCCCAACTAGTTTCTCTTTGAAATAAGAAATATGAAATTACTGATCATTGACCCTATTATGTAAGGTAGTCACCTAAGATTCCAAGTGACTAACCTTAGAGACTAGATAGGTGCTTGTTTTTGATAGTTTTTGCACCTTTAGTCTTAGATTCCCCTCTCTTCATCACAAGATTCATGGGGGATGAGATAATTAGACCAAAGTCCTCAGTCTCACACCAGTATGGTGTTCTTGGCTGCTGATTTTCCTCTACTCACTGACTATTTCAGATGGAGTATTAGTGGGCTGAGTTCCCATGGTTGAGGTCTTAAAGATGTGTAATTATTTGCAAATGTGAGAGCCTCATCCATATGGACTTCCTGAGTATAGTCGGGAAGATCCCCTTAGTAGTAGGTAGATGATATGGGTTACCCAAGGAGAAGCAGGAGTACTCATCTTTCTTTGAGTGGGGGAAAAGAAGAGAGACTCGTGATATTGACTGAATCCTAAGTCATCATCAAGAGAGAAGTCAAGGATAGGGATTGGTTGGGTAAGATCTAAAGGCTGGGGATGGTAACTATTCCCTGAAAGTTGTTCACTACAATGTTGAGACTCTAAGTGAAGGCTTAAGGTAGTTGGGCTAGTGAGCTCATCAGGCTGAGCATGAGGAACGTTAACACTAATTGTCGTATAGATGGGAGTAGTTTGCTCCTCAGGTGAAGTGGAAGCTCTACTATCCACTTCCTCTGTTGGACCAAAAGAACCAATGAGCCAAGATCAGAAAACCTCTAAGTCCCACATGGTATCACAACAACTGCTGAAAGCCTCATCAGCAGTTTGACAAGTGCTGAAGACTTCAACAACTGAAGATCAAGTGCTGAAGACTTCAACAGCTGAAGAACTAAAGTACTGAAGTACAACAGCTGAAGAACACAAGTGCTGAAGCTGAAAGACCAAAGTACTAAAGTACAACAGCTGAAGAGTTTACAAGTGCTGAAGATCAACAACTGATGTACAAAGTCTGAAGACAAAGACTGAAGACATCAGCTGATGATATCTACTGAAGTCATCAGCTGATGAAACACCTGAAGGTCAAAGTCTGAAGATCAAGTACTGAAGCCTCAGTAGTTTGTCATAACTGTTGAAGAGTACTTCTTCCTAGTTGTGATATCAGTAGTTTTATATTTCTAGTTTCAGTAGTTTTTGTTTTAGTAGTTTTGTAAAACGACTAAAGAGCTTGTTCTTCAGTCGTTGTAGTTTCAGTAGTTTCTAATCAGTAGTTTTATATTCTGTACTTACACTCTGTTATGTTCTCAGTAGTTTGAACATTTCAGTAGTTTGTTAAGAGTTAGTTATTTTTGTATTAGATCTGCCAGTTGTCACTTTCCGTGATAACAGCAGTGATTGTTGCACTCTATATAGGAGTGACAACCTATTGTAATAATGTGAGTGAATGAATGAATGAATGTTTTGAATGATTTGATTAGAAATATTCTATATCTATAAACATTCCTTGAAATCAGAAATATATATTCTCTCCCTATAACCGTATGTGCTCTTAATGCATACAAGTATCGATTGCTTGCTACAATTTCTCTAATTCTTGTTCGTATTCCGCTGCTTTGTACTCTAATACATCAAACTTGTGATCGCTGATCCTGTCAAATGGTATCAGAGCAGGTTAATCATTGATCAATCTAATATTTGATCATTGAAACTGCTATTCAAGATCTAAGTTTGATTGAATTAGCTTTTGTTTTTGCAAGAAACGGTTATAGAGATTGAATTTTCTGTATTTCTGGTCATTCATCCTGAGAACTTTTCTTGGTTTTCATTGAGTTTGTTGTGGTTTGTGTAAAAAATTTAAAAGCTTGAATTAAATTGTTTTTGAACTGAAAATGACCACTCCCTCCAATGATCCTCACAATACTGGTTCCTCAACCAAGCCACCAATGCTGGTTAGGAATGAGTAAACATATGGCAAAGACGAATGCTCCATCATCTGTCTGTTACAGTGCAGGTTGTTGGACATCAGTGGTACATGGTCCACACAAGCCTATGGTGAATAACCCGAAACCAATCAAATGGTTCCGAAGAGGAGGGAGCAATACTCAGATGAGGATAAGAAGTTGCTTGAATTGATGCAAAAGCCCATGGAATTCTGGCCATGGCACTGCCAAATGAAATCTATTCTGGGCTAATGCATCATGAAACTGCCCATGACCTCTGGAATGCCTTGAAAGAACAACTTGGAGGAACAGTGAGGTCTTGGCAAATAATAGAGAAATTCTTGCCCAAAAATATGAGACATTCTCTCATAGAAAGGGTGACACTGACTCAACAATATGAGCGGTTCTCTTGTTTGATCTCTGAACTAAAAATGGTCAAACTTGAGTACACAAATATTCAGATGAATAACGATTTCTCAGATCACTGCCTGAGAGATGGGACACATATACTATTGTCCTACGCTCCAGTGCAAGTTTGGACAAACTATCTCTCACCCAACTCCATGGGAAACTGCTCACGTTTGAGAGAGAGATAGAACAGAAGAGAAAGTTGTCTTCATCTGGAAAGCTCACTGAAGACTTTGTACCAGGCAACACTGCCTTGTTGGGTCATGAGTCAGAATATGCTTCATCTGAATGCCAGTATGATGAGCATATTAATTTCTCTTCAAGCACTTCTGATTCAGCATTTGTGAGTATTGATGGTCAGTTTACTGGGTATAATAATGACAATTTATGCTTCATTATGGATGATCTCAAGGGGATTGCTGATGACGACTTAGAAGAGACGGATATTTTGAGCCAAATGGCCCTGATAAATATCAGATCTCAGAAGTTCTATAAAAGAACTGGAAGAAATTTCCCAGGACTCTCTGGCAAAACCAAAGTTGGTTTTGACAAGAGCAAGTTGAGGTGTCACAATTGCCAAAGGCTTGGACACTTTGCAAGAGAGTGTAGATCAACTGGATCTAACTCCACTGCACCCTTTGTGACTTTTCCTGGCAATAGTCAACAACACAGAGGGCAACATCCTGTCACTTCTAGTCATCATCCTCAACAACAATCTCCGGCATATTTTGTTCCTCAGGTCAAATGCCATATCCGTACCCTTGTTATTACATGCCACAGTCAAATCAAGTTCAAGTCCCTATGGCACCACAACCTCATGCACTACCAGAACCTCAGCCATCCTAATCTCATCAACAAACTCAACCACAACAACACAGCTTCTTCACCCCAGGAGTTGTTGACTGGAGCAGTTTACCACATGACATGTCTGGTCATGATCAACTGTTTCAGTGCTGGTCAACATGGTGGTGACAGTCCTTTTGGGAATGTGGCTCTTATGGCTTTGGAGTCTGCTGATACTTCATTTTCTAATGCCTCTACACCTCAGGTATCACAGGTATCCTCTGAGGCAAAAGCCAAATTATGTTCTGAACCATGCATAGCAGCATTTGCTTCCATTAGAGAACCAATGTAGCTCTAATTAATAAGAACATTGAGCTAGAACAAATAATTTCCAAAAACAAAGCTGAGTTTGAGTCTGTGCTTAAAGATAAAAATGATGAGATTTATAAACTGAATTGCCTAATAATTGATGATAAGGCTACAGAAGAAGTACTTCTAGAGAAGTACAAAGATGTCAAAGAAACCCTTGCAGTTACCCAGGTAGAGTGTGATAGATGGGTACAATCATGCAAAGGTTTTGAAATGCTTCTTAGTAAGCAATCTGCTTCAAATGTGAGTTTGGAATTGGTTACAATCACACTGCTCCACCTACAGATTTTACCCCAAGAGCAGAGGTAGAATCTGATGGTGAGAGTGATAACCAATGCATCACATCATGTGATCTACTTTTGATACAGCACAATCAGAAGTAGAGTCAGCATCCCCTCTTTGAACTTATCAGCTGATGTTGATGGTTCAAATGCTGACATTCACATGATTAATGAGTTGATCAACTCAGGAGTTAATTCTGAAGGTCCTGAAAGGACTAAAGAGCAGGATCTAACACCTGAAGTTCAAACTTCAACTGCTGTCAGTACTGAAGAGAAGAAAACTGACAGTAGAAAGAGTTTGAAGACTACTAAACAGGCAGTCAAGAAAGCAAACAATGCTTCCAAAGCATTGAAGAACAAGTCTTTAGTTGCTTCACCCTCTTTAGTTGATGATCAACATAAGATGAAGAAGAAACCATGTGAAGTATGTGGTTTGTTCAATCATCTTACAGATGATTGTTGGTACAAAAGAGGTTCCAAACTCAAACAAAAAGAAGAAACTAAAGAGAAAATGGTAAAAATGAAAACTGAGTTTGAGACCACATTTGTATCAGCAATCAAATCCTGTAACCCTTAAGTCCTCAAAGAAATCCAAAAAGGAAGGGGTTAAACAGGTGACAGCTGAGAATGCTCAGAAGAAGAAATGGGCAACATAGGGACTTATCAAACTCTCCACTGTTATGATGGTTCACATCTGTTGGGTAGAGTTAACCAACTAGATGCTCCTATTTGAAACCACAGAAAAGGAGATCCAAGCCAAAGGACTCCTCTTCTACACCATCTTCTTCCTCTCAGGCTATTGTTTCAAATAAACATGTTAGTTTACCATCTATTGATGAGGACCAGGCCCAAAACCAAAAAGGTTTGGGTCTCTAAAACTAACTGATTGTTTATTATTGCAGGGTTCTTCAACATGCCAAAGTAGCATCTGGTATGTAGACAGTGGGGGATCTATGTACATGACTGGGAATAGCTCTCTTCTTCATGACTACTCTCAAGGAAAGAAGGGATTTGTTTCTTTGGAATGATGCTAGGGGTTACATCATTGGTAAGGGCTTTGTCTCCAATGGAGAAATCAAATTTGATGATGTTAATCATGTGGAAAATCTCAAGTACAATCTCTTGAGTGTCAGTCAAATGTGTGATAAAGGCCATGTTGCTCTTTTCACCAGTCAAAACTGTAGGATTCTGTCATCCAAAGTTTTGCACTTGATTGACAAGGTGTGGATGATCACACTCTCCTGAGAGCCAACAGGACAGGAAGAGTGTATGCCTTAGATCTTTCTAAGAAAATAGATCTCAAGGCAATCCTTGCCTTTTTTCCAAAGCCTCTTCTCAAGAATCTAAACTGTGGCACAGAAGGCTTGGTCATGTTAATCTCAAAAACATGAATCAGCTTACCATAATAGTTTAGTCAGAGGCTTACCAATAAAGGAGTTCCACTGTGATGAAACCTGCACTGCTTGTTTAAAAGAAAAACAGCACAAAGTCTCATTCCCTCCTATTGAAGAGCCTAAGTCCACTGCCTGCTTGCAATTACTGCATATGGATCTATTTGGTCCTGTGAGAGTAATGAGCATGGCAAAGAAGAAATACTGTCTGGTAATTATGGATGATTACTCCAGATTTGTATGCTTTCTTTCTACATTCAAAGGATGAGGCTGCTCAGAAGATTATTCACTTTGTGTTGTATATTGAGAAGCAGTATTCCCTTCCAGTCAAGTATTTAGGAGGACAATGGAACTGAACTCAGAAATCATACACTTGATGACTTCTATCTTTCAAAAGGAATCAAAAGGCAGTTAGCATTCCAAGGACTCCAGAACAAAATGGAGTAGTGAGAGAAAGAACAGGGCCCTCATTGAAGCTGCAAGGTCCATGCTGGCTTACTCTGGTTTGCCACTGACCTTTTGTGCTGAAGCTGTCAACACAGCTTGCTATGTGCAAAATAGAGTTTTAGTAAATCAGAGGTTGATGAAGACTCCATATGAAGTTCTCCATCACTTGGCTCCTCTATTTCATTTTTCAAAGCATTTAGGTGTCCCTGTTTTATTCTCAACACAAAGGATCAACTCCATAAATTTGATCCTAAGGTGGATGCAGGGTATTTTGTTGGTTATTCATCTACTTGCAAGGCATACAGAGTCTTCAACTGCAGAACAAAGATGTTGAAAGAGACTTTGCATGTGAAGTTTAATGAATTTCCTATGGACAAGATTCCACAAACCCTGTGTAGTTGTTTGATTTGGACATACGGCAATATGTTCCTTATCAAACTGCTGCTGTTGCTCCTGTCAACAGTTCACCACCTGGTGGTACTGCTGATGATGATGATGATTGCAGTACTCACCTCTTCAGGTTAGTGATCAGCTGCCTGATTCAGCTAGACCTGATGTTCCTGTAGCTCCAGTAGCACCATCCACAACAAATGCTGATGAGATCTCTTCGAATTCAACTTCCTTTGAATTACCATCCACTGATTGTTTCAAGGAAATGATTCACCATCACCATCTGTTACTGCTGAGCCTGCTACAAACACTTGCACAGATCCATTGTGTATCAAGATCTGAAATCACCCTATGTCTCAAAATCATTGGTGATATCACTGCTGGAGTATCAACAAGAAGTCAATTGTCAAATTTCTGCTTCTATGCTCTCTTCATCAGTCAGCAAGAGCCAAAGAATTATCACATTGCTTTATCGACAATGGATGGGTTGATGCCATGCAACTTGAGCTTCTTCAGTTCAAGAAACAGCAAGTGTGGGAACTGGTTCCTCTACCTCCAGGTAAGTGTGCAATAGGCACTAAATGGGTGTTTAGGAACAAAACTGATGACAATGGGCTTATTGTTAAGAACAAGGCCAGACTGGTTGTTCAGGGGTTTGCACAAGAAGAAGGTATTGATTATGATGAAACCTTTGCCCCTGTAGCCAGACTGGAAGCAATTCGATTGTTTTTAGCTTATGCTGCTTATCAAAACCTTAAAGTTTTTCAAATGGATGTCAAAAGTGCATTTTTGTATGGAAAAATTAAAGAAGAGGTTTATGTATGTCAACCTCCAGGCTTTGAGGACAATAACATCCTAATTGGGTGGTAAGCTTGATAAGGCTCTTTATGGGTTAAAACAAGCCCTAGAGCCTGGTATGAGACATTATCAAACTTTCTTCTGGAAAATATTCACTAGAGGCTCCATAGATAAGACTTTATTCATTAAGAAAGCTGGGCAGCATAATCTACTTGTTCAAATTTATGTAGATGATATCATTTTGCATCCTCTGATCCAAAGTTGTGTGATGCCTTTACAAAGTTGATGCAACAGAAGTTTGAAATGAGTGCCATGGGAGAATTACAGTTCTTTCTGGGGTTGCAAATCAAACAAAGGCTATGGAATTTTCATTCATCAGTCCAAATACACAAAAGATCTTTTGCAAAAGTTTGATTTACAAAACTGTAAGCCCTGTTCTACCCCCATGTGCAGCACCACACAACTGGATACAGATCAGAAAGGTAAAGTGGTTGATGAAACACTTTACAGATGTATGATTGGGTCCTTGATGTATTTAACAGCTTCTAGACCAGATATTATGTTTGCTACATGTGTTTGTGCTAGATTTCAGGTTGCACCTAAAGAGTCTCATCTGATTGCAGTCAAGAGGATCTTTAGATATCTGCAAGGCACTCCATCTCTAGGTTTATGGTATTCCACTGGACATTCTGGTAAATTAGTTGCTTTTTCTGACAGTGACTATGCAGGGTGTAAGTTGACCAGGAAATCAACTTCTCGGATGTCAATTCCTAGGCAACTGCTTGATTTCTTGGCAGAGCAAGAAACAGACCGCAGTGCTACATCAACTGCTGAAGCAGAGTACATTGCTGCTGCAAGTTGTACATCTCAGGTACTCTGGCTTCAAACAACCTTTGGATTATGGCATTACAGAAACTAAGACTCCATTCCTAATGGATAGCTTCAGCTCTTTGCATTGTCAAAAATCCAGTCCAGCACTCTAGGACCAAACATATAGAGATCAGACATCATTTTATAAGGGATTGTTTTGAAAAAGTCTGATTGATCCTAAGTTTGTGCCTAGTGCTGATGAGCTTGCAGACATTTTTACTAAGCCTTTGGATAGTTCAACTTTCCAAACCTGGTGTTAAGGCTTGGTATGCTGCAGCTAGAAAAGTGACAACTACTGATGATCTTAGTATAAGTACTGATGAGCTCTTTTAACCTCAGCAGTTTTTATAACTACTGAAGGCTAATGTCTCACAAGTACTGAAGTACTTCATCTGTTCTAAACTACTGATGTAGTTACAACTACTGATGCAGCTACAACTACTGCAATCAGTAAAAAACAGATAAGTACTGATGTCCTATGAAACAACTGAAATCAGCCAAAAGGCTGTGAATGTGTTGAGGACAGTATGAACCTGACAAGCTAAGACTTGACGAAACAGCTGATGAGAAATTTCTCTTCAGTCGTTTGTACTACTGCTGTTTCATTCTAAACAACTGAAGCAAAACCATGTCTTCAGTAGTTTTATAACTACTGATGACTAATACCAAGTCTTCAGTTGTTTACAACAGCTGATGACAAAACCACTGTCTTCAGTAGTTTCATAACTACTGATGACAAACACCAAGTCCTCAGTTCTTTCAATCATCTGAAGTCAAAACCACAGTCTTCAGTAGTTTTCTAACTACTGATGCCTAACACCACGACTTCAGCTGTTTCAACGTCTGAAAGGATAATACCATGTCAACGGTCGTTTAAAACTACTGATGACTAACACCACATCCTTCAGTCATTTTCTTACCCGTACCCTATAAAAATCCCTGACCTAAGCTCTCAATGCTTCATCTTCTTCAAACCTAACGTTCCTCTCCAAAACTTCCCTCTTCTCAATGGCGTCCATGCAAATTAAACCGCGACACAACTGTGTTGCCTACCTCACTAAATCGCCCATCTGGACTAAGTTCGATACTGCTATCGATCTTATGGTTCAGTCCCAATACAATACGGCATTCTTCTGAATCCCATACTACATGCCGAATCCCTTCAACAATTTTGGATGAACGTTACTATTACCACTGGGGAGAACAACACACCATCTCTCCAGTCGGTCGTAACAACAAAGAGTAGTCATCATCCTCACTCCTCCGCAATAATCCCCAAATTCTTCATCTGAATGATGCTAGTTCTCCTGCTGGATATCCGAAGGGCACCACATCTATCCTTTTTCGCAACATGGATATCAAGGCGATCTCAGTGCCTCCACTATCCTAAAGAAACACTTTAATGACGCTGAGCGCCTAATTTTTCACATGGTGAATGTATGTTTGGCTCCTAAGACGTCGTCTTGGGTCAAATGTCGACGAAATGGCAGCAGGTAATGTATTCTATTCTTGAGCAACAACCGCTAAACTTTTCAGAAATAATATTCAGAGCTCAAGGATATGGCTCAAAAACTAACTGCCAACCGTTGGATACTATATCCACGGTTCATAATGGCCATCATTACAAACCAGCTTAATGCTGAGGGACTTGTTGGCTTGGGAGTCCCTGCTACGGCTGTTCTGCCGGAAGTATACTCCCGGCACAACTCTGACCAGACACTAAAAATGCTGCCAAGCTGCGAAAACCCACGCACTCGAACCCACAGCCACCACCTCCAAATCAAAGTCCCTACCAAACCCACCAAAAAGAATCCCAAAATGGCTACTCAGGGAATTGAGTCCCCTGAGGATGCCCCTGCAACACAAACGCAGGATATATCCACTAGTCCAAAACCCCTAGTGGATACAATGACTCTTCCAGCGATAGCCGCTTAGGCTTCCTCTCAACAGGAGCCTGCAGCAACCACACAAGGGGTACCTACATATCTGGGATCTTCCTCACTTGAGGGGATTGCCATTGAAGCGCACCAACCTCCCCAGGTGCACACTGCTTCTATCCCTCACCCAAACAACCGCCCCTCACAGCCCAACTTTAATAGTTGCACAAGTGCTGACTCAACTGCACTCCTCACCCCCTCCCCAGAAACCACTTACTACTGGGACAACCTCTACAATTGAGGGGGAGGAACACAGTGCACTTGAGAACCCACAACACAGGGGTTTACCACTTCTATCTCCTGGTGTAGACAAGGAGCTTAGAATATCTAGTGAGGCTGCCACCTCCTCTGACTCAGCACATGATCAGAATGCGGCTGGTAACATTGCTAAGACCTCACTAAAGGCAACAGCTGATGATGGACACTGTCCTGAGGCTGGAAGTCCCCAGTACCAAGCACAAGGGGCACATTCACCAACGTCTACACCCAGTGCATGTAAATCCTGCTCCAAGCAGGAGGTCAGATTATTCAGCTTCGGCTGATGATGACCTGGGCTTTTTCTACGATGTTCTTGCCCAGAACACAATCCTTGAAGAGAAAGTCAGTAGGCTGCAAAACCTACTTGACCAACTCTCACAAGGAGAAAGACCATCTGCCTCTACCCACCCACAGATGGCACCTTCACTTGAAGGTTCCCCACACACTGAGCCACTCCATACTCAACCACCTGCCTTTGCTTCAAGCCCTATTTCTCAGGAACAGAACCCTCCTGAGCTAATAGGTGTTGTACTTCAAAATTCCTTCCCTCTCATCACACCCATAATCACTGATATTGTGACTAAAGCCATTGATAAGAGGCTTTCCTCAACTTTACAGCCCTAGATTGATGCTGTTGTACAAAAGACTCTTTCTGCGGTACAAACCCCTTCCTCCAATGCATCCAAAAAGGGGGAGAGTACTGCAGTGAAAGAAAAGAAGAGGAAAAGAACAGAGGAAAAGAAGGAAGAGAAGCAAGCCCAAGAGGAGGAGAAAAAAGCAACCTCTGCTCACTTGCAAGCGAAAGAAAAGTGTGATGATCATACTGCTGAAGACAAATCCTTGGAGGAGCTGGTAAAAGAAGCTGACACTACATACAGCCGATCCATGGATAAAATAATTGAACAACTCTTCAGGCAGGGGTTTGACACAGCCACACTGGATAGTGAGATCAGAAGGTTGGAAGTGCAAGAGATACAAACCCGATGGGCAGGGTATGATACTCTGGAAAAAGAGAGATTAGAAATAAGGATCCGCTTTATTGCAAAATACTTAGGAAGATCGTTAATGGAGATTCGCGCGTGGACCAGGGACACCATTCTGGCTATAGCCACCAGAATCTGTCTGTCTGAGCAATTCAACAAAGGGATTATTGTGGAAGCCCTTGATGAGGCTGGGGCTGGTAAAAGGTTAGAGATGGCTAAACTCACAAAGGCGAAACAAACTACAAAGATGCTGGATCAACCTTCCCTTCCACCCACTCAAACAGAGCCTATCCCTCAAATCTCCCAACCAATCTCTAAGCCAAAATCCAAACATCTTCATTCTACAAAACCAATTCCTTCACCAACCCAACCATCATCCAGTGATGCACCCAGAAGGAGAAGAAGGGTGCTGAGGATGGAAGAAGAAGAAGAAGGGATGATGAAGATGATAGTCTGCCACTCTCTGCTGTTCTAAAGCTACCAAAACCCGAAGTCAACCCATGATCACACTGACTCTCAAAGGGAAATGGTCAAAGTCAAGATAGAAGAAGAAGAACAGCAGAAACATCACGAGCAACTATTGAAGATGGTTGACAAGGAATTTCCTCAGTCATCATCCATTCAAGCCATGAAAGGGCATGCTCAAAGGCTGTACACTCTCAGGCATACTTTTCCGTATCAGAAGGAGAGAGTGAGAGTATGGCCAGACACCAAGGTGAGTTCTAGAATCCATAAAAGAACTATTCCACACAGATACAATGGCCAGGTACGAAAAACAATAGATTCTACCATGATGTTGGCCATTGTAGTCTCACCTTGGGAAATCATTGATGAATTCAAGAAAGCTCACCAAGCAAAGAAGACCCCTCAAGCTTTACTAGAAAACAAGATGATTAAGAAGGGGTTGTTATATAAAAAGCTTGAAGACATCCAGAAGAATGAGCTCCAGTTACTCCTCGAAGGCAACCATCCTGATGAATTTGTATATAGGGAGGTAACTACGGTGGAGCTGAAAAATGGCAGGACCATGAAGTACTTATCAGAGTACTATGGTCCAGAGTTCTTCTTCGAAGGGGGAGTAGAAAAACTCTCTCAGGAGGAACAAGTTGTTCTCCTTGAGGCCTATGTTCGAGAGTCATACGGACTCATTATGGGGAAGTAAATCTCATGAATGGGATAACAACTCTGTGTCCAGTTCCCCAAAACAGAGTTCCCATTCATACTCTGCCAAACAAATATCTGAGATTTCTTCCCAGGCGGAGCTTACATGGGTCATCTTCTCTACTGATCAAGAAGGAAAAAGACCAACATTTTTGCCAACAATAAGTGGGATAATAAATAATTTAGAGGTTTTGGCTGCATTGGTTCAGGGGGAGTTTGTTGGACCAAAAGAACCAATGAGCCAAGATCAGAAAACCTCTAAGTCCCACATGGTATCACAACAACTGCTGAAAGCCTCATCAGCAGTTTGACAAGTGCTGAAGACTTCAACAGCTGAAGATCAAGTGCTGAAGACTTCAACAGCTGAAGAACTAAAGTACTGAAGTACAACAGCTGAAGAACACAAGTGCTGAAGCTGAAAGACCAAAGTACTAAAGTACAACAGCTGAAGAGTTTACAAGTGCTGAAGATCAACAACTGATGTACAAAGTCTGAAGACAAAGACTGAAGACATCAGCTGATGATATCTACTGAAGTCATCAGCTGATGAAACACCTGAAGGTCAAAGTCTGAAGATCAAGTACTGAAGCCTCAGTAGCTTGTCACAACTGCTGAAGAGTACTTCTTCAGTAGTTGTGATATCAGTAGTTTTATATTTCTAGTTTCAGTAGTTTTATGTTTCAGTAGTTTTGTAAAACGACTGAAGAGCTTGTTCTTCAGTCGTTGTAGTTTCAGTAGTTTTATATTCTGTACTTAACACTCTGTTATGTTCTCAGTAGTTGTGAACATTTCAGTAGTTTGTTAAGAGTTAGTTATTTTTGTATTAGATCTGCCAGTTGTCACTTTCCGTGATAACAGCAGTGATTGTTGCACTCTATATAAGGAGTGATAACCTATTGTAATAATGTGAGTGAATGAATGAATGAATGTTTTGAATGATTTGATTAGAAATATTCTATATCTATAAACATTCCTTGAAATCAGAAATATATATTCTCTCCCTATAACCGTATGTGCTCTTAATGCATACATGTATCGATTGCTTGCTATAATTTGTCTAATTCTTGTTCGTATTCCGCTACTTTGAACTCTAATACATCAAACTTGTGATCGCTGATCCTGTCATCCTCCTATGTGGGTAGTAGTATGGGGGCCTGCATAAATTGAGTAGCTTATGCAAGGGTTTGTTTGGTTTTTATTTCGTAGGTGAGGGTGATTTGTTGTTGTTTTAGTGGTTGAGAGGTAAAACGTGTGGGTTAAACACTAGCTTGTGTTGCTAGGTTGTCAACTTCAACAATGAGCTCTAACATTTTGGGGACAAGGCTTGTTTCTACCCTGAAGAAGCCAACTGTTGGTTTATTCAAAATTTTATAGATGTTAGGTTTCATCTATCCTAATTTAAGAATATTACTTGGTTCCCTCAACTATAAGCACAGTTGACATTGAGAATATGTTGAACATATCAAGGAACATATAATATTCTAAGGAGTCCAAGTTGGCAAGGAAATTTCTATAAAAAAACTGAGAGTACCTGAACTTGACCCCTTGAACCATCCCATACACTACGTAGGATAGATCCTCAAGAATCTAGTCCCAACCCCTATGCTTGTTGGGCAAGCTATGGATGACCACATGAAGTAGGTACTTCAAATGGGAGGAGACATTCCCTTTCCTAAAGTTCTTGATAGTGAAATCTCCTTCATAGCTCATCTGTTCAAAGGAGTGGTTGACAACGTTTTTAGGAAATTACAATTCACCTTCCTCATCATCTAGCTGATGATGGGTGTTTATGATGGCTGGAATGATGAAGATTGTCCTCCAATGAACTGTGGCTGTAACACCCGGTTATTTCCTTTGAAGTCAAACAAAGAAGAAAAAGAAGGAAAAGAAATAAAGCCCAAAGTCGAGGGACCAGGCTATCCAAAATGAGAGAATCTTTGGAGGAGTGAGGGTATAAAAGGGGCATGGCTTCCCATTCTCTCCCCATTATACCCTTTCATTCAGCTAGAGAGAGAGTGAAAGGAGAAAGAGCAAAACCAAGGGTTTTTGATGAGTCGAGGTGCAAAAGTCAAAGGAAATCAAGTTTGTGAGAAGCTCTATTCGAAGAGCCTTTCAAGGTGAGTTCTAGGAACCCTCTTTTGCAGGTTTTCAACTGATTTTGGTGCTGGAACACATGACAAATCGTTTTTTGTATTTCGGGTCTAAAACCCATATGTGTGAGTATGTGTATGTGTGTTTGATTCGTGTGGTGTCCGATTTAGGCTTGAGTGTGCTTGAATGGTGTTGTTGTATGTATTCCTAAGGTTTAGAATGGTTGATTTGGGCATAGAATGGGTTTGAGAGGGTTTGGAAGCCGAAAAGTGCATATTAGGTTCGGGATGAACTGCATTCTACACTCAGCTAGGGGAATGATATGCGAAGGGAGGCCATACGGCCGAAAGGAGCGCGACTAAAGTTCATTCGCATATGAGTGGTACGATTGTGAGTCCTAAGTATGATGGTCATGCGATTGAAGGAAATACGGATGAGGGCTATGCGATTGAAGGGAATGCGTATGAGTGCCATGCAACTGAAGGAAATGTGGATGAGTGCTATGAGACTAAAGGAAATGTGGATGAGGGCTATGCGAGTGAAGGAAATGCGGATGAAGGTCATGCGACTGAGGTCCATAGGACCGAATACCATGCGACTGAGGTTCATACGCATGGGAGTCATGCGACTGGAGGCTATGCGAATGGATGTCCATACGCCTAAGTGTTCAATCCCCCATAGAGTCCATTCGCCCAAGTGTTCTCATACGCTTCAATGACCATGCGACTGAATAGGGTCCCTACGCATGAATGAACATAGTTTATTATCTGACTTTCAGGGAAAGTGAAGATGTAGGTTTTGACCATTAAGGTTATAGATGATGGGCATGGCTGATGTTGTATGAGGTTTTATGTTTATGCATGATCATATGTATGATGTATCTTATGTATGTATGATGGTGTCATGTACGGCGATATTTGTATGTTTATGTTTTTGTTCCTGTTATGTGTTTTTATCTTTCCCGTGGCTTTACATGTATTCGTTGTGAATGAAATGATAAAGTATTATGTAACGTAAAGTGAATGATAATGAAAGACGAACATAGTGATGGTGTGCATGCATTAATGAAAGTGAAGGTATGGAAAGGCTTGCAAGCAATATGTACGGACGTGCATGGCCCTAAAAGGTCATAAGCTCAACTGTGTGTGGTTTAGCAAACCCTTAAGGATACACGCAGCGGTTCCAGTCTTTGTGACTGACTAACGGTGTGGTACATGGTGAATAGTGGTTACCCAGCACGGTGTTGGTACTAGGCTATGTGCAGTGTGGAAGTCACTTTATGATCTTTGGCCTAGTACTCAAGTTATGTATAATGTGGGGGTGTTGTATACAGTGGTGAATAGTGGTTACCCACCTCGATGCTGGTGCCAGCCAATGTGCAGTGTCGAAATCATTTTACGATCTTCGGCCTAGTACTCAAGTTATGCATAATGTGCAGGTGTTGTATATAGTGCTGAATAATGGTTACCCACCTCGATACTGGTGCCAGGCTATGTGCAATGTGGAAGTCATTTTATGATCTTCGACCCAGTTCTAGAGTTGTCCATAATACGGGGGTGTTGTATACTGTGGTTTATAGTGGTTACCCACCTTAGTGCTGGTGTTAGGCTATGTGCAGTGTGTAAGTCATTTGATGATCTTTGGCCCAGTACCCGAGTATACATAATGTTGGGGGTGTAGTATACAGTTGGGATCTTTGTCGCTTACCCCGGAGCTGGTGCTAGGCTATGTGCAGTGTGGAAGTCAGATATCAACTTCGGCCCAATACTCCTTTTGTTCGGGGCATAGTGATGACACTGATCCAAATAGTGTTAAAGAATGTGGTAGAGAAAGAAAGAGTTAATGAAAGTATGTGATGAACAGTAAATGAAGATAATAATATTATCTATGTGTACGTACGATTTGTGATCACGTTCTAAGACGGTTATGATTTGAAAGAAAGTAAAGAACGGTTTTAAATGAAAGTAAAGTATGTTTTATTATAAAAGTAGAACTCACTCAGCAACGCTAACTTTTATGTGTTTCCAGTTGGTAGGTAAAGTTGCTGAGGATGGCATGGGATGACTACTTGACTCTTTTGGATGGCATCCATATTTACAATGCTTTTGTGTTGAAATGTAACATGTATTTTGTAATTTCACAAAAATGTATTATTTGGCAAAAGCTTTTGTAATGCAACGAAATGGAGGTTTTAAATGTTTCCGCTGCAGTGTTTTTATCAAGTTGAAGTAATAATATGTTTTATGCGCAATGATTGACCAGCTATAAGTGTCCCTGGAACGGGGCTTTACAGTGGCAGACAGTACCTTCTCCCCAACCATGATGACCTGTTGACAAGTCTTCCAAAAATCAAGTAAATGATCCTCATAAAGAACAAGAACAATGGTAAGGGAGGTGGAGTAGTTGGACAGAGCCAAAAATCGACAAACTTTTGAGAAATAAGGATTTTTCTTAGAGTTTAAGAGTGCAACCTAATTGTGTTGTCTATGTAACTGCATGGAAAAGTTTGGGTGGTCTGTTGTTGAGGTTGGCCATTTTAGAACGCTTAGAGGTGAAGGAAACGAAGAATAAAGGCGATTTGAGAGAATTATGGGAATTTAGGTATGAAAGAAGAGGATGGTGATAAAAAAGGGAGTAGCCATTGGGTTTATATATGAAATGGATTTCAGACAAAGTTAATGAATGATGACAAACTTTAAAATCCGGATGTAGGTCTCAACTCTAAAAAGGTAGTTTGCTTTTTGATCAAAAAATAGTTTTTTTGGAAGACAATAATCTTCTGAAGGTAACTTGTCTTTTGATGTTTTGATGAAAAGCTTCTGAAGCCAAAATGACTTTGAAAGATATGACTGAGAGTTTTGAAAATTTTGATTCGGAAGTGAATTAAGACTTGGATGTGTTGGGTATGATATGCCCAAGACACATGCAAGATTCATGTGGTGAGTATGTTACGATCCAAGGCGGGTCATACCCAATAACATGCTAAACAAACACGAATAAGTATTTATTTGTTGATATGATCAAATAATTAAATATTGACACCAATTCAGAAAATCAGCTTTCTAAATTATTGCATTTAAAATAGAACAAATTATATGGATAATTTGTTCATGACAAATTATTTGTATTATTTTTTAAGTACGTTAAATAATAACAAATAAAAGTGTGTTCAAGTTATAAAATTAAAAAGGGGTTAATATTAGAAACTTATGAGTTTAAAGTGTGTGAAAATTTTATAAAAATGGGTGTGAATCCGACAAATTTCGGTTGCCCCTTTTTGGTGGAGTCTTGGGATTCTTTTGTCTTGATTTAATACAAGACTTTAACACATTCACACTCCACTCCAACGACACTCTCTCTGACACATAAATCGCAGCCTTCTCCCTTGTTTTCTCTCTCAAATTTTCGGATCTAAGAAGAAGAAAACATTAGAAGAAGATGTGGTGATAAACATCTTAACAAGTTGGGTGTTTGAAAGAGCATGTGGGTATACTTGCTTGAGGTATTCTTCTTTGTAGGCTTCCATTCAAGAACATCATCTCCATTCATCTATTATCCATCTCACATCTTCTTGTTCTTAGAAAGGTAGTATTCTATGGAGACCGTATGGTTGAAAATAATTAGTGTATGACACATAAAAGGGTATTAATAATTAAAATATGATAAGATCAAAAATACTAAAATTAAACTTTGTTAGCTTTTGTAGATGGCCACCAACAACAATGAAAATAATGATATCCCATCCTCTCACTCATTATCACTAAGGATCATTCTCCAAAAGGAGCGTCTAAACCATAATAATTCTATTGATTGGTTTTGAAACATGAGAATTGTTCTCAAGCAAGAGAAATAATCGTATATTATAGATGATTCGACTCCTGATCAACCCAATGAGAAAGATGGGGAGGCCTATAATAATTGGGTGAAATCACTTAGGACTTGGTCCACGTGTCTTGCCTCATGTTGGCAAGTGTGAGTCCAGATCTGCAAAAGGAGTATGAACAACATGGATACGACATGATTACCTAGTTGAAGAAAACGTTCCAACAACAAGCAAGGGTAGAGAGCTTCAAAACAGGTCGAGCACTCCATGCATGTTGTATGGATGACACCCAATCGGTCTCGTCTTATCTACTTAAGATGAATAGCCACATTGACCACCTCGAAAGGCTGAATTGTCCCATCTCGAAAGAGTTGGCTACAGATTTGATCCTCAACTCTTGGTCAAAAACGTTTGAAAATGTTTTTATGAATTATAACATGAACTAGTGGGACAAGAACATAAGTGAGCTTCACTCTATACTCAAAACTGCCAAGGCGGCCATTGGTAAAAAGGGTTTTCCTGTTCTCACCATCAATGAAGGGGGAAACAAGAACAGGACCCACCCTACAACCAAGGAAAGTGTTGCGAAGGGTAAAGGGTCATTAAGGAAAAGGGAAAGGGAGTGGTAAAACGCCACCATCAAAACAAGCGGAGAAGAAGCAAAAGGTTGCTTTGAATGACCCGTGCTTTAAGTGTGGGGTGATTGGACATTGGGCAAGAAATTGTCCTATCCATCTCAAAGATTTGCAAGATAAGAGGGATTCCAAGCAAACCTCTCGTACAATTTTCATGATTCATATTGATCTCAATTTGATATCCTCTAACACATGGGTATTGTATACCAGATGTGGAACTCATATTTGGAATTTGTTTGCAAGGGTACAAAAGAAGAAAGGACTTCATGAAAAGGGATGTAAACCTCATGATGGGGAATGGGGTAAAAGTTCAAGTTGAAGACCGAGGGGACTACATCTTGAAGCTTCCAAATGGTTTGGAAGTAATTATGTACAATGTTTTGTATGCTCCTAGTTTGACTAAGAACATTATTTCAGTTGCCCAATTAAGACAATATGGTTATATTTTAACATTTATTGAAAATGAAATTCATGTTTCTTTAAATGACAACTTTTATATTAAAGCTATTCCTATTAATGGTATTTATGAATTGGTTCGCGAAACACATTATATGATGGCTTATTGTACCAAACCACAACCAAGAAGCTCCAATTGGATTTGAGTGACACCTATCTTTGGCATTGCGATCTTGGTCATATAAACAAGAAGCATATACAAACACTTCAAAAGAATGATCTTTTAAAAAAAGTGAATACGATTCATCTGATGTATGTGAATCTTGTTTACAAGGAAAAATGACTAAGATAGCTTTTAGTGGCAAAACCAAAAGGACAAAAGAATTATTAAGTATCATACATTTGGATGTGTATGGTCCTTTTAAGCCAATGGCTGGGTACAATGAAAGTTACTTCATTACCTTTACCGATGACTCTAGTCGATATGGATATGTGTACTTGTTAAGACACAAAGATGAAGCTTTTGAAATGTTAAAAACCTTCGAGAATGAAGTAGAAAATCAATTCAAGCAGTCAATAAAAATTCTCCGCACTGATAAGGAGGTGAATACCTAAGTGATGCTTTTAGAGATGATCTTAGAAGTTATGGGATTGTCTCACAACTATCTCATCATGGACCAACACAACAGAATGGTGTGTCTGAGAGGAGAAATCGAACTCTATTGGATATGGTTCTACGATGGCTAGAAGCTCATTGCCTTTATCATTTTGGGTTTCTCTTTGCTCTCTTTGGCCCATATTTTGAATATGGACCCAACCTAGAAAGTGGAAAAGACACCATTTGAAATATTGCATGGAAGGGTTCCATCTCTATCTTATTTAAAGGTGTGGGGATGTGAGGCTTATGTTAAGACTCCCACCTCAAACAAATTAGAAAGCCATTTAACTAATGATACATCTGTATCATATAAATGAATTATTTGGTTCTAATGTTTCAACTAATGTTCCTATTTTGCATGTTTAATCCATGAGTAATTCATTTTACTCAAAACGTTCGTAGTCGTTCATACTTGTGGGAACAAGTATGAGGGTAAGACTATTATAAACTTGGTTGGTGGATATTCATATGGATGAATATAGAGCAAAGAGTTGCTGCTAAGGTTCATAGATATTTGTAGGATACAAATATTAGACAGACCCGCATCTCAAATATTACAACATGGACTCTTATTGATTGATCATAAACAAATTTGAGTAAAGGTGAATATCATTTGATATCCTCTGACCTAAGATACATATTAGGCCTTGATATTCACCAAATATTACACTTTGACTTAGTTCTCCGCTTGAAACATGGCAGTACATAAGACTAAATTCAGGTATAATGCAAGGTGATTGTGAGAAACGTATGTAGTCAAGATGTGATGTGTCCCTCTTATTCATTCGGAGAAAGATGTCTAAGGCCTGGTAAAGTTAAATGAATGGAGAATGATTAACCGATGTCTCTTGTTTTAACATGACATCTGTGACAAAAGGATAAATGATTGATTCACCTAAAACATTTCGAGTAAGGTACTTAAAGGGGATGATGTGATTGAATGGCTCTTAGTCATATGTATAAAGGGTAGTAAACAGTTGTTAGGCGGTATTTACTACTTGCATCAATCTTCTATGAATCTTGTGCAAGTGGGAGACTTTTGGATCTTATATGCCCAAGTGACATACGAGATTGTTGTGGTTAGTACGTTATGATCCATGTCAGGTCATACCAATAACAAGCTAAAGAAACACCAATAAATATTTATTTGTTGATAGGATCAAACAATTAAATATTAACACCAATTTAGAATATGGGCATTCTAAAAGTAACAACTCAGATATCATCTCATCTTTTCCAATAGGTCGATTTAACTCAGATTTAGCATAACTCTTTGAAGCACCAACTTCTGATTGAGCTTGTCTCACAAGCATTTTAGTAGGATGATCCTCCTCATCAAAAGATGATTCAGATCATCTAATGAACTGATAGATTTGCTAGTCACTAGATGCAGTAGTAGCTACCGGAGATGAATTAACATGATAGATGTGTTGGAAGTGAAAAGGAGATACTGGATGAGAATGAAAGGAGACGATCCGAAGGGTGAGAGAATGGTAGCATCTTGAAAAGAAGGTCCAATGTAGAGAACACCACCTACATCAACATGTGGATACACAGGCCTTTGTCCTTCATTAGTGTAAGGATTCATATAAGGGTGATGCAATCCAAAACATCCAAAGTCTATCGAGCATCCATGCACAGAAGAAATGAAGTATAATGATTCGGAAGTTTCACACTTTGCCTTAGAAAATATTGCAAGTATGAAAACATCCAAAGCCAAGACCAATATCTTTCGAAGCCAACATTTGAAGGCAGTTTTCTTCCAAAGACATTTTGAGTACATGCTTTATCCGATGTACCTTTTGCCATAAAGCTGGACCACCTTTACACTGCAACTTTATATGACTCACCAACATTCACAAGTTGGTGAAGGGTCCATATTTTTGGTAATCTGCACATTGAGGTCTTGAGTCTGCTACTTTCTACTTTATGTACTTTTATCCTTTTCATAATATTTTAGGATTTGAGCTAATGCATGTCATGGTGAGTAGTTAAAAGACAATCTGCCTTTTGATTCTACATTGATTTTGTTGTTTTCTAGATCACGTATCTAGCTAGCCATCAAAGTTTGGCTGGCTATAGGATGTAGAATAAAGCATCTTAGGTCCATTTGTAATATTTAATGCTTTTATGCTTTGTAAACACTTGTAAGGAACCTGAGATCAATATACATTATTCTTGAAAACTAAAGACTTGTGTTATTGTTATTGTTCTTGTTCTATATCTTTATTACTTGTGTTACTTAGTATCAAGGTGTGACTAGTTGGAAGTTCCCTATTTGATATGTTAAGTGTTCAAACTCAACTCTCCTCATTCTTTATGGTGCTGTACGTGACCAATACCTTAACGTTCCTATAGATGGAACTCTCTTCACCAAAGGATGAGGAAATGACTTGTTGATAGTTCAAGTGTTGTAGATGGCATCATCTTTGGTTCAACTTATCAAATGCTCTACAAAATCTTTGAGAAGCTGATGAAGGGTAGATTTGAAAGAAGGGCCATGGGGGAACTCAATATCTTTCTAGGAATTCAAGTGAAGCAAGTTGAAGATGGCATCTTCATTGGTCAGATAAAGTATGTTCAAGACATGCTCAAGAGGTTCCGCATGACTGACTGCAAAGTCGCTAAGACACCCATAGAAAGAAACCACTCTCTTGGACCTGACCTTGAGGGGGAGTGTGTAGATGAGCATCTCTACGCGGCTATAATTACGTGTCTTATGTACCTTACGGGCTAGAAGCATTGATATCATGTTTGCCACATGTGTTTGTGCAAGACATCAAGCCATCCCCAAGATGTCACATGTTCTCATTTTGAAGAGAAATTTAAGATATCTCAAAGGTGCCTCAAGTCATGGACTTTGGTATCCAATGAATTGTGACTTCAATCTGTATGCATATACAGATAGTGATTATGGTGGATGTAATATGACTACAAAATCTACATCAGGGGGATGTTAGTTTCTTGGAGAAAGGGTTGTCTCATGGCAATGCAAGAAGCAATCCTATGTCTTTAGTTTCAGAATGAGCTATTGGACTATGGATTCAACTTTAAAGAGACTCCTATTCACATAGACAACAATAATGCCATCTCTATTATAAAGAATCTTGTGCGGCACTTAAGGACAAAACACATCAATTTCAAGTACCATTTGATTATAGATAATATTGAGAAAGGCTTAATGAAACTAGTCAAGGTTAACACAAATAAACAATATGCTCATTTTTTACACCCAAGCTTTTGATGAACATAGATTTAAATATCTCAATATCAGCTATTGGGATGATTAATCTTGAGTAATTTTTTTCTTTAAAGTAATTAATATTAGTTCTAAAATCTGTGTCCTAAGTTGTCTATTTTATCACCTTTATAAGCTCTTATTTTCTATAGAAGAAAATCTTTTTAGAAGATTTTCCTTAGAGTATTGAAAATCTTGTTCTTTTAGTCCTTCTAAAGATATAGTTTTATCTTCGGAAGAAACTTATGCTTTTAAAACAAACAACTGCTTAAATAAAATTGCCTTCGGAAGATATTTCTAAAATATCTTCTGAAGCTTAACATTTCTTTTAGATACTTGTATGTTTTCAAGGACAACTCTCTTCCGAAGTAAATTAACACTCGGAAGCTTTATTCCTATTTTGAATAAAACATCCTATTGGGTTTGTTACAGGATTATAAGAGATTGTTTAACCATTTAAAGAAAAACGCAACGAATATATTGATATATAAAACAGTTTTAGAGTTAGAATTCTTAATAAAGATTAAAGACAAGATAGCTGAAGAACAAGACGATAAAGATGATGATGAAGCAGAAAAGAAGAAGGGTGCTAATAGTGATAAAGAAGAAACAAAAGAAGATGATAGTGTCTCTTGTGAGAGTGAGAGTAATGATGATGAGTTTCTACCTGTAAAGAGACAAAACAAATGAAACTGTAGAGGAGACAGTACATAGTGAGGTCACGGAAGAAGAACCAAGTATGGCTACCATTTTGTACTCTAGACGAACCTCTGAAGAAAGTCATGATAAGGAATCTAAACTTAGAGACTTGATTAAGTAATTCTATAGCTATTCATTTGGAGAGTTTATTATTGATGATGAATTCATTGATTTTATGGTGGACCCAAGACCTCTAGTTGAACATATTATATTGATTCCCCAATCTCCTATTGTAAGTTTTGCTATAAGGCTGATGCAACCCAAACACCTAAAGACTCTCATGCATGCATGCACAAGTGTATTGAAATGGAATGATTTGGAAGTTTCATACTCTGCCTTAGAAAATACTCTAAGTGTGAAATCTTCCGAATCCAAGGCCAATATCTTCCAAAGCCAAACATGAATTCTTCTAAAGCTTGAGAGACAAAGTCTTCCGAAGCCAACACTTGAAGACAGATTTCTTCTGAAGACTTTTGAACACATGCTTTATGTGATGTACCTTTTCCATAAATCTGGAACTTTTTCTGCTACAACTCTGATTAGACACCAACTTTACATAAGTTGGTGAAAGGTCCATGCTTTTGGTAACTGTACATTGAGGTCTTGAGTCTGTAACATTCTACATTATGTACTTTATCATTTTCGTAAGATATTAGGATGTGAGCTATGGCATGTCATTGTCACTAGTCATAATGCAATCTGCCTTTTGACTCTACATTGATTTTGTTGTTTTCTAGATCATGTATCCAGCTAGCCTTCAAAGTATGGTGAGATGTAGGTTGTACTATAAGTATCTCTGGTCCTTTGTATCATAAACCATTGCTTTGTAAACACTTGTAAGGAACTAGAGAGCAAAATACATCATCCATGAAAACCAACTACTTGTGTTGTTCTTAGTGTGTCTCTTGAATACTTGTGTTTCTTAGTTCTCACTAAAACTGGTTTCTAGTTCCCCATTTGATCTGTTAAGTGTTGTTGCACACGCTCCTCTTTATGTTGTTATGTTGTAAGCTAGTACCCTTAAACGGTCCTGCAAACAAAACTACACTAATAAAGCTACCCAGAATGAGAAGGCAAAGCAATAAGTTGTACTAGCTATTGAAGAAGGAGGCTTTGACTGGAGTTTTCAAGTGGAAGATACGTCTCCAAATCAAGCATTGATGGCTGACCATGATGAATCCAAGGTATTAGAACATCTCTTTACTCCTAAATGTATTGCTAAAGTCAATAGATACACGTCCTACAATTTACAGATGAGATCTGATCTTGAGTCCTTGAACATCTTAAAATCTGATTTCACAAAAGCTGAAAATGATTTTAAGTTATGGATAGAGGACTTAGAGAAAACCAATTTACTTCTAAAACATGATCGTACCAATTATAGGACTCAGATCAAGGATCTAATAACCAAGTTGACTGAATGACAGGCTGAGCTTGTGATCAGCAAAGCTAGTGCAGAAAAATGTGTTCTTGAAGAAGAGACCATCAAGAACATCATATCCTTAACCTTGCATGCAAAAGTTTGTTATCAAAACAAGTAGGGACTGGGATCTAGTGAGATAGCTCCTCAACACACAATCTTGTCTGTAAGATCACCTAGCTCTGGAACTTGTGAAGACGAGCTTTCTCTTATAGACCCCTTAAGTAAAGAGGATGAAAAATGATCATAAAGAATTGCTCTGAGATGAGTGAAAAAGAGGATTCTAAGAAGGGTCACTATCCTTCTATGGAGAGAAAGAAGCCTGTGATGACCAAGTCTGTAAGGAAGAACTTAATCAGAATGAGCAAGAGAAAAGCTAAAAAGGCTTAAGAGATCAAGGCCACTTTTAACTCTAAGCAGAAATAAGTCTTTATCTCTGCAGAGTTTGAAGTAGTTAAGACTATAGAAATTAACCTAAACTCTTGTACAAAGATATCTGGTTCATGTTCACATCATCTCAGCATCAAGAAGAAGGTTGATTCGTTGTGTGCCACTACTACACATCCTGAACCATCCAACTCCAAGAACAACTCTCACCCCAAAAGGACTGTCTCAGCATCTTCAATGATGAAGGTGGAGAACGGCTCTTAGGAAGAAGAAGATGGAATGTGTTATGTCTGAGGGTACTTCTAATCTTTCTAAGAATTGTCCATAAAATCCAAGAAGTACTCTTCATGTGATCACGAAAGAGACTTCCCAGTGCTCCAAGAAGAATTCAACTTCAGAAGGAAAATCTATTTCCTTCGAAAGCTCCAAAGTGAAGAAGAAGGCAAGTGGAAATTTGCCTTCGGAAGAAAATTTTGTCTCGGAAGAAAGGAATATTTCAGAAGAACTAAAGTTTGCCGCAGTGTTAGCAGGATCTTCCTAAGGTCCAGTCATCAATACTTTTGAAGTCTCCAAAGCTTTTGAAGTATTGAAGGTCAAGTCCAATCTTCCAAAGGTGGTCTGAAAGTGAAAGAAAGACCAAGTGACTGAAAGTTCTCCATCAACAACAACAAGAACTATAGGATCTATTCCCATTTCATTTCCTTCTACTTCCTTTGATGAGCCCAAGATCAATAAAGCTTGGGTTTCAAAATGTAACTAATGATTTTATTTATGCTGGAACAACTCAAGACAAACAAGAATGTCTGGATTATTAATAGTGGCTATTCCTGGAACATGATAGGCAACACGTCTCTACTCCCAAATTTTGAAAGAATTGATGGAGGGCCAATTGCTTTTGGAGGAGATGAAGGTGGTTACATTTCTGGAAGGGCAAGGTTACAAATGGTAAGCTCAACATTGAGAAGATAAATTTTGTCAAGAAGCTTGGATACAATCTTCTGAGTGTATCCTAATTTTGTGATCAGAGTCATAACATGCTCTTTACTAAGCATGGCTGCATTTTTCTCAAGCTTGGGGTGGTCATTCCTCATGAGCGTATCCTGCTCAGAGCCCCCAGGAAAGGAAACATGGACAAGTTGGATTTGCAAAAAACATCTCCCTTTGGAGAAGTCTCATGCTTTTTATCTAAAGCCAATAATGATGAGTCTTTCCTCCAGCATAAAAGAATATGCCATGTAAACTTTAAGAACACAAGTAAACTAATTAAGAATGATTTGGTAACTGGAATGCGAAAGAAAGAGTTTACAAGTGATGATCATTGTGTTGCGTGCCTGAAAGGGAAGAAATACAAGGTATCTCAGAAGCCTAAGGAAAGAAACTCCATCATTACACCCCTACACTTGTTACATATGGATCTATTTGGCCCCACCAATGTAATGAGTCTAGGAAGGACCTTTTATTGTTTAGTGATCACAGATGACGTTACAAGATTCACTTGGGTCTTCTTCCTCTGAACTAAGGATGAGACTCCTGAGATTCTAAACAATTTCACCTTAATGATTGAGAATCAATGTTATCACAAGGTCAAAACCATAAGATATGATCAAGAAACTGAATTTAAGAACCAAATCCTTGATTCATTTTATGAAGAAAAGGGTATTACAAGACAATACAGTGCTCCTAGGACTCCTTAGCAAAATGGTGTTGCTGAGAGGAGAAACAGGACATTGATTGAATTTGCAAGAACCATGTTGTCTGACTCTAAGCTGCCCATCACCTTCTGGTCAGAGGTAGTCAACACTGCCTGCTACGTGCAAAATAGAGTTTTAGTGGTTAACACTCATGGAAAAACTCCTTATGAACTTTGGCATAAGAGGAAACCTTTCATTGGTTTTCTCATGTCATTTGGATATCTTTGCACCATCTTGAATAACAAAGATCAAATTGCCAAATTTGTTGAGAAATCAAATGATGGACACTACATTGGAAACTTTTCTCAAGCTAAGGCTTATAGAGTATACAATCTCAGAACTAGAATTGCTGAGGAATAAGCCAATATGACTTTTAATGAACACACACCTAATGTAGCTGGTTCTGGTCCTGATTGGCTATTTGATCTTGATTTAGTTACAAACTATTTTAACAAATCTTGTGAGAATGTTTCAGGATCTACAAATATTTTACATCTAGGAGATCCTGTTCCATGATTGGAGCTAAGAAGACCTTTAACTTACACATCTTGAGCTCCATTTGTAACTACTTTTGCAAACGAGGTTTCTATCAGTACAACAATGCCAAATTCAACTGATAAATCTAAGATGCCTTGGCATTCCAGCTCAGAGGCACAATAACTAGATAAAGAAACTTCAAATGTAAAGGACAATGGTGGTGATGATAGTGATCAAGAATTTATTAATGCTAATAACCACTCCATAGATGAAAACATCAATGATATCACACACTCATTGGATCAAGTTTTTATTGATAAGTGTGCTGATGTGGTAGAAGAAGCATAAATGCTAGATCTAAATGTTTCTAATTTACATCTCACTCAACAACTTGTTGTGATCCATCAACTAAGGATCCTCAATTCTCACCCTACAAGAAACATCAATAGAGATGTTGACATAGGGGTAAGAACAAGAGGACAAACCCATGAAGTAAATTTTTTTTGTCACTCTTGTTTCTTATCTCCGATAGAGCCTAAGAAGATTGATGAGGCTCTAAAGGATGGAAGTTGGGTTGAAGCTATGCAAAAGGAGCTCCTTCAATTCAAAAGGCAAAAGGTTTGGAACCTATGTCCTCTTCCTCATGGGAAAACTACTATAGAAACTAAATGGGTGTTTAGGAATAAGAAATATGATAGAGGCATTGTCATAAAAAAACAAATCTAGACTAGTTGTCCAAGGGTGCACATAAGAAGAAGGAATTGACTACACTGATGTATTTGCTCATGTAGCAAGACTGGAAGCTGTTAGAATATTTTGGCATTTCATGCCTCCAATAACTTCAACGTATATCAACTTGATGTGAAGTGTGCTTTTCTGTATGGGGTGATTGATGAAGAGGTGTATGTCAAACAACTACTTGGTTTTGCAGATCCTGATCATCCTGATTATGTTTGCAAGCTTGATAAGGCTCTTTATAGGCCGCATCAAACACCAAGGAAGTGGTATGAGACTCTATCTCAATGTCTCTGCCAACATGGATACAAAAGAGGTACTATAGATGGAACTCTCTCATTAAAGGATAAGGAAATGACTTAATGCTAGTTCAAGTGTATGTAGATGACATCATCTTTTGTTCAACTAATCCAAGGCTCTACAAAGACTTTGAGAAATTGACGAAGGACAGATTTGAAATGAGTGCTATGGGGGAACTCAATTTCTTTCTAGGAATTCAAGTGAAGCAAGTTGAATATGGCATCTTCATAAGTCAGTCAAAGTATGTTCAAGACATACTCAAAAGATTCAACATGACTTATTGTAAGATTGCTAAGACACCCATGGCAAGAAACCATTTCCTTGGGCCAGATCTTGAGAGAGAGTGTGTGGATGAACACCTTTAAAGGGTATGATTAGGTCTCTTTTATATCTTACAGCTAGCAGGCCTAATATCATGTTTGCCACATGTATTTGTGCAAGATATCAAGCCAACCCCAACATTTCACACCTTATCAATGTCAAGAGAATTCTAATATTTCTCAAAGATACCTCAACACTTGGTCTTTGGTATTCCAAGAATTCTGACTTCAATCTGTATGCATATACAGATAATGATTATGGTGGTTGTAATATGACTGCAAAGTCTACATCAAGGGGATGTGAGTTTCTTGGTGGAAGGGGTGCCTCTTGGTAATACAAGAAATAACCTTGTGTCTCTGCATCAACTGCTGAAGCTGAATACATTGTTGCTACAACCTATTGTGCTCAAGTGCTTTGGATTCAAAATCAGATGCTTGACTATGGATTAAACTTCAAGGAGACTCCCATTCACATAGACAACAATAGTGCTATCTCTATCACAGAGAATCCTGTGCAGCACTCAAGGATAAATCACATCAATATCAAGTATCATTTAGTTAGAGGTAACTTTGAAAAGGGATTAATTAAATAAGTTAAAGTTAACACAAATGAACAATATGCTGATGTGTTTACAAAAGCCTTTGATCAACAGAGATTTAAGTATCTTATATTAGCTATTGGGATGATTAATTTTGTGTAGTTTTTTCTTAAAACTAATTCATTTTATTTCTTAAAATCTGTGTGTCCTAAGTTGTCTACTTTATAACCTTCATAAGCTCTTGTTTTCTCTAGATGAAAACCTTTTGAGGACTTTCCTTAGATTTTCAAAAATCTTGATACTTTGGAAGATATGTTTTTATCTTCGGAAGAAACCTATGGCTTCAAAACAAAAAAATGCCTAAGTAATTTTCTATCGGAAGAAATTTCTATTTTTAAGGACAATTTCCTTCCGAAGCAAATTAACTCTCAGAAGCTTTGTTCTGTTGAACAAAATGTCCAAGTTTTAATTCTCTTCCGAAGCAAAATTTTCAAAACTCTTAGGAAATTCTTCCGAAGTCATTTTGGCTTGGGAAGTTTATTATTAAAACTTCCGAAGACAATTTACCTTCAGAAGCTTTTTCGAATTCCAAAGAAACTACTTTCAAGAAAAAAACAAACTACTTTTTCAGAGGTGGGACCAACATCCGGATTTCAAAGTTTATCCTCTTTCATTAACTTTGTCTTAAATCTTTTTCACATATAAACCCAACGATTCCCCCTCTTTCTATCATATTCATCTTTTCTCCAAACTTGAATTCCTAAATTTCTTTCACTCAAACCGCCTTTGTTCTTCATTTTCCTTCACCTTTAAGCTTTCTCAAATGGCCAACCTTAGCTGAAGAAATGACACAGATTTCTCCAGGCAGTTACATAGGCAATACAACGAGGTTGCTTTGTTAAACTCTGAGATAGATCCACACTTCATAGAGATTTGCCAATTCTTGGCTCTGTCAAACTACTTCAACTCCCTACCATTGATCATGTTCTTTATGAGGATCATATGCTTGATTTCTAGAAATCCTGTCAAGAGGTTATTCTAGATGGGGAGAAGGCATTGTCTGCTACGGTATAGGGGAGGACTATCTTCATCACACCAGCCATCATAAATGCTTTTCTACAGCTGGATAAAGATGAAGGTGAGTTGTCCTTTCCCAAAGAAGCTATTAACTAGTCATTTCAGCAAATGGGCTATGAAGGGAATTTCTCTGTAAAGGCCATTAGGAAAGGTAAGGTCTCATCCCAATTGAAGTACTTACTACATACGGTCATCCACAGCTTATCCAACAAGCATGGGGTTTAGGACCAGATTCTTGAAAATCTCTCCTTCATAATGCATGGGATGATTCAGGGGGTCAAGTTCAGGTACTCTTAATTTTTTTATACAAATCTTCTTGTTACCTTGGACTCTTAGAGTATTACATGTTTCCTAGATATGTTCAATACATTCAATTACGAACTAGGCTCACAGTTAAGAGAAACACGTAATTTTCTTAAATTGGGACACATGAAGCCCAACATCTTAAAAATTTTAATGAAGCCGACTATTGGCTTTTTAGTGGTAGAAACAACCCTTGTCCCTAAAATGTTAGAGCGCATTGCTCAAGGTGATAACCTAGCAACACAAGCTGGTGTTGAACCCACACTTTGTACCTCTCAATCACCAAGAGACCCCAAATTACCCACACCTACCAAAGAAAATCCAAGCGAGCCCCTGCTCAAGCTATTGAGTCTGTGCAGGTCCCCATATACTTACCCATGTAGGAGGAAGTGGATACTGAATCTCTCACTTCTCTTGAGGCCCAAACCACTCCCATTACTTCAAATATCAGTGTTGAAGTTCCTCATGCTCAGCCTGATGAGCTCACAAGCCCAACTACCTTAAGCCTCCACTCTGAGTCTTAACACTCAAGTGAACAACCTCTAGGGGATAGTTACCATCCCCGGCCTTTAGACTTAAACAACCCATTCCCAACCTTGACTTCTATATTGATGAGAACTTAGGTTTGAGTGAGTATCATGAGTCTCTCTATTCCTCCCCGACTTAAAGAGAGATGAGTGCTCCTAACTCACCTGTGTCTAGCCCACATAAGTCACCTTGGATCATTCTGAACCTATTTAGGAGATCCATATGGAAGAGGCTCTCACTTCAGCAAGTGATTACATCATTTAGACCTTAACCATGGCAATTTAGCCCATTGACACTTCAACTGAAGCTATCATTGAGCAGAGAAAAACCAGCAGCCAAGAACTCAAAGCTGGTGGTGAGAGAAAAGACTTTGGTCAAATTCTCTCCTCTCCCATTGATTCTTCTAATTAGGAAGAGGGGAATCTGAGGCTAAAGGTGCAAAAACTGTCACAAAAATGTACCTATCTAGTCTCCAAGGTTAGTCATCTTGAATCTCAGCCGACTACATTGCAAAACAGGGTCAATGATCTGTTGCACCCTGAAAGGATCCTCCAAAAGAAAAACCAAGTATGGTCTTCTGCATTTGTGAATGTGGAAGACATAAAACAAATACAAAAAAGAATTTCTTCTTTGGCATTGACAAATGTGGAAGACCAATTAGTAATGTGGGAAAGACTTTAATCATCCGCATTTGCCGATGCGGATGACCACACAAATGCGCAGAAGAATTTGTTGATCCACATTAACCAATGCGGATGACCAACATACTAACGCGAATGATCAAGTGAAGAAATGCTGATGAAGTCAACTCATCCTCATTTGCGAATGCGGACAAACAAGTAGAGATACGGATCAAGACTTAGACTAGTTCTGATGTAATAGGTCAGGGGTAGTTTAGTCATTTTGTAAAGACATCTTGTCTGCCTACAAATAGAATAGATAACCTCGTACATGAGGTGACAGAATTTATGTCAATCAGAATATTTGTATTCTCTATGTGCATTATTACGTTTCTTGCTAACCCTAGCAGTATTTTCTAATCAATCACCTTTATTAATATATACAAAAGCATTTATGAGTATTTCTTCTGCATTGAATGTTTCTTGATTGTTTGATTCCGCCATTCAATCATTAACTCAATCATTCTATTTGATCCTCAATGAGAATCTCAATCTCTCTAACCCAGTCAATTGGTATCAGAGCTTTGGCTCTTGGTTCTATTTCATTTCCACACAAGACCGTAATAGAATTCGATTGATCTAGAGGTTGAGTTGCTAATAGAGTATTCCTTCATCTCTAACTAGTAAACAACAGAAAAATACTTCTGTCAACAAGTTCTTACCGAAACATTCACATAAACCAATTACTTTTCAAGCTTTTTCTATCAAGAACTCAACTGAAACCAACACCAAGAAACTCAGTAAAGTAATAGATCTGATTCTGAAATCTGTTGGACTATTTGGACAAGTTGGACTAATCAATCTTAAAATTCATCTAATCGGTAATTAAAACAAGTCAAAAACTATATGTTAAAATGGATTATAACAGTTTCTCAGAACTGGTCACACACGTAAACCTCCTATACTTAAAAGCAAATCCGAGTTTAAACAGTGGAAAATTAGGTTTAGGAATTACATCACAAGTGTAGATCCTGATTTCTGGATCTCAATATGCAAGGGGCCACACATCATTGTCACTCTGTCTGCAGATCAAGCTGCAATCTACAAAATTGCAAGGATGCCTATTGAAGATCTAACTCTTGATGATGAAGATTATAAGAAAATCAAGATTCATATAAAAGCTTACGCTATCCTAACTCAAGCACTCAAGATGGATGATCTGAAAAGATTGAAGAAGTATGGTACTACAAAAGCTATATGGTATGCACTAAATTATATGTGAACGAAGCAGTGAGGTAGTAGAAATTAACAAGGATAAGCTTGTTAATCAGTATGAAACATTTCATCACACCAAGGGGGAGTCCATATCGAAACAAGTATACAATTTTGTACAGTTGGTAAATGACTTGGAAATCATGGGAGTCGCCTACAAGATCAAGGAATTAAACAAGAAAATACTACACAGCCTCCCTGAAAGCTAGAAACAGAATGTAACAATGCTAAAAAACTCTTGATCTCGATAGTACTACTTTGGATATCATGATAGCTAAAATAGAAGCATTGGAACTTGGTGGACCAAGAGTGATTGAGTGATTGAGGCCTATAAATTCCCATGAGAATCTCATTTTGTGGAAAATGCCTTCATCACTGAGGAGGATGATTTCATCTCATCAAGAGACCAACTGTACAACACAGGGTTCATTGCAACTCCACCAACCAATCATACATCAACATCATCCCAAACATCTAGAGTCACTATTGCTCCTACAACCACTCCTGAAGACGCAAGATCAGAAGAAAAAAAGGCAACTTACAATGCCTTCGATGCAAGCTTTGAAGCATACTTAGGAGGAATACTCACTTCTACTCATCTGTTCCAAGAAGACCTGGATGAAATGGATCCAGATGATGTGGAAGAAATGGATCTGTAGTGGCAAATGTCCATGATTGCTATGAGAGCAAAGAAATTCTTCAGAAAAGGCAGAAAGCTCAGTATTAATGAGAATACAAAACTTGGATATGATGAATCCAAAGTGAAATGCAACAATTGTGGCATGGCAGGCCACTTCTCCAGAGAATGCAATGCCCCCAAGAGAAACAACTTTCAAAGGAACTCTCATGGCCAGTCATCCTCACAATCTAACTAAAGCTTTCACTCCAACAATCAACAGAAGTAGTATCATCATCCACAACAACATCAATCATATCAAAATCCACCTCAACTGACAAACCAAGCTCAAGTAAGTAGTTAGTCATCGGCCAATGCTCTGGTGATAAGGCAAGATGGGATATGTGACTGGAGCGTGTAGGTAGAGGAAGTCAAGCCTCAATTTGAAGATCATGCACTTATGGCTCACATCAAGATGATCTATCTCGAATGCCTACAGAGGTAAAATCTAACCTTTGTAGTGAAAAACGTATTACTGGATTGCAAGATTATAGAGAGCATAACCATGAACTGGCTGATAAAATTAAAGAAGAAAATGTGAAGTCAAAGATGATGAAAAGGGAGACAAAAGGCTTTGAAATCAAAATTAAGTCACTTACCTCTGACATTGAAAAACTATGGTGAAAAGTACACTCTTGCATGTGAGAATGAGCTACAGCTAAAAAGTTAGCTCAATCTAAGGCTGAACATACACTGACTGAAGTGAAACTTGAAAAGTTTAAATGTCTTCAGTCAAGCTGCAAGAGATGCTTGATTCTCAAAAGGATCCACAGGACATGTCGGGGATTGGGTATAATTCATGTCCTCCACCATACAATGACAACTACACTGTCATGCCTGAATCTGTCCCACTCAATTTGGAAATTGAAACTAAAACTATGGAACCAAAATCTATAGAAAAACAAGTGACTAATCCTTAAAAAAACCTGATGTTTATATTGAAACAAATGAGGATAAAATGAAGTCAGGTCACCCAATCAAAATCAAAGAGTGTTCAGACAAGGCAGTGAGTGTCATGAAACCCATAAGCCCCATAAAAGCAATTGTTCCTTTAATAAAATTCATACCTTCTATTTTAAAATGTAAAAAAAGTATGTGAAGTCAGTGAAACCCACTGCTGAGAGCAGTTCTAATAATGAGATTATATCTTCAAACAGTTCTAGCAAATCAGAAAAGGTCTCACTACAAAAAAAAACAAAAAAGGATCATTAAGTTCAACACATAAAACTCTATCAAACCTTCAATCTTCAAAACTAAGATAGGGAGTTGGGTTTGATATTTGCAACAAGGAACACGTTGACCAGTTTGAGAAAGAGGTGAGAAATGGGTTGAAGAAACAGAAACAGCCTACAAAATCAAACAAATGTAGTGTTGTGAAGCAAACTACAAAAAAGGTTGATTTTGATTCATCCCCTAAGCAACAGAAAGTGGCTCACCAGCAAATAAGAAAATCATCTGAGGTGCACAAATCAAAATCTGATTCAACCAACAACAAATGTATGGTGACATCTGTGATATGTTTGTTGGATCCTGTATGCCCAACACACATAGAACATTGATGTGGTTAGTACGTCATGATCCAAGTCGGGTCATACCCAATAACAAGCTTAGCAAACACCAATAAATATTTGATTGATGATATGATCATGCAATTAAATATATTCACCTAATTAGATAATGGGTTTTCTAATTTAAATAAATGAGAGATAGAACAAATTATATGGATAATTTGTTCATGAAATATTATTATTTACATTGTTATATAAATGGTTAAATAACAATAAATAATATGTGTACTTATGTTATCTAATCAAAAGGGTTTTATTATATAACATGTTAAGATCTTAATGTGTTAGTTGTTTTAATTATTTTAGATTGTATGAGTTATATAATTAAAAGGTTAATTATATATCTTATCAATTAACTAATCACATTATAATGTATACTTATGTTATTTAACTAAAAGGCTTAGTTATATAACTTGTACACACCTTTTTAAATATGTAACATGACCTCACCACTTCTAATGTGTTACAAAGTAATTCAAATGGGAAGGAATGTGGTTTTGAATCCAGATTTTCAGCCCCTTTAGGTTGTATGGCCTTCCCCATTTGTCTTGAAAAAGGTACACTCATTATGATAGTGGTTGAGTGCAAGTCTCAACATCCTATCTCTCTCTCTTATTTGAACAAATGAACTTCTAGAGAAAACTCCATATGCTCTCTATTTCTCACAGCTGAAGAAGGTGTTTTAGAACTCCTTTTGGTCGTTTCTTGGGTCCTCTCATGACTCAAGTTATGCTCCTTCATTTGTGCAAGAAAGGAAAAAGGATTTCCTCTCTTCTCCCAAAGTTCTCACGGCTGAAAACGGTTTTCAGCAGGCCTTTGGTCATTTTTGGTGCTTCAAATCATAGCAACCATGTTGCTTAGAGGCTTGTGGGTATGGACACTTGAGGACTTCTACCCTTGAAGTCTTGGCCCTTTTCAGACACATTTCTGCCTTCTCTTTGGTCGTTTTTGACAGCATCCAGAAAGGTAGTATTATGGTATGATAATGTCATGTTTTTGGGTGTTTCTGTTCATATTGTATGCTTGCGTTTCACATAATAAAGATCCTTTTGTCTATGGGTTTGTTGGTTTTCACATGATAATGGTAATTTTCAGAAACTTTAACATGTTTAAAGTATATTCCGCTGCATTTCATATGTTTAAATGGTTAAACAAGTTGTAAATGGTCCAACAAACCCCTTCAATGGCATGTAGAGCCGGTTATGTGGAAACTAGCATCATTATCCTTGTAAAATCGGTTTTAAAGGATGTTTATCAACTCATTAGAGGCTGATTTTGGTTGATTTAATAAACCCTATGTCTTTCAAAGTTATATCTTCATGCTTATGATTAAACTTTGAAAGATAGGAATGTCAATTGGTTGATATGTTTCGGTTATTGTTTGTTTGGACAAACAAACCCTAATTTTCAGTTTATGTTAGCTAAAAATTTGGGGTTTGATGGGGTTTATTTTGTTTGTTGAATGATGTTTGGGATTGTTCATTTGATGTTGCATAACCTAGCTTAGACCTTGTGTTGTTTTTGTTTGGTTGCATGTTTGTTTTGGTTATTTTGTTCAATTGGGTTGTAAGTTTTGTGCTTGTAATTTATCTAGTTATTCATTGGGATGTAATAATAGATTAGGAGTATTTCTCTTTTACTAGAAAATATGTATTAGGATATATATTATGTCAAAGAAGATGCTCGGGAAGGAAGCACAAAAGGAAGACACAAAGTGGATGTGAAGCATACATATGCAACATCAAGTGGGACATCCATTGTGATCTCAATTTTGTGTTGTTGATAACCCTTAGGAAAGACCTAATGACCACACTTGTGATGGCAAACAAGTGTGGTCACAATATTAGCTATGGTTATGCACATGTGGTTGTTTATATTATGCTTGTTTGATTGTGATTTTGTGAATGATTGTGTGATATTTGGATATGATAAACAATCTTAATAAAAATGATGGTAACAAGCTAATATAAAAATGGCTCTTAATCATTAAGTGTTAATAAATGGTTATTAAAAGGATTAATGATTTCATAATAAAATGTGTTTTATTAAAAGAACCATAGGGTACCAAGTATTTGTAAGCATGCAATTACAAGGTACATAGAGTTTTCAAAGTCTAGAATTAATGGATACTTAAATCCCTTGGTAACAAGTCTATCACCATCCTTTTACACGACACTCGAATCACTTGGGAACTATTTGTGGGATAAAGGTCACCTAACCACATGTAGGGAACTTGTATCTTTGAGGTGAGTCTAACGTACTTGTGGGATAAAGGTCACCTAACCGCTTGTATGTGAAAACTCACACGTGTGTGAAAGTAGGACGACTTGAATTGGAAACCTTGTGATTAGGGTCACCGAAGCATGGCATACAATGGTGTTGATGGGATTATACATGCCGACTAAACATATGATGTTTAACCGATCCCATAAGACTTGAAGTTGCAATAGGTTGCAATTGTCAACTGTTGACTACCTTGTTAATTTAAATAATGGGATAAAGGTCACCTAACCATCATTTAAATGTAACGTTGGATTATAGATTTTAATTGTTAATTGTCTATGAGACGTTTAAGGGTATTAAGGATTAAAATAAATTTATAAGAAATACTAAAATGAACTTTGTCAATTATTGTAGTGATGACCGCTAACTATTACGCTACCACCTCGATAGTCCCTTCCCTATCACTGAGATCTATTTTCGAGAGGATCGTCCTAACCATAATTACCTTATGGACTCAATTTCGAAACTTGAGAATCATTCTCAAGAACGAGTAAAGGCCTATGTCCTTGATGATCCCATACCTCACCAACCAAAGCTATTGATGTTAAGGATTTTTGACGATTGGCTTAGGCACACTAAGGATTCTGTGCAAGTATCCTACCTCATGTTGGGAATATGATTCCCGAAATCCAAAAGGGTTTAGAGCATCATGGGGCATATGACATGATAATCTAGTTGAAGGAAATTTTCCTTCAACAAACATTAGTAGATTGCTTCGAAACGCTTCGAGCACTTTATGCATGTCACATGGAAGAAACCCAATCGATATCATCTTATATATTCTTAAGATGAAAAGCCACATTGATAGCCTCAAGATGCTTTACTATCCTATCTCAAAGTATTCGGCCAAGGATTTGATCCTTGATTGCCTAACTAAAGGTTTGAGACATTCATAATAAACTGTAATATGAACTAGTGGGACAAGAGCATCGGTGAACTTCGCACAATGCTCGAAGCAACTGAGGCAGGGATGGGTAGAAAGGTTCTACCTATTCTCTCGATGAATGAGGGAGGCTATAAGAAATGGCCAATCCCGATCCTAATTATTGCCAAAGGAAAGGAATACATCAAAGCAAGGTTAAAGAGAAACATCGAAAAACCTAAGCTTATGAAGCCTTAGGTAACGGAGAACGATCCATGCTTTGAGTATGGAGAGATAGGTCAATGAAAAGAAATTGTCCCACCTATCTCAAGGAGTTGAAAGACAAGAGGGATGTTGGGCAAACCTCAAATACAATTTCCATGATTCACACATTGTATTAAATGTCATTTCTTCAAACACATGGGTATTGGATACCGGATGTGAGACTCATACTTGCAATTGTTGCAAAGGTCTACAAAAGAAATGTGCGCTTCAAGGAGGGAAACTCTATTTTGAGACTTTCAAATGGTTTGGAAGTTGTTCTTAAAACATTTTGTATGCACCTAGTTTGACTAGGAACATAATTAATGTTTCCTATTAAAACAATATGATCATGATTTAAAGTTTGTAAATAATGGTATTAAGTTTTATGGATGATGTATTTCATTTTAAGGATACGCCTTTTTAATGATATCCATGAATTGGTTCATGATAATTCATCCTATAATAACTCATTATACACATTAAGCACCAAGAAACTTAAAATGGGTTTTAGTTATTATTATCTTTGACATTGTCATCTTGGTCACATAAACAAGAATTGGATTCAAACAATTCAAAAGAATGGTCTTTTGGAAACAAATGAAAATGTTTCATTTGATAAGTGTGAACCAAAAGACTTATTAGGAATGATACATTTGGATGTATGTGGTTCTTTTAAGACAATGACAAAGATTGGTGAAACATACTTCATTACATTTACCGACGATTACAGTCGCTATTATTGTGTGCACTTGATGACACATAAGTATGAAGCTTTTGAAATGTTCAAAATCTTCAATAATGAAGTAGAAAATAAACTCTACATAACTATCTATGTTCTTCATTCTGATAAAGGAGAAACTGAACCCTATTTGGATATGGTTCAATTTATTATGGCTATGAGCTTACCATCTTTATCATTTTGGGTTTTTGCATTGCTCTTTAAGGCTCATATTATGAATATGACCCGGACCAAGAAAGTGTACATTAGTTGAATATCCTAGAGACTGTATAGGATACTGTTTCTTCGACTCAACAGAGCAAAAGTATTAATTGCTCGAAAGGCTAAGTTCTTGGAAACCGATTTCCTTATCGAAGGAATGATATATAGAACTATGGAACTTGATAAGGATCAAGATCCACAAGTCGATTCACTTATGGTTGACACTAGCTATCAACAAGAGGTTGTTGATGATAATCAAGAGGTTGACCAATACACACAAAACGTTCACAAATCTGGTAGAGTTAGTATTCATCTATGAGGCGAATATTGTGTGTCGCAGGAAGATGATTCGACTGACAATGCCTCATGGGATTTTAGTGACGGTTTATGGTGATAGAGTCACTATAATTCCGAAGGTGATTTCGATGATGTTAGCGGGACGATGTGCACAATCTTCACTGACCATAAGAGCTGGAAGTATTTATTCGAGAAAAAGGATGTGGATATGAGGCTCAGTAGATGGTTTGAGCTCATAAAGGATTATGATTCTCAGATCCATTACAATCCAAGTAGGGCCAATGTAGTGGCTGATGCCCTTAGTCAAAAAGAGAGGCCCGAGCAATTCGGGTGAAAGCTTATTAGTTGGTTATGACCTCAGACGTGATGAAGCAGGTCAAGGAGTCTCAAGACGAAGCGTTGAAAAATCGCCTTAACTTCGAATGGATGAGAGGTCTAACCGTGTAGTTGGGTGAAAACACTCTCAGTGTAACCTGATTCGGATTAATGTGGATTCGTCGTTATAGTGATTTACGTGGAAAGATCATGGAAGAAGCTCATAATACTTGATACTCCATTTATCCCGGTGCAAATAAGATGTTTAAGGAAATGAACAAAGATTATTGGTGGCCGGGTATGAAGCTTGACATAATGGAGTATGTGAGTAAGTTTCTTACTTGTTTGCAAGTAAGCCGGAGCATGAGAAATTGTACCAAGAAGTTCCAACCTTTGGATATACCTAAGTAGATGTGGGATCATGACACCATAGACTTCATTACAAAGCTACCATGTACCGCGAGAGGGTATGATGCCATCTCGGTGATAGTCGATCATTTAACAAAAAGTGCTCACTTTCTACCGATCCGCAAGACGTATTCATCTGAAGATTAGCGGATCTATTCATCAAAGAGATTGTAACTCATTATGGTGTGTTGGTGTCTATTGTGTCTGACCGTGACACCCAGTTTACATCCATGTTTTGGAAGAGGTTTCATGATGCGATGGGGACGAGGTTACACATTAGCACGACTTATTATCTTCAGATGGATGGTCAGTCGAAAAGAACCACTCAAACACTAGACGATATGCTTTGGAATGCGTCATTGATTTTAGGGGAAGTTGGAATTACCACTTACCGTTAGCTTAATTCTCATACAATAACAGTTATCATGCCAACATTGGTATGCCCCTTATGAGATGTTGTACGGTAGGAGGTGTAGAACACCCATTTGTCGGGGTGACATCGGTTAGAAGGAGTTAGGAAGTATCGAGGGGATCGAATCTACGACTGAGAAACTTGAGAATATCAAAGCCTTTATGAATGCAAACAAAAATAGGCAAAAGTCGTATGCTGACAAAAGATGTAGACCGATTGAGTTTACGGTGGGTGATAGAGTTAAGCTGAAGGTCTTACCTTCGAAGGGTACTATTTTGTTTTGGAAGCGGGGTAAGCTGAGTCCAAGGTATATAGGGCCTTAGAGAATCATTATTCGACTGGAGAGGTGGCTAATAGGTTGGACTTACCCCATGAGTTAACTAGAATTCATCTGACATTCCATGTATCTCTTCTGCGGAAATGTCAAGCTGACAAAGATATGGTCGTACCACAGGAGTATATTGAAGTGCATGAGCAGATCAATTATGTGGAGCAACTGGTAAAGATCATTGATCGAAAGGAAAAGAGGTTACTGGATAAAGTTGTTCCCCTGGTGCGTGTATAGTGGAAACATCAAAAAGATTTGAGTCTACTTGGGAGACCAAAAGAAGAGATTAAACAGCATTACCCACGTATGTTTGAGGAATAACAGGTTTCGGAACGAACCTGTATAAGGGGGTGGACTTGTAACACCTGGATATTTTAAAAGATGTAAAAAGAAAAATAAAAGAAGGAAATAAAATAAAGCCTAAGTTGAAGGTTAGAAAGTGTTGGGTTGTTGGACACATTGTCAAAGTAGTTTAACCATTTAAACATGAAAACGCAGCGGAATCATAACTTAATAACATGTTTTAGGAACTGAAATTTAAAGCATATTACTAAGCATCAATAAACCCAAGAACATAGGATCAAATATATGTGAATGAACTAGCTATCAAGAAGAAATAACAACCAAATACAACACATATGAAACTACTTTTGTAGAGCTGTCAAAATATGAAACTACCTTTGTAGAGCTGTCAAAACTTGAACGACCAATACACCATGCAAAAGTGTCCTTGAGCTTCCATACCCACAGGCATCGAGCAAACACGTTGTTGCTCGGATTTGAACACCAAAAAACCAAAGAAGAAGCTGCTGAAATCCACCTTCCAGCCATGAGCTTCTTGAAGAAGAAAAAAGAAACTTGTTCTTTTGGTCTTTTGCATGTAAGAGAGAGAGAGTGTCTTGAGTGTGTAACTAGTTAATCAAGTATGTAGTCCTAAGACAACAAAGACAGTAACCCCTTGAAAGGGGCGGCCGAATGATGTTTCAAATTGGGTTCCCCCCCCCAATTTTATCACCCAATTAATTTTAACTAGTCACTAATTGAGTTATGTAATTAACCTTTTAATTGTATAACTCAGGCGGCCGAATGATGTTTCAAATTGGGTTTCCCCCCCCCCCGCCCCTAATTTTATCACCCAATTATTTTAACTAGTCAATAATTGAGTTATGTAATTAACCTTTTAATTGTATAACTAGTCACTATTTGATGTTATTTAACTAACTTAAATAACATTACAAATAATACTCATGAACAAAATATCCGTATCAGTTGTTCCATCTCATATACAATTTGTTTAGAAAACCCGTTTTCTAAATTGGTGTAATTATTTAATTGCATGATCATATCATCAATTAAATAATAATTGGTGTTTGCAAATCTTTTTATTAGGTTTGACTCGACTTGGATAATACATAATAACCACATCATTATTCTATGTGTCTTGGGCATAAAGAATCCAACAGAAAGTGTGCAAAGTACAAAATTAATTAATATTTTGTACAAAAGATGGGCATGGCCGCCCATAAACGCCTACACACTTCTTTTCAAAGGGTTTAGAGAGAGAGCATAGAAACCTTTGGATTCTAGATAGAAGATCAAGAAAAATTTGAATTCAAAGTAAGAATTCAATGTTTTGAAGTGATCTTGGCTGATTAAAGCATTAGTTATATGCTTATATGTGTTTTGTGTTCGGTTGTGTGTGTTTTGGTACATTTTAGGTGCTTGAACTCAATTTCATTCGAGATTGAAGAAGTCTTGCCTGAAAGATGTATAAGGTGAATTCTAGAACCCCCTTTTTACGTGTTTTAACTGATTTCGGGGCTGGTAATGCATGTAGGTATGTTTTTATAAGCGGGTATTCATACCCGTATGTGTATGTATATGTGTATGTGTATGTGTATGCGGGTGGGTATGATTTAGGTGTTAATGATGTTATTATTGTGTTATGTATATGTGTCATGTTGCTTAGAATGCTTGAAATAAGCTTAGAACATATTCAGATTCGATTTGGGTATTGAATGATGTTGATTAGCTTACGTTCGTTGCCCATGTGCCTGAATAGTGGCCCATGCGCCCAACAGTCAAATTGCCTAAGTGTTTCCCTAGACGCCCAAAACCAATGCGCCCAAATAGTGTTAGGGATCGTGTACCAGATGATGTTCTAACTCATTAACGTGTATACCGAACTAAATAGTGCGGAATCCTATTTGATTGGCGATCCAATCAGTGAGACCGCACGTAGAAACAATTATGTATTGAATCTAACGTTAAGAATCGATTAGGAATCGATCTACTACTATCTATTAACTTGGAGTATGATCTTAGAGGTTACTTGATAGCTACGGTACGTCTGGAGTCGAAGTGTACATAATGCTTACATTTTCCACGAATTAGGTGGTATTTATAGGTTAGGGTTTCTCATTCGGGTGACCGAACCATTGGCATGGTTCATTCGTGCGATTGAGCCATGTGGTTGGTCCATTTTCCACGAATTAGGTGGTATTTATAGGTTAGGTATATATGTATCAACAAACTCCCCCTTGGACCTAGATCTATCTATCGTCATACCTTTTTCATAACATCCTCATATTTCTTGTACTTTTCTTCTCTTCTGACTCCTGCATGTATTTCAAATGCAAAGTAGAGTTCTATCATATTTTGGAATTAGAGGGCTTGTATATATCCTAAGTGTCATAGAACAATGGCCACTTGTATAGAGTGTAAACGTCGTCAGCTGAAAAGTTGGTAAGCCACATCGGGTCGAATACCCCGATAGTATCCATTTTGTCCTCTTTGTACAGAACTATGACAACTTCCCCTATTCTCCAATCATATTACCACCATTTGAAGTGAGGAGTGAAGTCCTGTGGCATCTCCGGTAGAAGAATCTTTGGCATTGTTCGTGGAGGACTCCACTTCAGCACTATCTTTGGCTTTCGAGATGTGGGATCAACTTTAGAATGTTTGATATACCTCGAAGATTGTTGAGGTTTTAAGTTGACCACCTAGTATGGTACTCTTTCTTCAAGGAAGCCTTAAACCAGCCTGGCATCTTTCTCGGGTCAGCATATAATAGCTTCAATTTAGCCAGCTGGTTGAGCTCAAAACCAGGTATAGACTTTAGATCATGCGGGATTCTAAAATACTCAATCCCTTTCTCTCTCCTCACCGCGTATACATTAAGATCATAAAAATGTCCCCAAGCAATAATCTTGCGTCACACCTTGTGATGTTTTTTCACATTGTAGAGCTTCGTGTAGACATTCTGTTTAGGAGCAATGGTGGTAGGGCTTATTCTCAAAGCAAGCAGCCTATTCAGCCTTTCTGAATCAACATCAGGTTTTGAGGCTTGGGCTTATTCTTCAACCTTCTCAGACTCTTGATCCATCTTATCTAGTATCTCAAATGTATCACCAACCAAGGAGTCACCCAAATTGGGGACCGCATTTCCCTCTTTCTCAGCGTACTCCATATAATGTTCTGCAGTGACGTCCTCTATCTCTAATTCATCAATGTCGTTTAGCTCGTCGTCACTGGTTTCTACAAAGGTTGGAGCCTCCTTGACAATCTCATCGGGATTGAGCTTGAACATTTCTGCAATTTGCTCAACAGTGAGATTGTGAATGATCTCTCCTTCTTCAGGAGTGTACATTACAGATCTCCTGACTATACCCTGCAGATCAAGAATCATCGTGAGCTGAGTCTTGATTTGTTGGAGGGGAGCAACATCATGTTCATCCCTATGGTAATTTGGATCTGCTTGATTTAAACATGTAACACACCCATCGTTAGTAAATAATCAAAACAAAACTCTTAAAAATTTAAAATAAACATCCATTACATATGTTTAATACATGATTTGAATACAAATGATTTCAATAACATAAATAACTAAACATTACTCTTATCTTGTATCCTCTGCTCTTCTGCTTCCGGGGCGGATTTGGAGGCACCTTGATCGTGAGTCCTTTTGGTCCTCCGTTCGCTTGCAGAAGTAGCACCCGCAACAGAAGAATCGTCTTCATCATCATCACCATCTGCATGTGTATCACCCTCGTGATCATGACCTCATCATCATCACTCTCATCATCATTAGCATCATTGTCTCTGTCTCCTTCTCCAATCTTCAAGGGCTCTTCTTTGGATCCTTTGAGCTTTAGCAAGATGGACTTGTTTGCAGCCTCCAGCTCCTCAATAATCATGGCATGTTGGTCCGGGAGCTGAGACATCTACTGCGCCTGCTGATCAATCAGTAGAGCCTGCTGAGAAATCTGTTGATATTGTGCAGCAGTAAGATCTACTAACTGACGAATCTATGCAGTTATCTTGTCATCGGCTGCTAATAGACACATCACCATACGGTTGAGCACCGACAGCTGTTCCTCTACCCCAAAGGGAGGTAGAGGTGCTCCATATGTATATGGAGAGGAGGATGATGGTGCAGCTGGATGGCTAGTGGTGGTGGTGGTGGCAGTGGTAAAGATTGGAGGTAATATAGATGAAGGTGGTGGTGGTGTGGCTGTGGTAGTAATGGTGGTAGGTGGAGTGAGTGTGGTGGTGGTGGTAGGTGGGGTGGTGGTAGTGGTGGTAGTAGTGGTGGTAGGTGGAGTGGTGGTAGTGGTGGTAGTAGTGGTGGTGGTTATGAAGGTCAGTCATCTATTCTTTTTCAGACCGTGGGGCTGAGCCATCCTTTTCTACCTCGATCATTTCGAGGGGGATGCTCCCCCTAGAACACGGCTTGGCTGATCGGGAGCAAAGGAAGGATCCATGTCAGTTTCTCCCGATCTGCCATGGCGTTCACCAACCGCACGGAGCCCTTGTTTTGTGGCAACCACTTTACTGCCAACAGTCCAAGTTGGAGGCTCCTCATCTGTGTCCTCCCCCTCATCAGGTATGAAGTCCTATTGGAATCCTGCAGCCTCTACTCCATCATGGGTAGATGCCGGAGATGCTATATCGGCAATAAGGGCCCTTGGTTGAGTGGGCCCTGCATCTCCACCATCACCGTTGTCGTCGTCGTCGGAGTCATCCTCCGAGAGCTATAACTGGTCTACATCAGAGTCACTGTCTACATCACGCCACTTACGCCTCCCCGGCTTCACGTACTTCACCTTGGCCAGATGGCCTATAAGTCTCTTTACCGGGGGCTTGACCTGCTTTCCCCAGTAAACCCTCATATGACCCAATGTCGTATGATCCATAATCTCTAAAGCCATAGCGTCGTGGCTCTCCTTTGGCAGTGAGGGCAGCTTCTCGTCAAAGATCATCTATAAGAACCTAGGGTACATGCAGAAACCCTCTTTGCCCTTCGCCTCTAATTCTCTATAAGGTAACAGAAGATCATGCTTGAAAAGTTGAAGGGGTGGTTCAGCACCAGTGCCACATAGGCATTTTGTATCTGGTCTGAGAGGTCGTCAAACCCACCCCTTCATGAAGCTATGCACTTCAGGATGATGTGTGCTAAGTATTTATACTGGGGGCATAGGTTGCTCTTGTTGAGCACACCTGAGTTTATGTCCCGAGAGTACTTAATCCTCATGAAACACCCTCTCACCATCAGTGGGTGAAGTCTAATGGGGTGGTCAGTATCGTTTCCTAACTCAAGTACCCGCTGAATGTCCGCAGCGTAATCTCTATATCCATGCCACAAATAGAACTCCGTATGCTGTACGGCTCACATGATCGATCAACAGATGCATTCTCCCAGAAGGCCTGTTTTATAGACCTATAGGGAGTGCATGGAGGAGAAATGGCCTTGTGGATCCTTGATCGCTTGAGGAAAGTGATGATCTCTACAAACTCAGCACCATTCCGAGTTGTGGAGTCCAGGTGAGCAAAAATGTTGTGCTTGGGGTTGATAGACAATCTATCAGCCATCGATCAGTAACACAAGACACATAGACATTAGTTATCCACATGAGAAAAATCAATCTTAATTTACTTGGTTGAATTCACCCCGGTTCATTAATGCGATTGCACCATGCGACTGTGTTCAGTCGGTCGAATGGGCATATGACTGGATTCAGTCGGGTGACTGAGTATGTGATTGAGTTCAATCGGGTGACTAACCCAGCGATTGTTTCAGTCGGCCGACTGAGCTCATTCGGATGATCCATTCGACCGATTAGCCATTCGACTAGCTCAATCGTGCGATTCGAGTTCATCCTGGTGTCCAGTCGCATGACCTACTGTTTGGTCGACTTTCATTTGAATTTTAACCAAGACATGAAATTAGACGCTGTGCACCGGTTCTTTAGACTCGCATTCACTTAACTAATGACCTAATAACTTTATTTTAACATTTTTTTTAGTTTAAGTAGGTTATTAGTCCTTTAAAGGTTTGGTTCTTGTAAGGGATGAATTTCACATATTAGGGCACCATTCCTCCAGATTTCGGTGAGATTTTAACTCCTGTTACCTGTATAATCACACACAATCGTTAGAAAAGAAATGGAAGTATGAAATCTTGGTCTGATGAAAATTTGGCAGAGTACGCTAGGCTATGCGAAATAAGGGCGATTAGGGGGTGATGAGTTGAATGCAATCGACTGGGCCATATTTATACTGAATCTGAGTTCAATCGGCCGACTGGACCCATTATCTCTATTCATTCGGGAGTAAGGACCCCAGTCGTGCAATTGGCTTAGTTGCTCACATTCAGTCGGCCGACAAGAGTTCAGTTGGGCGACTAACTCATTCGCATACTCTCATTCGGTCGAATGGCTCATTTTGATAAGCAATTCGGTTGAATGGTTCATACTCATGTCCATTCGTCTGTTTAGTGCATGAGTATGGTCCATTCATATGATTGATCGATACTCATGGTCTATTTGTGTGAATGGGTCAGACTCATGAATTTGACTTTAATACCCTTCCATAGTTTTATCTTTTGATTAAACATTATGAGCATTTGATCATCTCAAACATGATCATTTTAACTTGAAAAACATTTGACCACCTCAGACGTGGTCCTTTTAAAATACTTTGTCACCTCAGACGTGACCCATTTCTTTATTTGAAAGCATGTGTGGTCACCTCAGACGTGACCATTTAGATGATAATGTTCCCTATCAACTTCCATGACAAAGTTCGAAATTTAACAAACTGAAATTGACAACTTTATACAAAAATAAACTAAAAATTAAAACTAAGACATGTTTTTGTGTTTTTGTGAGGGTTAAGTCATAAGATATAAATCTAAGAAATTATTTGTCTGAAAAGGCAGCTTCAATTCATCTAAATCATACATGGACCAATTCAGTTTGGAATCATACAGGATATTCAAATCGTTCGGGACAGCTAATCTAAAACTTTTGATGCTCTATTCTTGTTTTTCATCTAGAGTCATTTAGCAAATTTAGAAAATCATACTAGTACCATTAGGTCCCCACACTAATTTTAACTTTCAAGAATTGTAGCCACAATGATTGTGAGTATATTGTCCTCTTAAATCCATACACAGACTTTCAACATAGATTGGTGATGGTTTATGGTTTGTTTATATCAACAAGCATTTGTGGATCCCACACTTATATCGTAATCAACATTCCTGAGGAGATTTTTGAGTGGTCTTAGGGTAGTATTCAAGAAGAAACTATTCATAGAACTTTCAAAGAGAAGCCAAGCCTCAGGTCAGTGCCACCGCACAGAAGAGAGGCGGCAAACAACAATGAATTCTAGAATATATAGGTTATGCTTATCCTCAGGTCAGTGCCACCACATAGTAGAGAGGCACATAACCCATCTTCTTGTTTGAGCAATTTCATTCTTTTTGCACAAATCTCACCAACCACATAAGTTATCAGTTTGATTGCATTTGCATTTTTATGTGCTTTTGCTCATGCTTTGGTCTTACGCACATATTCGTTGCGTTTATTTTGCTCCTCTTCCTTATTGGAATCTTGTAGATTGTGTTAACCAGGGATAAGGGTTACCCATGGATAGTCAAACATATTAGTTTAATCTTGAGATCACCAACAAAGGTCTAGTCATCTATTTGTGTTAATCTACCGACATGTCATCTGTGGTCTAGCAACCTGTAGGTCTACTTTCATTGTGTTACCTTAGTAGTAGCTAGTTTACCTATCACATTTCCTTTTATTTTGCTCAGACTACGCAAACTTATACTTGAGCTTTGCGTCATATTCAATTTAATTTTAAGTTCACAAATGGTTTGCTCCTGTGTACTATCATATTTCAAACACATACGATCTAATTTTTATGAGCTACCTCTCCTTCTCCCTCGTTATTTATTTATTTATTTATTTTTTAATACTGTCTAAACCTATTATTCCCCTTAAAATTTTAAAACCCTAATGGATTAGCATTTTAGGATTTTAATAGGCAAGACAATAAGACTAATTTTAATTAACCACCGTAAAATTAAGCAATCAAATTAAAAATTGAAAAATAAAAATAAAAATAAAAGTAAATTTACACGACACATCGGACTACCCATGGTCATCTTTAGGAATGACCTCATTTTTCTTTTAAACGCCGTTAACCTCTAACAGATATAGAAAAAAATGGTTTGTCAAAAGCCTTTGTATAGAGGTCAGCGCGTTGAAAATGTGTGTTTACTTTTACCACATCGATTAAGTTTTCACAAAGAAATCACGTATAAAGTGATATTTAATCCCGATGTGTTTGGTCTTAGGATGTTGGATCGGGTTTTTTGTGACTGCAATTGCACCTAGTTATCAACAAAGATAGGAGTATAAGAGAATTCAAACCGTAATCCTACATTTGCTATTCAATTTGTATGATTTGGGAATAGCAAGTTGCAGCAGCAACGTATTCTGCTTCACAAGTCGACAATGCAACCAAGGTCTGCTTCTTACACTATCAGGTTACTAATCTTATCCCAAAGAACTGACACCCTGCTCATGTAGACTTGTAGTTCATCTTGCAGCCTCCATAATCCGAGTCGCTATACGCAGTAAGCTCAAAGTCATCATCATGAGGATACCACAAACCAAGTGTGGGTGTACCCTTCAGATAACGAAAAATCCTTTTGACACCATTAAGATGGTTCACCTTAGGCTTTGCCTAATATTGTGAACATAAACATGTAGCATACATGATATGAGGTCGTGAGGTAGTGAGATACATAAGAGAGCCAATCATCCCTCGGTACATTGTGGCATCTACCAGATCACCATTCTCGTCGGGTGCTACCTCATGGTTTGTAGCAAGTGGAGTTCTAGCTGTACAAGCATTCTCCATGTCAAAGGGACTGAAAATATCACCTACATACTTGGTCTAATGTAGGAAAATCCTGTTTGGCGTCTGATCCACCTGTAACCCGAGAAAGAACTTCATCTCTCCCATTGTACTCATCTCAAATTCCGCCTTCATTACTCCCTCAAACTCTTTACATAATTATTCATTCTTGGAACCAAGATTATGTCATCGACATAGATTTGTACCGGTAGTAAATCTCCATCTTTTTCTTTAATAAACAGTGTACAGTCAATGACTCCCCTACGAAAACCATGTTTCACAAGATGTGTCGAGAATTTCTCATACCAGGCCCTCGGAGCTTGATGAAGCCCGTATAGCGCCTTGTCAAGTTTGTAAACTCTGTCCCGATGATATGGATCCTCAAATCCCTTGGGTTGACTATACAATGCTTCTTGTGTCTCACCATGAAGGAATGCACTCTTCACATCTTCTTGATATACTTTGATCTTCATATACGATTCATAGGCAAGGAAGATGCGGATTCCTTCCATTCTAGCCACAGGTGCAAACACTTCATTGTAGTCAATACCCTCAACTTGTTGAAATCCCTGAACAACAAGCCAAGCCTTGTTTTTCATGATCACTCCTTGATCATCTTTCTTGCATTCAAGACCCATTTGGTGCCAATGACCTTAGCACCTTTAGGTCTGTCCACTAGAGTCCATACACCTAACTTCTTGAAGTGAAGAAGTTCTTCTTTCATGGCACTCACCCATGCCTCATCATTTAGGGGTTCACTAACATACTTTGGCTCAAACTGAGACACAAAGCAATGATAGGCACTGCCATGAAGGCATCCCTTTTTAATCACAGAGGCATAATCAGCTGAGTACAACTAATTTCTGGTCTGAACTCCTAATATCCATCACCTATGACATTATCCAAATGATGATAGACGTTTATACGTGAGCCGGGAGTTGTTGGAACAACCACCTCAGAGTCAAGATTGTGAACATTTGGTTCTAGATCTGAGGCTATAAGAGTCTGAGGTTCAGAAGGCTCAGAAGCATCACTGTCAGATTCTTGTGGACTTGTGGTAGTCAGAACATGTTCACCTGGTTGTTATGATCATTTTCCACATTTTCTTGATCAGAGGAAGAATCACTCACATCAAGTCCTCCCCCCGAGTTGTTAGATGATTGACTTTGTGAACCGGATGATGTTGAATCTTGAGACGGTGTGTTCAACACATCGTACATCATCTTGTTTGCCAACTCGTCTTCGGAAGTGGAGAGAGGTATGTTAAAGGACTTGAAAAATCCATCATAGTCAAAGAAGTAAGCATGCCCTTTTCCAGCAGGTGGGGGATGTATCTCTAAACATCAACATTACACCACACCTCTACTTGACCCGTTGAGTAGTTGTAAACTCTCTTGTTTGTATGTTGTATCCTAGAAAGATCCTTTCATCTACCTTCTCGCTGAATTTTCCCTCGTGAGTCTTCTTCAGCGGGTGCATGGAGCGCCAAATGGCTCGAGATACTTGAAGTTAGGTTTACGTCACTGTAGTAACTCATAGCATGTTTTTCCATGGCGTTTAACTACCAGAACTCGATTGAGCATATAACATGCATTTGCAACTGCGTTATTCCAGAATTGAATAGGCAATTTCGAGTCTGCTAGCATATTCATGCAGTCTCTATCAAGCTGTGATTCTTCCGTTCAGCAACACCGTTCATCTGAGGAGTGTAGGTAGAGGTAAATTGATGCACAATTCCCTTTTTCTTGCAGTAGGCCTCCATCCACTGATTCTTAAACTCGGTTCCGTTGTCTGAGCGCACTTGTCGTACTTTTGCTTCATAGGGATTCCAATATAGTTACTAATCCTTGAAGGATTCAAATGATTCTAATTTGGACTTCAAAAACATTACCCAAGAGAATCTTGAGTAGTCATCAATAACTACGTAGCAGTACAAGTCGCCTCCGATGCTTCTTGTACTGACTGGACCAAACAGATCCATGTGAAAAAGCTTAAGAGGTAGTTCTATGGAATGAACTTTCTTTTCCTGATGAGACTTCTTTGTTTGTTTGCCCTTCTTGCACGCAACACAGAAATCCGGGAGTTGGAAGGTTTCGATGTTCACTCCCCTCACTAGATCGTTCTGGATCAACTGATTCATCTTCTTTGGATTTATGTGTCCCATTCTCCTATGCGAGGAGATGGAATCCTTTTTAGTAGCTTTGGACAAGAGCACTAAACCTCACGATCCATTGTGGAAGCCTTTGAAAGATCCAAAACATAAAGATCATTATATCTTGAAGCTGTCATTAGAACTTGGTCCTCCCGGATCATGCAGTCCTTCTTGAGAACGTAGCTTTTCTTGTTGTCAAAGACTACTTTGAAGCCTTTATCACATATTTGAGAAACAGAAAGTAAGTTATTATGTAATTGTTGAACATATTTTACCTTCTCAAACTTAACTTTCTGATTTCCCACTTCTCCTTGGGCTGTGATATACCCTCCTTTGTTTCCAGCAAATGAAACATGCCCTCCTTTGATTTGTCTCATGTTTGATAAGAGAGCTCTGTTCCCCTTCATGTGCATGGATGCTCCACTATCTACAATCCATGTGTTAGTCTCAGCACTATAGCGAACACCCTGCACATTAACTGAAAACATTAGTTCATGTAGGAACCCAGCCTTCACTGGCTTGGGTTCCCCCGAGGCATCACATAACATAAACTCAACCTATTGACAATTTAAGGTTGAGAGAACTCCGATGTCTGTTTGTTCTCATTTTCAGACGCTGAGGCTGATTTTTCTTTCCATAGACCAGCTTTGTGTAAGGCCTGTTTGTGATAAACAGACAACTGGCTGATGGTTTGAACTTTGGTCCACTATCCCTTTTAGGACGCGTCACTGAGTTCCTCTTAAAAGATCTACGAAGTTCACTTTCCTCCTCGGTATCTGATAATAAGGACAATGAGACGCAATGTGACCGTACTGTCCACAACTGTAGCAGAATTTGCTTTCAACTTTACGGTTTAAATGTTTTTGTGTAGATGTAGGTATCACATGGTTGACCTTATTTTGTTTAGATTGAGACACTTCTTTGTTAGATGTATGGTTGGTTTTACAAACTTAATCGTTTTACCAGGTTTCCCATCTTTTATTTCTTGTTTACCTGGACTTTGACATGATGTGTGTAATTGATTAGGGTTAATAGTCTTTTTCGGTTCTTATTTGACTTTGTTTGAACTTGACTTTAAATTAACCTTTTCAAACTCTTTTTCCAGGTTAACACAAGGCATTTTTCCTTTTGCCTTTAAAGTGGACTCCTTTTGTTTAGTGCCAGATGCAATTGATTTACTTGTGTTATCTGGGTAACTAAGAAGAGGAGTGGTCACCACACGATCCTTGATGGGGTTATTATTAATTGGTTTACTTTTGGTGTTCATGAAGGTCTCAGGTGGTGGCGGAACCACTTCGTATCCCAATCCCTCCTTGTTGTTTCTCTCTCTCACTAGGTGTTGGACAATATGAGATGAGCTTGTCCAACTGTGCAGTTTTTGTTTTAAGGAGTTGACTTCTACTTCTAAAACTGCTTTTTGCTTCTTAGTGTCCTCTAGGGAGTCAAGATAGTACCTAATGTCATTAGCTTGATTAAAGGAAACTACTTCTGTTTCACTAAGCTGTTTGTTCAATAGGTCTATCTTTTCCTGTAGGTGTGCTCATTTTGTTTTAAAACTCTATTAGCTTCAATGCACAGTTCCAGATCCTTTACTAAGCTACGATTATGATCTAATACCCTAGCAAATTTTAAATCTATGCTTTATCTTAATTTATTACAATCCGAACAAGCATGATTATTAAACAAATGGTCAGTAGTACTTACATGTGATGTTGAAGTGGAATGAGCCATGTGTGCAGAATCTATTGTCTCTAGTTGAGGTAATTCTGACATTGATATAGATTGTTCTTGCTTAGGCAGGTGTATAACCACCAGTGCAGTGTCTTCTGAATTTGACATCACGAGCTCTACTGCTATATCTCCCTCACTAGCGGAATCATCATTTATGTCATCCACACTAGCTATGTTGGTCTCTCCTGGTGAGACGAACCGAAATCTCTAGTCCTATCCTTCATCCTCATTCGCACTCAAGGCTTTAGGATCCTTGCTTGATGAAGTAGAACTACTATATGTGGCTTTGTCCTGACGATTGAAGGATGAGAAAGGATTGCCATTACCAGTCTTCTTTGGCTTCACACACTCCCATTTGAAGTGCCCCTTCTCTCCACAGTTGAAATAGGTTACATTTGACTTGTCGAAGCCAAAGGTCGTGTCCTTGGTTGCAACCAAGTTCTGTCCGGTCTTTTTGACAAACTTCTTAGCTCGTCAACAGCACTTGCCAAGGCCCACATAATATCCATTTGTTCCAACTCCATCTCATCAACCTATTCATAATCCTCATCTGCCAGGTGGCAATTTCCTATGTTTCCAGCAATTAGTCCATCATAGGAGTGGACTACAATAGCTAGGAGGTCCATGTGTTCTTTGGCCACCTCAACAGTCACGTTACTGAAGTTATCGGTCTTCAATTTTGCTACATTGGCATTAGGTATAATATACTGGGTACGAGACGACCCTGACCTTTTGGATCCTGATGTATATACTTGTGATGGACTTGTTGAGTTTGAGACGAAGGCAGTCTGCAGTGGTGCTCCAGATGTCTTGACCGGAGGAGTCACATTGTAGAGCGCAGGATTCTTGTCATAGTGCCTTTTGAGCTCTGTATCATAAGCTCCTCCTCTCTCAATTTCAGAATGAAGACATCTATGTCTAACTTCGAGAGCATCCTATTCTGTCTGAGATTAGAAATGAAGGAAGCCCATTTCTCTGGTAATCCATCTGCAAAGCTAGATACCTTATCCTCCATCAACGTAGTAACTCCATGAGTGAGCATCTCACTCATCAAGTGGTAGGATCTGTTGATCACATCTTCTAGGCCTTCCTTTCCATTTGAAAAGAAGTTGTCAAACTCCTTCTTCAAAGCTTTGGCCTTAATGGCCTTGAGTGAGGCATATCCGTCATACCTCTTCTCCAACGCATCCCATAGTTTATGTGCTTGAGTATATTCTGTGTACTGATGGAAGATGTCCTACGGAATAGACTGATTAAGCAAAGCGTAGACTTTCTTCTCAGCGTTGTGTTTTACCTTTTGTGCATCTGACATGCCACTTAATGTAAGTTTGACACCGTCAGCTCCAACAAGCATGTTGTACCCCGATTTTATTACCTCCCACAAATTTGTATATACTCCATTTAAGTAGATTTCGAAACGTTGCTTCCATTTTGGGTAGTCATCTAATGTAATAAGCTTCGGGGGTTTATTATGAATTCCCACAACAACAGTAGATTCTGAATACGAGTGTGTCTACTTGCTATGTATGCTGAAAATTGGTCCTCGATTTCACTTAACTTTACTATTAAACAAATTGTTTACGTATGCAAATGAAGGTATGCGATTGGGCTTATTCGGGCGATTCAACTAGACGAATGGTTGAACCGTGCGACTAAACAAATGCAGATGAGTCAGTCGTCTGAATGAATTAATGCGGTTGAATAGTCCGAATAGAGTTCTCTGTCGTACGAATGAGGGTACGAATGAATCCAATCGTGCGTCTAGGGAATGCAAATGAACTAAGTCGTGCGATTGAGCCAATCGTGCGACTGAACCTGCTGAAGTTTGAAAACTCGTAGGTTAAACGTGTTTTGGTCGCAAAAACTCGAATTTTCACAAACCCTAATTGCCGTATGCCGGAAAAACTAAACTTTGTGGTCAGGAAACATCTAAGACTCCGTTTGACACAAAAGGATTGCGTTTTTAGTGAAAAAAACACAATTCTTGTATAAAAAATGATTGAATCAACACGTAATCAAGAGCGAAGGCTCTCATACCACTTGTTAGGGATCATCTACCAAACGATGTACTAACTAATTAACATGTATACCGAACCAAATAGTGCGGAATCCTATTTGATTGGCGATCCAATCAGTGAGAACGCACATAGAAATAATTATGTATTGAATCTAACGTTAAGAATCGATTAGGAATCGATCTACTACGATCTATGAACTTGGAGTATGATCTTCGAGGTCTCTTGACAGCTAGGGTACGTCTCGAGTCGAAGTGTGTATAATGCTTACGTTTTTCCTTGAATTAGGTGGTATTTACATGTTAGCATTGCTCATTCGGGCGACTAAACCATTAGCATGGTTCATTCATGCGATTGAGCCACACGGTTGGTCCATTCGCACGACTGAGTGTTCAGTCGTGCGACTGAGTCAGTCGCATGAAGTTGTTCAGGCGTATGGACTAATTAGGAGAATGGACACACAGTCGCATGGCCATTAGGATGCATGACCACTGTTGGGGCGCATGGTCCAGTCGGACGCATGAGAACTTCACTTAACCATGTTTGAATGTATTCATTATTATAACATTATGCATATCAATTCAAACAATCACAAACCTATATAATCTAGTCAAAATGCGTTACACAACTCATTAATGAAATATTAAACATTATAAAACACAACCAAACATTTTCATTTCATTAATTACCCAGCATTACATAAGCGTAAGACATTTAAGACATATTACATTAAGATCCAAATCTAGGTACATATGTATCAATAAATTGTTCCCATGTGCCTATCTGCCCATGCGCCTGGGCACTCATGCCCCTGCATATTGCGCATGCGCCTACAAATTTGTACAAAAGTCTAAGTGTTGGGTTATGCGCCCAAATAGTGCCCATGTGGCCAAAAGTTTCCCATGCGCCTAAGTGTTTCCATTTGCCTGTATAGTGCTCATGCACCTAAGATTATTTTTTGAATTCTTGGAAAAAGTGAAGTCTTAGGCTTTGACGTGGGATATTCCTGGGGGTAATGTATGATAGTTGTGTGAGGTTATATGATGTTGTTGGACCAAAAGAACCAATGAGCCTGATCAGAAAAACCTCTAAGTCCCACACACATTACAACTGCTGAAGAAGATCACAACAGCTGAAGACATCAGCTCATTACAAGGTCTGAAGACAAAATCTGAGACAAGAACTGAAGACTACTACTGAAGACAAAGTCTGAAAGTAAAGAACTGAAGACAAAGTCTGAAGCTACTAGCTGAAGACAAAGTCTGAAAGTAAATGTTTGAAGAACAAGTCTAAGAACAAAGGCTGAAGACAAAGACTGAAGACCAAAGTGATCAGTAGTTGTCACAACAGCTGAAGTTATCAACTTCAGTAGTTGTCACACAGCTGAAGTTATCAACTTCAGTAGTTGTGATGGTTTCCTTTCAGTACTTGTAATTACTTTTCAGTAGTTATAGTTTCAGTAGTTTAGTTTCCGTAGTTTTATGTTTTTGTACTTAAGCATTCTCTGAGATGTAATCAGTAGTTGAGAACATTCTCAGTAGTTTGCATAGTTTCAGCAGTTTGAATAATTATGTCAGATGTCACTATCAAGTGACATCAGCAGACGTCACATATCCTATATAAGGAATGTTGACCTAATTGTAATGTTGGACATTGAGCCACCACGAAAGCATATGAATGAAATAACTCTTTTGCAGAATACTCTTTTTCTATAACCATTTACTGTTACATTGAATATCAATTGTGTTCTTGTGAATTGTTTAATTCATTGTTCGTACTCCGCTGCAATACTCTCTAATTAATCAAACTTAGGTCACTGATCCTAAAAATGGTATCAGAGCAAGGTTAATCATTGATCGATCTAACAATTGATCATTGAAACTGCTATTCGATATCTAAGTTTGATTGAATTAGCATATTCGCAAGAATTGGTTATAGATCATTGAATTTATGCTGCTTTCGTTTATGTGCTTTGAGTTTTCTCTTGGTTCATATTGAGTTTGTTATGTTTTGCACTAAATCAGTTAAAACTTAATTGAATTTGGTTGAATTTAAGAATGACTACTCCTTCTAATGACACCCATAATACTGGTTCCTCAACCAAGCCTCCGATGCTGGTTAGGACTGACTATAACATATGGCAACGAAGAATGCTTCATCACCTGTCTGTTAACAGTTTAGGTTGTTGGACATCTGTGGTACATGGTCCACACAAGCCTATGGTGAACAATTTGGAAACCAACCAAATGGTTCCAAAGAAGAAGGAACAATACTCAGATGAGGATCGAAAACTGTTTGAGATTGATGCTAAAGCGCATGGAATTCTGGCCATGGCATTGCCGAATGAAATCTATTCTGGGCTTATGCATCATGAAACTGCGCATGACCTCTGGAATGCATTGAAGGAACAATTTGGTGGAACAGATCAAGTCTTAGCAAACAACAGAGAAATCATTGCCCAACAATATGAGACATTCTCTCATAGGAAGGGTGAGTCATTGAGTGAAGAGATGGGACACATATACCATTGTCCTACGCTCCAGTGCAAATATGGATAGTCTATCTCTCACCCAACTCCATGGGAAACTGCTTACGTTTGAAAGGGAGATAGAGCAGAAAAGGAAACTGTCATCATCGGGAAAGCTCACTGATGACTTTGTACCAGGGAACACTGCCTTGGTTGGTCATGAGTTAGAATATGCTGCATCAGAAAGGAATTATTATCAGCATATAGATTTCTCCTCAAACGGTTTAGATCATGCATTGTTAGTGTTGACAGTCAGTCAGGCTGTAATAGTGACAATTTGTGTTTCATTATGGATGATTTAAAGGGTATTGTTGATGATGACTTAGAAGAGATGGATATTCTGAGCCAAATGGCCTTGATTAATATCAGATCTCAAAAGTTCTACAAGAGAACTGGTAGGAAATTCCCAGGACTCTGGAAAAACCAAACTTGGTTTTGAAAAGAGTAAGTTGAGGTGTCACAAATGCCACAGGCTTTGACACTTTGCAAGAGAGTGTAGATCATCTGGATCTAACTCCTCTGCACCCTTTGTGACTTTTCCAAGCAATAGTCCACAAAACAGAGGGCAGCATCCTGCTAGTTCTGGTCATCATTCACAACCTATATCTCCTGCATATTTTGTCCCTCAGGGTCCAATGTCATATCCATATCCCTGCTATTACATGCCACACCCAAATCCGGTTGAAGTTCCTAATGCACAACAACCTCAAGCCCTAACTGAGCCTCTACCATCTCAATCATCTCAATCACAACCTCATCACAGCTTCTTCACCCCTGTTATTGTTGACTGGAGCAGTTTACCAGATGATCTCTCTGGTAATGAGCAATTATTTGCTGGTGATGGTCAACATGGTGGTGAACATCCTTTTGGAATCTAGCTCTCATGGCCCTGGAATCTACTGATAGTTCATGCTCCAATGCATCTTCATCACAGGTAACCCAGGTATCCTCTGAGGCTAAGGCCAAGATATGTTCTGAATCTTGCATAGCTGCATTTATCTCTATTAGAGAGCAACTGTAGCTTTAATAAATCAAAATCTAGAGCTTGAGCAAACCCTTTCCAAAAGAAAAGCTGAATATGAGTCTGTCCTTAAGGATAAAGATGATGAGATTTATAAGCTTTGCCAATTAAATGATGAAAAGGCTAAGCTAGAGGTCATTCTTAAGAACCATAGAGATCTCAAAGAAAAACTTGCAGTTACCCAAGTGAGTGTGACCGTTGGGTATCATCCTGCAAGGGATTTGAAATGCTGCTCAGCAAGCAATCTGCTTCGAATGTGAAGTTTGGAATAGGTTACAACCACACTGCACCACCTATAGATTTTACTTCAAAACCAATAGTAAAATCTGAAGGTGAAAGTAATTTCCAAACCACATCATCATGTGCATCGTTCTCAAGTGATCACCCAAAATCACAAGATGAAATCAATGTAAATACCTGAGCAAATCAATTGGCTAATGGGTTAACTACTGATAAGCACATGAAGCTGAGTACTTCAGATGTTGTCCCTCAAAGTACCTCAAGTACTGAAGGGCATGTCAGCTGAAATAAAAGGATTAACAACTGCTGATAGAGAACAGCTGAAGAACAAGTCTTCAATTGTTACAGATCCTTCAGTACTAAACAAAAGTACTGAAAGGAGGAAAGTACTGAAGAGCACACCTTCAGTAGTTTCCACATCAGCAGTTGATCGCTCTAAGATGAAGAATAGGCCATGTGAAATATGTGGTAAATTCAATCATCTTTCTGATGATGTTGGTACACAAAGGGTTCAAAACTCAATAGAGATAAGCTTATTAAAATCCAGATGGATGAAATGAAAAATGAGTTTGAGAATAAGTTTGTACCACATTCCTCCCTTTGTGATAAACCTAAGCCTTCAACCAAATCCAAAAAGAAGGATAGGGTTTATCATAAAACAGCTGATAGTGCTCCTCATGATATACATCAGACTAAGTCTGTGAATTTTAAGGAGGAAATGGTGGATCACAGGAACTCATCAAACACAAGTACTGATATGTCACAAGAGCTGAAAGCTTTAGCTACAAATGAGACACAACTTGTTATGATGGTTCAGCATTTGTGGGGAGAGTTAACCAACTATATGCACGTGTGATCAAAACACTGAAAAGGCATTCCAAGCCCAAATCCAAGGAATCCATTTCAGCACCATCTCCTACTTCATCAGCTGTTAATCATAAGAAACAAGTTATGGTTAAATCTGTTGATGAAAACAGACCCAAAACCAAAAAAGGTTTGGGTCTCAAAACCTAACTAGTTCTTTATGATGAATGCAGGGTCTTCAGCATGCCAAAGGAGCATCTGGTATGTAGACAGTGGAGGATCTATGATATGACTGGGAGCATCATCGGGAAAGGATATGTGTCTAATGGACAAATCAGGTTGATGATGTTAATCATGTGGAGAATCTCAAGTATAATCTGCTGAGTGTCAGTCAGATTTGTGATAAAGGGCACGTTGCACTTTTCACAAGCCAGAACTACAGGATTCTATCTTCCCATGTTCTGAGGCTGATTGACAAGGTATTGGATGAACATACTCTCCTGAAGGCCAACAGGATTGGAAGAGTGTATGCCTTGGATTTGTCAAAGAAGATTCATTTGAAGGGTCATCCTTGCCTGTTCTCCAAAGCCTCTCCTCAGGAATCTAAACTGTGGCATAGAAGGCTGGGTCATGTTAATCTCAAAAACATAAATCAGCTGATCCACAATAGTTTAGTGAGAGGTCTACCAATAAAGGAGTTCCACTGTGATGAAACATGCACTGCTTGTTTGAAAGGAAAACAACACAAAGTCTCGTTCCCTCCTATTGAAGAACCAAAGTCCACTGTGTTAGGATCACGGTATCTAGTTTGATCAATTAGATTGGATTTGCAGTGGAATGAGCACACAAATTAACAAATTTAAAAAAGAACACATGAAATTTATCAATGAAACAGTGTTTGTTATAGAGAGAGAAAACTGCCAAAAGGAATATTCATTCAATCCATGCTTTGGCTGGCTTATTGCACGGTTACAAATAGGTCATCTTTCCTTATATAAGGAAGCTGACGTCAGCTGATGTCACTTGACAATGACATCTAACTGTTATTTAACTACTGAAGTTAACACAACTACTGAAGATGTCAAACAGCTGACATCTTCTAATAAAAATACCAAGTGTTAACAATCACTACAACTACTAAAAAGAAACTACTGAAACAACACGACTGAAGAACATGCTCTTCAGTCGTTTTACAAGTACTGAAATAGAAAATAAGACTACTGAAAAGAAACTATCACAACAACTGAAGAATGCTTCTTCAGCTGTTGTGACAAACTCTGAAAAGCTTCAGTACTTGTACTTCTTGAATCTCAGTTGTTGTCATCAGCTGATGTCTTCAGTCTTTGTACTTCAGCTGTTGATCTTCAGTTCTTTAGTCTTCAGCTGTTGATCTTCAGACTTTGGTCTTCAGCAGTTGAAGTCTTCAGTACTTTAGTCTTCAGCTGTTAATCTTCAGACTTTGTCGAACAGCTGATCAAGTCTTCAGCAGTTGTTGTGATGTCTTGTGGACTTAAAAGTTTTTCTGATCTGGCTCATTGGTTCTTTTGGTCCAACAAACTCCCCTTGAACCAATGCAGCCAAAACCTTTAAGCTTATTGAAGATGTCCCACTTATTATGGCAGAAAGATTGGTCTTTTTGTCTTCTAGATCAGCTCAGAAGTGACCCTTGTAAGCATATGCCTGGGAAGAAGTCTCAATGATCTGTTTGGAAAAGGATGGATGGGAACTCTGTCTTGGGGAACTGGACACAGAGCCGTTACCCCATCCATGAGATCTACTTCCCAAATATGAGTCTGTAAGACTCCCTTGTATAGGCCTCAATGAAGGTTACTTGTTCCTCCATGGTAAGCTCTTCTGCTTCTCCTTCAAAGAGTGATTCAGGCCCATAGTACTCAGATAGGTATTTGACCTGCTTCCCATTTTTTAGCTCCACAGTTGTTATGATTCTATATGCGAATTCATCTGGGTGAATACCCTCTAAGAACAACTGGAGCTCATTCTTTCTAACTTCCTCAAGCCTCCTATATACTAACCCCTTTTTCACCACTTTATTCTCCAGCATCTTTTGTGGGGTCAGTTTAGCTTTATAGGCTTTCTTGAAGTCATCTAGGATCTCTTAAGGTGATACTACAAAGGCCAAAGAGATCACTTTATCTACAATCTTCTTTACTTAGCCAATGTATCTTTGTGGAATATTTTTCTTTTGAATCCTATGAGACACCCTAGGATCAGGCCAAATCCTCACTCTCTCCTTTTGATATTGAGATGTGTGTCTGGTAGTGTATAATCTTTGAACATGTTTCTTCATGTTGATGATTGAAGATGTGGCAGCATATGCTTTGTCAACTCTTCTCAACAATTCCTCATCATGTTATTTGTGAAGCTCTTCTTCTTCTAACTTCACTTTCACAATTTGTCTTTGAGATTCAGGAGTAATTGTTGGAGGGTGACTTATGGCCTTAGGCAACTGTATAACAGCTGAGATTGGCAGCCTATCTTCATCTTCATCATTATCTTCTTCTTCTTCTTCTAGCCTCAGTACCCTTCTCTTCCTCTTCTGGGGTACATCATCGGCTATTGGTTTTGTGGGTAAGGGAATTGGTTTAGTGGGTTGTGGTTGTGGTGATTTTGGTGTGGGAATGTTGACAGGCTGTTCTAGCATTTTAGATATAAGTGAGGCTTTGGATTGTTTGACCAGTTCAGTCCTGCTCCCAGCACCAGCTTCATTTAAAGCTTCAATGACCAGCCCTTTGGTGTATACTTCAGACGAACAGATCTTGGTGGTTACTGCCAAGATGTTGTCCCTGGACCATGACTTGATTTCAATCAATGAACTTCCAAGATATTTAGCTATAAACCTGATCATGATTTCCAATCTCTCCCTTTCCATCACACTAAAACTGGCCCATCTTGATTGTATCTCTTCTATTTCCAGCCTTCTGATCTAAGAATCTAATGTCGCTGTGTCATGACCATGTCTAAATAGCTGATCTATAATTGTATCCATTGAGCTGCTACGAGCTTCATCAGCATCTTTAACAAGGTCTTCTAATGATTTCTCTTCATCAGCTCCTGACTCAGCACTTTTCTTTCTTTTATATGTAATTAACTGCTCTGAGATTAGTTCTTTCTCAATCTCCTTTTCTTTCTCAGTCTGTTTCTCTGTTTCAGGCTCTTTCTCAGCATCAACTCTCTTTCTTTTCTTGTCTTTCACTGCCTTTGACTTTGCAGTCTCCCCCTTTTTGGTTGTATTGGAATCAGGGGTTTGGAAGGCAGAAAGAGATTTATGATAAGCATCATCAATAAAGGTTTGTAGATTTGAGGGAATCCTCTCATCAATGGCCTTATGCACTATGTCAGTGATGATGGGAGTGATGAGAGGTAAGGAGTTCTAAAAGATAGCAACCATCTGCTCAGATGGGTTCTGTCCCTGAGAGATGGTGCCGAAAGCAGAGGCTGGTGGCTCAGTTATGTGTGTAGGCGTAGTGTTTGGTAAACCTTCAAATGAAGGTGCCAACTGTGGGGTTTATGGGGTAGATGGTCTTTGATCCTGAGACATGTTGGCAAGCAGCTCTTTGAGTCTGCTCACCTCATTCTCTAGGATGGTATTGTGAGCTAGAACATCGTAGAAAAAGCCCAGGTCATCATCATGCTGTGATGAATCACCTGACCTCCTGATTGAATCAGGATGTACATGTCTGAGTGTAGATCAGTAGTAGCATGTGCCCCTTGTTCGTGGTACTGGGGTCTTCCTGCCTCAGGACTATGTCTTTCATCGGCAGTTGCCTCTGGTGAGGTCTTATGGATAGTACCAATGCCATCCTGATCATTTGCTAAAGCAGTAGAAGTGGCAGCCTCACCAGAAGTTCGAATCTCCTTTTCTACACTTGGAGATTGAACATGGTAACCCCTATGTTGTGGGTTATCTGAAGCACTTTGGTCCTCCCCCTCAATGGTTGAGGTTATCCTAGTTTGGATTGGTATCTGGGGAGGGGGTGAGGAATGCAACTGAGTCAGCACTTTTGCAACTATTATGGTAGGACTTTGGGGGGCGGTTGCAGTGGGAGATGGTGTGAAGGTAGTATGCACCCGGGGAGAATGGTGCGTTTCAATGGCCACCTCCTCAAATGAGGAAGGTTCCAGATGTATAGGTGCCCCATATGTGGTTGCTATAGGCTCCTGTTGAGAGGAAGCCTGAGCGGTTGAGGGTGGGTGAGTACGTGTATCTACTGGGGGTTATGGCCAGTAGATATATCCTGCTTTGTGTTGCAAGGGCATTTTCAGAGGCCTGTTTGAGTGACTGGTCTGAGTTATGCCTCGAGTATACTTTAGGCAATATAGCCATTGCAAGGACTCCAAGGCCAATAAGTCCCTCAAATTTCAGCTGGTTCGCTATTATGGCCATTATGAACCGTGGATATAATATCCAACGATTAGCAATAGGTTTTGAGACCATATCCTTAAGTTCAAGAAAAAATAGTTAAGAAAAATTTAAGTTTTGTTGATCAAGGAAAGAGAAAAATACCTGCTGCCACCTCGTAGACATTTGATCCCAAGACGAAGTCTTAGGGGCTACGCAGACATTCACCATATGAAAAATAAGGCGTTCTGTGTCATGGAAATGCCTCTTTAAGATGGTAGAAGCGCTGAGATTACCCTGGTATCCATGTTGGGCAAAGGATAGATCAATGATGCCCTTTAAATACCCAGCGGAGAAGGTGGCATCATCCAGGTGTAGTATTTGGCGAAGGATTGCCGGAGTGATGACCACCTTTCGGGAGTTAACGAACGACTGGAGAGACTCGATGGCATTATCCCCAGTGGCAAGGGTGTCGTTTATCCAGAACTATGTTAGGGATTCGGCATAAATGGTAGGATTGATAAGGAAGGCCATTTTGTATGGAGAATGGACCATGAGATCAATAGCAGTATCAAACTTCGTCCAGAAAGGTGATTTGGTAAGGTAGGCAACACAGTTGTGTCGTGGTTTAAGCTGCATGTTTGCCATTGATGTGAGAGAAGGTTTGGAGTTTTTGAACGTTAGGTTTGAGATGATGAAGCTCTGTAGGATTAGGTATTTATAGGATAAGGGTTATGAAGCAACTGAAGGGTTTGGTGTTAGTCATCAGTAGTTTTAAACGATTGATGACGTGGTATTAACCTTCAGAGGTTGAAACAACTGAAGTCTTGGTTTTACGCATCAGTAGTTATAAAAATACTGAAAAACCATGGTTTTGGCTTCAGATGTTGGAAACAACTGAGAACTTGGTGTTAGTCATCAGTAGTTATGAAAAACAGCTGACGGCTTGGTGTTGGTCATCAGTAGTTGTGAAACTACTGAGACATTGGTTTTGCTTCAGTTGTTTAAGATGAAACAGCAGTTTTAGAAACAACTGAAGAGAAAATTCCCGTCAGTAGTTTTTGTCAATTCTTAGCTTTTCAGCTGTTTCATACTGTCCTCAATACTTACTCATCAGACCTTTTGGCTGTTTTCAGTTGTTTCTTAGGACAACAGTATTGATTTGTATTTACTATCATCCGTAGTTAGAACTACATCAGTAGTTTGTAACAGAATCAGTACATATTTGTGAAGTTTACTAATGATCATCAGAACTTGTTTATTGAGTTCATCAGTAGTTGTAACTCATTCTAGCTGCAGCATACCAAGCCTTAAGACAAGGTTTTGGAAAGTTGAACTATCCAAAGGCTTAGTAAAAATGTCTGCAAGCTCATCAGCACTAGGCATAAACATTGGATCAATCAGACCTTTTTCAAAACAGTCCCTAATAAAATGATGTCTGATCTCTATATGTTTGGTCCTAGAGTGCTGGACAGGATCCTTGACAATGCAAAGAGCTGAAGCACTGTCCATTAATAATGGAGTCTTAGTCTCTGTAATGCCATAATCCAAAAGTTGGTTCTGAAGCCAGAGTACCTGAGAAGTACAGCTTGCAGCAGCAATGTACTCTGCTTCAGCAGTAGATGTAGCAACAGATGTTTGTTTCTTACTCTGCCAAGAAATCAAACAGTTGCCTAGGAATTGACATCCACCAGAAGTTGACTTTCTAGTTAACTTACAACCTGCATAGTCACTATCAGAAAAAGCAACCAATTTGCAAGAGTGTCCAGTTGAATACCATAAACCTAGAGATTGTGTACCTTGTAGATATCTAAAGATCCTCTTGACTGCAATCAAATGAGACTCTTTAGGAGCAGCCTGAAATCTAGCACAAACACAAGTTGCAAACATGATATCTGGTCTAGAAGCTGTTAAATACATCAAGGACCTAATCATACATCTGTAAAGTGTCTCATCGACAGCTTTACCTTTCTGATCAGCATCCAGTAGTGTGGTGTTGCACATTGGAGTAGAAAATGGCTTACAGTTTTGTAAATCAAACTTATTCAAAAGATCTTTTACATATTTAGACTGATGAAAGAAAGTCCTATCAGCCTTTTGTTGATTTGCAATCCTAGAAAGAACTGTAATTCTCCCATTGCACTCATTTCAAACTTATTTTGCATTACATTGGTAAAGTCATCACACAACTGGGGATCAGAGGATGCAAAAATAATATCATCAACATAAATTTGAACAAGTAGCTTATGCTGATCTACCTTCTTAATGAACAAAGTTTTATCTATGGTGCCTCTAGCGAAATTATTTTGAAGAAGAAAATTTGATAATGTCTCATACCAGGCTCTAGGAGCTTGTTTCAACCATAAAGAGCCTTATCAAGCTTGTATACCCAATCTGGATGTTTATTATCCTCAAAACCTGATGGTTGACACACATAAACCTCTTTTTTTATTTTACCATATAAAAATGCACTTTTAACATCCATTTGAAAAACTTTAAGATTATGGAATGCAGCATAGGCTAACAACAATCTAATTGCCTCCAGTCTGGCAACAGGAGCAAAGGTTTCATCATAATCAATACCTTCTTCATGTGCAAACCCCTGAACAACCAGTCTAGCCTTGTTCTTAATAATAAGCCCATTTTCATCTGTTTTATTCCTAAACACACATTTGTGCCTATTGCACACTTACCTGGGGGTAGAGGAACCAGTTCCCACACTTGCTGCTTTTTGAACTGAAGTAGCTCAAGCTGCATGGCTTCAACCCATCCATTGTCTCTCAAAGCAACATGATAGTTCTTTGGCTCTAGCTAACTGATGAAGAGAGCATAGACGCAGAAGTTAGACAATTGACTTCTGGTTGAGACACCAGCATTGATATTACCAATGATTTGAGACATGGGGTGATTCTTTAGCTCTTGGTACACTATGAGATCAGTGCAAGTGTTTGTAGCAGGCTTAGCAGCAGCAGATGTTGATCCAGATTCTTGAAACCAAGTATGAGATGGAAAATCAAATGATGTAGAGGAATCAGAAATCTCATCAGCATTTGTTGTGGATGGAGCTACTGAAGCTACACGAACATCAAGTTTAGTAGACACAGGCAGTTGGTCACTAAACTTGAAAAGGTGAGTACTGATATCATCATCATCTTCAGTACCACCAGGTGGAAGACTGTTGACAGGAGCAACAGCTGGACCCTGATAAGGAACATGTTGCAGTATATCCAAATCAAATAACACTACAGGGTTTTGTGGAATCTTTTCCTTTGGAGATTCATTAAACTTCACACACAGAGTCTCTTCAACTATCTTTGTTCTGCAGTTGAAGACTCTGTATGCCTTGCAAGTAGATGAATAACCAACAAAATACCATGCATCCACCTTAGGATCAAATTTGTGGAGTTGATCCTTTGTGTTGAGAATGAAACAAGGACACCCAAAGGCTCCCAAAAATGAAATGAAAGGAGACAAATGATGTAGAACTTCATATGGAGTCTTCATCAACCTCTGATTTACTAAGGCTCTATTCTGCACATAGCAAGTTGTGTTAACAGCTTCAGCCCAAAAGGTCAATGGCAAAGCAGAGTCAGCCAACATGGACCTTGCAGCTTCAATTAAGGTCCTGTTCTTTCTCTCCACTACTTAATTTTGTTCTGGGGTCCTTGGGATGCTAAACTGCCTCTTGATTCCTTTTGAGAGATAAAAATCATCAAGTGTATGGTTTCTGAATTCTGTTCCATTATCACGTCTGATACACTTGACAGATAGGGAATACTGCTTCTCAACATACAACACAAAGTTATAAACGTTTGAGCAGCCTCATCGTTGAATGCAAGAAGAAAGTCCATACAAATTTGGAGTAATCATCCACAATTACCAGACAGTATTTCTTCTTTGCCATACTCATTACTCTCACAGGACCAAAGATATCCATGTGTCGTAATTGCAAGCAGGCAATGGACTTAGGTTCTTCAATAGGAGGGAATGAGACTTTGTGCTGTTTTCCTTTCAAACAAGCAGTGCAGTTGTCTTCACATCTGAACTCCTTCATAGGCAATCCCCTTACTAAACCATGATGTATCAGCTGATTCAAGTTTTTAAGATTCACATGACCCAGCCTACTATGCCATAAAATAGATTCTTGAGGAGAAGCCATGGGAAATAGGCAAGGATGGCCTTTGAGATCTATTTTCTTGGAAAGATCTAAGGCATATACTCTTCCTGTCCTATTGGCCCTCAGGAGGGTGTGATCATCCAACACCTTATAAATCAAACTCAGAACTTTGGATGACAGACTCTTGCAGTTCTGACTGGTGAAAAGAGCAACATGACCTTTATCACACATTTGACTCACACTCAAGAGATTGTACTTGAGATTCTCCATATGGTTAACATCATCAAACCTTATTTCCCCATTGGAAACAAAGCCTTTGCCAATGATGTAACCCTTAGCATCATTGCCAAAAGAAACGAACCCCTTCTTTCCTTGAGACTAATCATGAAGAAGAGAGTTGTTCCCTGTCATATGCATAGATCCTCCACTGTCTACATACCAGATGCTACTATGGTATGCTGAAGAACCCTGCAATCATAATAAATTAGTTAGTTTTTGAGACCTAAACCTTTTTGGTTTTGGGTCTGTTCACATCAGCAGATGGTAAACTAACAGATTTGCTATGAAGAACAACCTGAGGGGATGGAGATGGTGAAGAAGAAGAATCCTTTGGCATGGATTTTCTTCTCTGTGGTTTGAGCACAGGAGCATCTAATTGGTTAACTCTCCCTAATAGATGTTGAACCATCATAACAAGTTGTGTCTGATTTTGTGATAAAGCCTTCAGCTCATCAGACACATTAGTGCTTGAAGTGATGGATTCCTGTGTTGTACCATCTTCCTTTGAGCAACCTCAGCTGTTGCCTGATTAACCCCTTCCTTATTGGATTTCTTTTTGGATTTTGGGGTTACAAGTTTTGATGTTACTGGTACAAACTTGGTTTCAAACTCAGTTTTCATTTTATCCATTTTCTTTTTAATGTTCTCATTGTGTTTGAGTTTGGAGCCCTTTTTATACCAGCAATCATCAGTAAGATGATTGAATAAGCCACATATTTCACATGTCTTTTTCTTCATCTTAAGTTGATCATCTGCTGAAGAAGATGAAACTACTGAAGACTTATTCTTCAGCAGTTTGCGATCAGTACTAGCAGTTTTCTTCCTTGCAGTACATGCTTTCTTGATATCTTCTTCAGTAGTTTTCCCACCCTTTCTACTGGCAGTTTTCTTCCCTTTAGTACATGCAGTAGTTTGGGTTTGTTCTCCAGGTGTTATGACTTGCTCTTTAGTACTTTCTGTACTAAGGGAATACCACCTAGGGTGATCAACTTTTTGATCATGTGAGTGTCTGCATTTGAACCATCAACATCAGCTAATAGGTTTTGGGAGGAATTAATGCTGACATCAACCTTTGATGGTGCTGTATCACATAGTAGATCACATGATGAAAAGGATTGGTTATTGCTTTCTCCATCAGATTCTACCTCTGCTCTGGGAGTAAAATCTGTAGGAGGAGCAGTGTGATTATAACCAATGCCAAACTTCACATTGGAAGCAGAGTGCTTACTGAGAAGCATTTCAAAACCCTTGTAGGAATGTACCCATCGATCATCAGTGATTTGGCATTTGAGTATGTAAATCTCATCATTCTTATCATTAAGCACACACTCAAATTTAGCTTTTCTTTTGGATAATATTTATTCTAGCTCAAAGTTCTTGTTAATTAAAACTACATTAGCTTCTCTAATAGATGCAAATGCGGCTACGCATGTTTCAGAACATAACTTGGCTTTGGCCTCAGGGGATCCCTGTGATGCCTGTGGTGTGGAAGAATTAGAGGATGAAGTATCAGCAGACTCCAGACCCATAAGAGCAAGATTTCCAAAAGGATTGTCACCACCATGTTGACCAGCACCAGAAAACAGTTGTTCATGAGCAGAAATATCATCTGGTAAACTGCTCCAGTCAACAACTCCTGGAGTGAAAAAGCTGTGTTGAAGAGGTTGAGATTATTGATGAGATTGGGAAGGTTTAGGCTCAGGAAGAGCAGGTGGTTGTTGAGCAATGGGTACTTGAAGTTGACTGGTTTGTGGCATGTAATAGCAGGGATATGAATATGGCATTGGACCCTGAGGGACAAAATATGCAGGAGATAAAGGTTGTTATTGATGACCAGAACTAGCAGGATGTTGCCCTCTGTTTTGTTGAATATTACATGGAAAAGTAACAAAGGGTGCAGAGAAGTTAGATCCAGATGATCTACACTCTCTTGCAAAGTTCCCAAGCCTATGGCATTTGTGACACCTCAACTTACTCTTGTCAAAACCAACTTTGGTTTTGCCAGAGAGTCCAGGGAATTTCCTACCAGTTCTCTTGTAGAACTTCTAAGATCTGATATTAATCAAGGCCATTTGGCTCAGAATATCCATCTCTTCTAAGTCATCATGAGCTATACTTTTCAAATCATCCATAATGAAGCACAAATTGTCACTATTACAGCCTGACTGACTATCAACACTTACAAATGCATGATGAGAACTGTTTGAAGAGAAATCTATATGCACATCATAATTACTTTCTGATGCAGCATATTCTGACTCATGACCGACCAAGGCAGTGTTCCCTGGTATAAAGTCTTCAGTGAGCTTGCCTGATGATGCCAGTTTCCTTTTCTGCTCTATCTCTCTTTCAAATGTAAGCAGTTTCCCATGAAGTTGGGTGAGAGGTAGGCTATCCAGATTTGCATTAGAGCGTAGGACAATTGTATATGTGTCCCATCTCTCAGGCAGTGATCTGAGGAATCTGTGGTTCATCAGGCTATTAGTGTATTCATGTTTGACCATTTTCAGCTTAGAGATAAAAACATGAAAAATGCTCAAACTGTTGAGTCAGAGTCTCACCCTTCCTATGAGCAAATGTCTCATATTGTTGGGCAAGTATTTCCCTATTGTTTGCTAAGACCTCATGAGTACCACCAAATTGTTCTTTCAGTGCCTTCCAGAGATCATGAGCAGTTTCATGATGCATAAGACCATAATAGATTTCATTAGGCGGTGCCATGGCCAAAATTCCATGAGCTTTAGCGTCTATCTCAAACAATTTACGATCTTCATCAGAATATTGTTCCTTCTTCTTCGGAACCATTTGGTTGGTTTCCGGATTGTTCACCATAAGCTTATGTGGACCATGAACCACAGATGTCCAACAACCTGAATTGCTAACAAACAGGTGATGGAGCATTCTTTGTTGCCATATGTTATACTCAGTCCTAACGAGCATCGGAGGCTTGGTTGAGGAACCGGTATTGTGAGGATCATTAGAAGGAGTAGTCATAATCAGAATTCAGACAAATTCAAGGTAAACAAAGTAAATCTAGCTCAAAACCTCTTAGAACCTCAAACAAAATAGCCAGAAGCAGAAGAAACTCAATCTCTATAACAGATTCTTGCAAATTTTCTAAATCGATCAAACGTAGATAGCAAAAGAACAGTTTAATTGATCAATTGTTAAGTCGATCAATGATTAACCTACTCTGATACCATTTGTTAGGATCACAGTATCTAGTTTGATCAATTAGATTTGATTTGCAGCGGAATGAGCACACAAATTAACAAATTTAAACAAGAACACATGAAATTTATCAATGAAACAGTGTTTGTTATAGAGAGAGAAAAACTGCCAAAAGGAATATATTCATTCAATCCACGCTTTGGCTCGGCTTATCCCACGGTTACAATTAGGTCATCTTTCCTTATATAAGGAAAGCTGACGTCAGCTGATGTCACTTGACAATGACATCTAACTATTATTTAACTACTGGAAGTTAACACAACTACTGAAGATGTCAAACAGCTGACATCTTCTGACAAAAACACCAAGTGTTAACTATCACTACAACTACTGAAAACAAACTACTGAAACAACAACGACCGAAGACATGCTCTTCAGTCATTTTACAAGTACTGAAATAGAAAATAAAAATACTGAAAAGAAACCATCACAACAACTGAAGAATGCTTCTTCAGCTGTTGTGACAAACTCTGAAAGCTTCAGTACTTGGACTTCTTGAACCTCAGTTGTTGTCATCAGCTGATGTCTTCAGTCTTTGTACTTCAGTTGTTGATCTTCAGTTCTTTAGTCTTCAGCTATTGATCTTCAGACTTTGGTCTTCAGCAGTTGAAGTCTTCAGTACTTTAGTCTTCAGCTGTTAATATTCAGACTTTGTCAAACAGCTGATCAAGTCTTCAGCAGTTGTTGTGATGTCTTGTGGGACTTAAAGGTTTTTCTGATCTGGCTCATTGGTTCTTTTGGTCCAACACACTGCCTGCTTGCAGTTACCGCACATGGATGTATTTGGTCCTGTGAGAGTGATGAGCATGGCAAAGAAGAAATACCGTCTGGTAATTGTGGATGATTACTCCAGATTTGTATCGACTTTCTTCTTGCATTCAAAGGATGAGGTTGCTCAGACGATTATAAACCTTGTGTTGTATGTTGAGAAGCACTATTCTCTATCAGTCAAGTGTAGAAGGAGTGATAATGGAACTTAATTCAGAAACCATACACTTGATGATTTTTATTGATCAAAAGGAATCAAGAGGCAATTTAGCATCCCAAGGACTCCAGAACAAAATGGAGTAGCGGAGAGAAAGAACGGGACCCTAATTGAAGCTGCAAGGTCTATGTTGACTGACTCTGGATTGCCATTGACCTTTTGGGCTAAAGCTGTTAACACAGCTTGCTATGTGCAGAATAGAGCCTTAGTAAATCAGAGGTTGATGAAGACTCCATATGAAGTTCTACATCATTTGGCTCCTTTGATTTCATTTTTCGGAGCCTTTGGGTGTCCTTGTTTCATTCTCAACACAAAGGATCAACTCCACAAATTTGATCCTAAGGTGGATGCAGGGTATTTTGTAGGTTATTTATCCACATGCAAGGCTTACAGAGTCTTCAAGTGCAGAACAAAGTTAGTTGAAGAAACCTTGCATGTGAAATTCAATGAATCTCCTAAGGATAAAATTCCACAAAACCCTATGGAGTTGTTTGATCTGGACATACTACAATATGTTCCTTATCAACCTCCAGATGTTATAGATCTTGTGGATAAATCATCTTCTGCAGCAAGTCTTCCACGTGGTGGTACTGAAGATGATGATGATATCAGTACTCACCTTTTCAAGTTTAGTGACCAACTGCCTGAGTCCACTAAACTTGATGTTCATGTAGCTTCAGCAGCTCCAACCATAACAAATGCTGATGAGATTTCTGACTCTTCTACATCATTTGATTTGCAATCTCATACTTGGTTTCCAGAGTCTGGATCAACATCTGCTACTGCTGAACCTGCAACAAACACTTGCACTCATCTTATAGTGTACCAAGAGCTGAAGAATCACCCCATGTCTCAAATCATTGGTGATATCAATGCTGGTGTCCCAACTAGAAGTCAATTGTCCAACTTCTGCTTCTATGCTCTCTTCATGAGTCAGCTAGAGCCAAAGAACTATCATGTTGCTTTAAGAGACAATGGATGGGTTGAAGCCATGCAGATTGAGCTACTTCGGTTCAAAAATCAGCAAGTGTGGGAACTGGTTCCTCTACCCCCAGGTAAGTGTGCAATAGGCATAAATGGGTGTTTAGGAATAAAACTGATGAAAATGGGCTTACTGTCAAGAACAAGGCTAGAGTGGTTGTACAAGGGTTTTCACAAGAAGAAGGTATTGATTATGATGAAACCTTTGCCCCTATAGCCAGACTAGTGGCAATTAGATTGTTCTTAGCTTATGCTGCATTCCACAATCTTAAAGTTTTTCAAATGGATGTCAAAAGTGCATTTTTATATGGTAAAATAAAAGAAGAGGTTTATGTGTGTCAACCACCAGGTTTTGAGGACAATAAACATCCCGATTTGGTATATCGACTTGATAAGGCTCTTTATGGGTTGAAGTAAGCTCCTAGAGCCTGGTATGAAACACTTTCTAATTTTCTCCTTAAAAGTAATTTCACTAGAGGCTCCATAGATAAAACTTTGTTTATAAAGAAAGTGGATCAGCATTAGCTACTTGTTCAAATTTATGTTGATGATATTATTTTTGCATCCTCTGATCCCCAGGTGTGTGATGAGTTTAGAAGTTTAATGAAGCAAAAGTTTGAAATGAGTGCAATGGGAGAATTACAGTTCTTTCTAGGCTTGCAACTCAAACAAAAGGCTGATGGAACCTTCATTAATCAGACAAAATATACAAAAAATCTTTTGAATAAGTTTGATTTACAAAACTGTAAGCCCTGTTCTACTCCCATGTGCAACACCACATAACTAGATGCAGATCAGAAAGGTAAAGCTGTTGATGAAACACTTTACACATGTATGATTGGTTCCTTGATGTACTTAACAGCTTCTAGACCAGATATTATGTTTGCAACGTGTGTTTGTGCTAGATTTTAGGCTGCTCCTAAAGAGTCTCATTTGATTGCAGTCAAGAGGATCTTTAGATATCTGCAAGGTACACAATCTCTAGGTCTTTGGTATTCCACTGGACACTCATGAATATTAGTTGCTTTTTCTGACAGTGACTATGCAGGGTGTAGGTTAACCAGAAAGTCAACTTCTGGTGGATGTCAATTCCTAGGCAACTGTTTGATTTCTTGGCAGAGTAAGACACAAACATCTGTTGCTACATCCACTGCTGAAGCAGAGTACATTGCTGCTGCAAGTTGTACATCTCAGGTACTCTTGCTTCAAAACCAATTATTGGATTATGGCATTACAGAGACTAAGACTCCATTATTAATGGATAGTGCTTCAGCTCTGTGTATTGTCAAGAATCCAGTCCAGCACTCAAGGACCAAACATATAGAGATCAGACACCATTTTATTAGGGATTGTTTTTAAAAAGGTCTGATTGATCCAAAGTTTGTGCCTAGTGCTGATGAGCTTGCAGATATATTTACTAAGCCTTTGGATAGTTCAACTTTCCAAAACCTTGTGTTAAGGCTTGATATGCTGCAGCTAGAATAAGTGATAACTACTGACGATCATAGTAAACAAGTACTGATGATCATTAGTAAACATGTCACAAATATGTACTAATTCTGTTAAACGAAACTGATGCAGTTACAACTAGCGATGTAGCTATAACTCCTCATGTCAGTAAAAACAGATAAGTACTGATGTCCTATGAAACAACTGAAATCAGCTAAAAAGTCTGATGAGTAAGTGTTGAGGACGGTATGAAACAGCTGAAAAGCTAAAAATTGACGAAATCTACTAATGAGAATTTTCACTTCAGTCGTTTACACAAACGGCTGGTTCACTCTAAACAGCTAATGACAAAACCATCTCTTCAGTAGTTTCACAACTACTAATGACTAATACCAAGTCCTCAGTTGTTTACAATAGCTGAAGACAAAACCAAGGTTTTCAGTAGTTTCACAACTACTGATGACTAAAACCAAGTCTTCAGCTGTTTTCAAACGTCTGATAGTTAAAACCACATCTTCAGTTGTTTTCATAACAACTGATGCCAACACCAACACTTTCAGTCATTTTCCTTTCAGCCTTTTCTTAACCTATAAATACCTGCACTTATAGACAAACGTTTCATTAGCCGTTTTCAAACCTCTCTCTCTCAACAATGGCGACCATGAAACTCAAACCCCGACACTAATGTGTTGCCTACCTTTCGAAATCGATCTTTTGGAACAAGTTTGACACTGCCATCGATCTTATGGTGGATTCCCCATACAGAACAACCTTTCTTCTAAATCCTACCATATATCCTGACTCCTTATCCCAGTTCTGGACCAACGTCTCTGGAATAACTGGTGAGAATGATAGACAAATCACTCTCCAGTCTTTGGCGAACCAAAAACAGGTGCTCATCACCCCTGACATCATTCGCCAAACCCTAAATTTGCATGATGGCACCTATCCTAAAGACCACCCGAAAGGCATAACTGATATGTCTTTTATCCATAACGGGTATGAAGGCGACATAAGTGCTACAACTATACTTAAAAAGCACTTCCATGATGCTGAACGACTTATCTTTCATATGGTGAATGTCTGCTTTGCATCAAAGACATCTTCTTGGGATCAGATGTCTTCCCAATGGCAACAGGTATTGTTCTCTATCCTGGAACGCCAAAATCTAAATATTTCGGAGATAGTGTTCATGGAACTAAAGGATCTGGCTCAGAAACCTGTGGCAAATAGATGGATACTTTATCACAGGTTTCTGATGGCCATATTTTGAATCAATTACAATCTGATGGCCTTGTTGGTCTTGGAGTCCCTGCTCCAGCTGTTTTAGCTGAGGTATACTCCTGACATAACTTAGACCCTACTCTTAAAGGGGCTGCCCGGATGCTAAAACCAAGCAGAGGGAACCCACAGCCTCCACTTCCAGATCCAAAGTCCCCACCAAACCCAAATCCAAAAAGCCCAAAAAGGCTACTCAGGGAGATGAGTCCCCTGAGGATGCCCCTGTACCATAAACACACGAAATACATACTGGTTATAATAGGAAATACATACTGGTTATAACCCCTCAGTTATGTCCAAGACTCACCTGCTGAAGCCACACAGGTATCCTCTGAACAGGATCCTGTTGCAAACACAATTGGGGATCCCACATTTCTGGAACCTCTCTCAATTGAGAGGGTTACCATTGAAGAGCACCTCTCTCCCCGGGTGCATTCTGCTTCAGACCAATCTCCACATGCAACCGCCCCTCAAAGCCCAACACTGATCATTGCTAAAGTGCTGAGTCAGTTGCATTCCTCACCCCCTCCCCAGAAACCACTTATCACTGGGAATACCTCAACTATTGAGGGGGAGGACCAAAATGCTTCTCATAACCCACACACATGGGTTACACTGTTCACTCTCCAAGTGTAGAAATGGAGAATAGAACATCTGGTAAGGCTGGCACTTCTACTGATTCAGCAAATGATTAGGATGATGTTGGTAACATCCATAAGACCTTACCAGAGGCAACTGCCAATGAAGGAAACAGTCCTGAGGCAGGAAGTCCCCAGTACTTAGAACAAGGGGCACATGCTTTTACTACTCTACAGTCAGAGCATGTACATCCTAATTCCATCAGGAGGTCAGGTGATTCAGCATAAACTGATGATGACCTGGGCTTTTTCTATGATGTATTAGCCCATAATACCATCCTTGAGACTGAGGTGAGCAGACTCAAAGAGTTGTTAGCCAAAATGTCTCAGGATCAATGTCCATCTACCTCACAAACCCCACAGATGGCACCTTCAATGAAGGTTCCCCAATCACTGAGCCAATACACATAACTGAGCCACCAACCACTGCTTTTGGCACCACCTCTCAGGGACAGAACCCCTCTGAGCAGATGGTTGCTATCTTTCAAAACTCCTTACCTCTCATCACTCCCATCATCACTGACATAGTGCATAAAGCCATTGATGAGAGGATATCCTCAAATCTACAAACCCTCATTGATGATGCCGTTCACAAATCTCTTTCTGCCTTTCAAACCCCTGATTCCAATGCAGCCAAAAAGGGGGAGACTTTCAAGTCTAAGGCAGTGAAAGAAAAGAAAAGAAAAAGAGTTGATGATGAGAAAGAACATGCAAAAGAGAAGGAGGTGGAGAAAAAACTGATCTCAGAATAGCTGATCACATATAAAAGAAAGAAAAGTGCTGAGTCAAAAGCTGATGAAGATAAATCCTTAGAAGATCTTGTCAAAGATGCTGATGAAGCTCACAGTAGATCCATGGATAAAATTATAGATCAGCTCTTTCGACAAGGTCATGACACAGCTACACTAGACACTGAGATCAGAAGGCTGGAAATAGAAGAGATTCAAACTAGATGGGCCGGTTATAGTGTGTGGAAAGGGAAAGATTGGAGATAATGATCAGATTCATTGCCAAATACCTTGAAGATCATTGATAGAGATAAAGGCCTGGTCCAGAGACAGTATCCTAGAGATAACCAAGAAGATCTGCTCTGCTGGAGGCTATAATAAGGGGTTGATAATTGAAGCACTAGATGAAACAGGTGCAGGGAAGAGAACTGAAATGGCAAAGCTCTCTAAAGCCAAACTCACCACCAAAATGCTAAGTCAATCTTTTCACAGTCCCACTCAAACACAACCTTTATCTCTAAAATCTCCCAAATCTATCCCTAAACCAAAGCCACCCACAACTCAACCCACAAAACCAATCCCTTTACCCAAAAAACCACCTCAAACCTTACCCAGTGATACACCCAGAAGAGGAGAAGGGTGTTGAGGGTAGAAGAAGATGAAGAAGAGGATGATGATGATGATAGTCTGCCAATTTCTGGTGTTCTCAAACTCAAATCACCTGAGCATAGAAGTCAACAAGTGATTACTCCTGACTTGCAAATGCAGATGGTGAAGGTAAAGAATGAAGAAGCAGAACAATAGAAACAGCATGATGAGAAGTTTCTCAAGATGGTTGATAAGGATTTCCCTCAGTCCTCATCCATTCAAGAAATGAAGAAACAGGCTTTGAGGTTGTACACTCTTAGACATACCTTTCAACATCAAAAAGAAAGAGTGCGGATCTGGCCAGACCCCAGGGTAAGTTCTAGAATTCATAAGAAGAATATACCAAGTAGATATCATGGCCAAGTGAAGAAGACCTTGAATGCTGCAATTACATTGGCCATGGTAGTCTCACCTTGGGAAATCATTGAAGAATTCAAGAGAGCTCACAAATCCAAGACAACCCCTCAATCTATTCTTGAGAACAAAATGATCAAGAAGGGGTTGTATACAAAAGACTTAAAGATCTTCACAAGAGTGAACTCCAGTTGTTGCTTGAAGGCTCTCACCCTGATGAATTTGCTTATAGAGAGATAACAACTGTGGAGTTGAAAAATGGAAAGACAGTGAGATACCTGTCTGAATATTATGGCCCAGAGTTCTTCTTCAAAGGAGAAGCAGAAGAACTCACCAAAGAGGAACAAGTTGTTCTCCTTGAGGCCTATGCTAGTGAGTCTTGTAGACTCATTCACGGGAATTAGGTTTCATGGTTGGGATAAGACTCTGTGTTCAGTTTCCCCAAAACAGAGTTCCCTTCCATACTTAGCCAATCAAATGATTAGAAACCTTTTCCCGGCCTGTGCTTAACTGATTACCTCTGAAGCTGATCAAGAGGGTGTTTCTGCCAAGAATAAGTGGGATCATCAATAAGTTTAGAGGTTTTGGCTGCATTGGTTCAGTGGGAGTTTATTGGACCAAAAGAACCAATGAGCCTGATCAGAAAAACCTCTAAGTCCCACAGACATTTCAATTGCTGAAGAAGATCACAAGTTCTGAAGACAAAGTCTAAAGACAAGAACTAGAGACTACTACTGAAGACAAAGTCTGAAAGTAAAGAACTGAAGACAAAGTCTGAAGCTATCAGCTGAAGACAAGTCTGAAAGTAAAAGTCTGAAGATTAAAGACTGAAGACAAATATTGAAGACCAAACTGATCAGTAGTTGTCACAACAGCTGAAGTTATAAACTTCAGTAGTTGTCACAACAACTGAAGTTATAAACTTTAGTAGTTGTCACAACAGTTGAAGTTATAAACTTCTGTAGTTGTGATGGTTTCCTTTCACTACTTGTAATTTACTTTTCAGTAGTTATAGTTTGAGTACTTTAGTTTCAGTAGTTTTATGTTTTTGTACTTAAGCATTCTCTGAGATGTAATCATTAGTTGAGAACATTCTCAGTAGTTTGCATAGTTTCAGCAGTTTGAATAATTATGTTAGATGTCACTATCAAGTGACATGAGCAGACGTCACATATCCTATATAAGGAATGTTGACCTAATTGTAATGTTGGACATTGAGCCACCACGAAAGCATATGAATGAAATATCTCTTTTGCATAATACTCTTTTTCTATAACCATTTACTGTTACATTGAATATCAATAGTGTTCTTGTGAATTGTTTAATTGGTTGTTCGTACTCCGCTGCAATACTCTCTAATTAATCAAACATAGATCACTTATCCTAACAGATATTTAGGTATGTATTTATTGCCTATGTTATGTTTATGTACGTTGTCTTTATGCTCCTAATTACGTATTTCCGTGGCTTTGTATGGTATCTTATTATCAATAAACGTAAAGTATTATGTAATGTGTAAGGATTCCAACAAGTCTGATGCACGCAAAAACATTCAAAGCATCCAAAGTCTCTCTACATGAATGCACTGAAGTACTTAAGTAGAAATGCTTCGGAAGTTTTACACCTCTCACAAGAAAATATTCTTAGTGTAAAATCTTCCAAACCCAAGAATAGTATCTTACAAAGCCGAATATGAAGTCTTCGGAAACCATGTTTATGAAGATAGATTTCTTCGAAGACTTTTATGTACATGCTATTATCTGATGTACTTTTCCCTAATGCTAGACCACCTTTCCGCTGCAACTTTGTTTGACTAACCAAGTTTCACAAGTTGTTAAAAGGTCCATGCTTTTGGAAAACTATACATTGAGGTCTGTAGTTTGAGCTTTCTACTTTATGTACTTTATCTTTTTTGTAATAATGCAGGATCGTTTAAGGTTTGAACACAATTACAACACAACAACACAATTATGAGATTATCTAAACTCTAATCAAACAGTAAACTGGGTTAACCAAAAGTGATACAAAGAACACAAGTAAAGCAAGAGACAGAACAGGAGAATATGGTTTTCAAGGATGCAGTATATTGCCTTCTCAAGTTCTTTTACAAGTGTTACAAAGTATGTTAAACAAACAAGAAACTTGAAATACTTATACTACAACCTACAGCCGGCTATACTATGAAAGCCAGCTGGTTACAATTGACTAGACACTAACAAAATCAATTGTAGAATCAAAAGGCATATCTGCCTTTTGACCTTGTGACTATGACATGCCATAGCTCACATCCTTATACATTACAAAAAGGATAAAGTACATAAAGTGGAAAGTTTCAGACTCAAGACCTCAATGTACAGTTACCAAAAGCATGGACCTTTTCACCAACTCTTGTAAGTTGGTGACTTATCTGAGACGCAGCGGAAAAGGTGCTTTATGGAACAGTACATGAGATAAAGCATGTGTACTAAAAGTCTTCGGAAGAAATCTATCTTCATAGGGTGAAGCTTCGGAAGACTTTGTCTCTTGAAGCTTCGGAAGACTTCATGTTTGGCTTCGGAAGATATTGGTCTTGACTTCGGAAGATTTTACACTTAGAATCTTTTCTAATGTATTGTGTAAAACTTCCGAAGCATTCTTCACTTCAGTACTTAGTGCATGTTGCTGAGACACTTTGGATGTTTTGGGTTGCATCAGACTTAAGGAATCCTTACAAATAAATTAGGAGTTGAGCTATAGCATATCATAGTCACAAGTCTAAAGTCCAAATCATCCTATTATCAAGAATAAGGCTGATAAGTTGTGGATCACTACTATACAACATGAACCATTAAGATCCAAAGATAGTTCTAACCCACAAAAATTGCCACATCATGTGAGAAGATGAAGATGGAAAGTGAAAGTGATCAAGTTTAGCCTTGTTCACAAAAGGGGACAACTAGAAGGAAGAAAATGGATTGTGTTTTGTGTGGGAGTACCTTTCATCTTGATAAGGATTGTATTTACAATCCAAAAAGGACTCTTCACATTACAAAGAAAGAAACTTCTAAGAGTCTGGAGAAGAACAAGAAAGCTTCCGAAGGAAAATCTCTTTCCTTCAGAAACTCTAAAATGAAGAAGAAGACAAGTTGAAACATGCATTCGGAAGAAACTTTGGTCTCGAAAGAAAGAAATATTTCTGAAGTCCTGAAGCCTATTGTAGTGAAAAGATCTTCTGAATGCCCAGTCATCAAAATTTCCAAAGGACAAGTCTAATTTCCAAAGGTGGTGCGGAAGTCAAAGAAAGAGCAAGTGGCCGGAAGTTCTTCTTCAACTTCCGCAAATGATCCTTCCGGCATGACTATAGGATCAATTACTATTGCATTGTCTTCAACTTCTTTTGATAAGCCCAACACCAATGAGGCTTGGGTTTCCAAATGTAACTAACCAACTCTTTTAAGCAGGAACAACTCCACACAAACAAAACTATATGGATCATTGATAGTGGTTGTTCCAGGCACATGGCAAGCAATAGGTCACTACTCCAAAAGATTAAAATAATTGACGGCGAAGTAGTTGCTTTTAGAGGAGATGCTGGAGGTTACATTATAGGAAGGGGCAAGGTCATAAATGTTAAGCTCAGCATTTAAAGGGTAAATTTTTCAAGGAGGTTGGACACAATTTTTTGAGTGTATCCTAATTTTGTGATCAGAGTCATAACATGCTCTTTACTACACATGAGTGCATTATTCTCAAGCCTGGGGTGGTCATTCCTCATGAGCATATCCTGCTGAGAGCCCCTAGGAGAGGAAACATGTACAAAATGGATTTGCAAGAAAGATCTCCCTCAGGAGAAGTTTCATGCTTTCTATCTAAAGCAAATAGTGATGAGTCTTTCCTATGGCATAAAAGAATGTTCCATGTAAACTTTAAAAACATGAAAAAGCTTATTAAGAATTATTTGGTAACTAGAATGCGAAAGAAATAGTTTATAAGTGATGACCATTGTGTGGCATGCCTGAAAGGGAAGCAACACAAGGTATCTCACAAGCAAAGAGAAGGAAACTCCATCACTACTCCCTTACACTTGTTACATACGGATCCCTTTGGCCCCACTAGTGTAATAAGTCTAGGAAGGACCTTTTACTCTTTAGTGATCACAAAGGACATTACAAGATTCACTTGGGTCTTCTTTTTTAGAACTAAGGAGGAGACTCCTGAGATTCTGAAGAATTTCATCTTAAATATTGAGAATCAATGTGATCACAAGGTCAAAACCATAAGATGTGATCAAGGAACTTAATTCAAGAATCAAATCCTCGATACATTTTGTGATGAAAAGGGTATTACAAGAAAATATAGTGCTCCCAAGACTACTCAGCAAAATGGTGTTGCTGAGAGGAGAAACATGACACTTATTGAAGCTACAGGGACTATGTTTTCTGACTCTCAACTACCCATCACCTTCTAGGCTGAGGTAGTCAATACTGTCTGCTATGTGCGAAATAGAGTTTTAGTGGTTAAGACTCATGGTAAGACTCCTTATAAAATTTGGCATAGGACGAAACCTTTCATCGATTTTCTCAGGTCATTTTGATGTCCTTGCACATCAAATTGTCAAGTTTGCTGAGAAATTAGATGATGGAAAATTCATTAGACATTCTTCCCAAGCTAAGGCTTATATAGTATATAGTATCAGAACTAGAGTAGTTAAAGAGTCAACCAATGTGACTTTCAATGAGCACACTCCTAGTGTGAAAGGTTCTAGTCCTTATTGGCTATTTGATCTTCATTTAGTTACCAACTCTATTGACAAATCTTGTGAGCATGTTTTAGGGTCTATAGACATATTACCTACATGTGATCCTCATCCATGATTTGAGCTATGAATACCTTCAAGTTACACATCATGAGCTATAGTGGTAACAAATCTTGCAAATGATGCTTCTAACAGCACATGAATGACAAATCATGTAGATGCTTTTAGAGTGCCTTCATATTCCACCTTAGAGGCACACAACTCAGAAGAAGGAACTTCAAATGTTGGAGAACATGGTGGTGGTGACAGTGATCAAGAATTTCTTGATGCTGATAATCACTCCATTGATGAAAAGATCAATGATGACACACACTCATTGGATCAAGTAAATCTTGATAAGTGTGCTGATGTTGGGGGTGAATCCTCATTCCCAGATCAGAAATTTCTCAAATTTAGTTCTATCTAAGCAAGTTGTTGCTATCCCTCAACTAAGGATCCACAAGTCTCACCCTTCCATAAACATCATTAGAGATGTTGATACAGGGGTATGAACAAGAGGACAAACCCATGATGCAAATGTTTTTCTGCCCTCTTGTTTCTTCTCCTAGATAGAGCCAAAGAAAAATGATGAGGTTCTAAAGGAGGGAAGTTGGGTTAAAACTATGCAAGAGGAGTTGCTTCAATTCAAATGGCAAAAGGTTTGGAACCTATGTCCTCTTCCTCATGGGAAGACTACAAAAGGAACCAAATGGGTGTTTAGGAATAATATGGATGATAGAGGACTTGTCATCAAGAACAAGGCTAGACTAGTTATTCAAGGATATACTCAAGAAGAAGGAATTGACTAAACATATGTCTTTGCTCCTATAGTAAGACTTGAAGATATCAGGATATTCCTAGCTTTTGTTGCATCCAAGAACTTTAAGGTTTACCAGCTTGATGGTAAGTGTGCTTTTCTTTATGAAGTGATTGATGAAGAGGTGTATGTCAAACAACCACCTGGGTTTGCAGATCCCGATTATCCTGATTATATCTAGAAGCTTGATAAGGCTCTTTATGGGCTGCACCAAGCACGAACGAAGTGGTATGAGACTCTATCACAGTTATCTTTGTCAGCATGGCTACAAGAGGGGTATGATTGATGGAACTCTCTTCATTAAAGGAACATGAGATGACATTTTGGTAGTCCAAGTATATGTGGATGACAGTATCTTCGGGTCAAGTAATTTAAAGCACTGTAAAGCCGTTGAAAAGCTGATGAAAGACAAGTTTTAAATGAGTGCCTTGGGGGAACTCAATATCTTTCTAGGAGTTCAAGTGAAGCAAGTTGACAATGGCATCTTCATAAATCAGTCAAAGTATGTTCAAGACATACTTAAAAGATTCAGCATGACTAATTGTAAGGTTGCTAAGACACCCATAGCCAGAAACCACTCCCTCGGACATAATCTTGATGGAGAGTGTTTTGAGCATCTCTTTAGGGCGATGATTGGGTCTCTTATGTACGTCACATCTAACAGGACTGATATCATCTTTGATACTTGCATCTGTGCAAGATATCAAGCCAACCCCAAGATGTCACACCTAATCACTGTCACAAGAATTTTAAGATCTCTCAAACGTGCTCTATCACTGGGCTTTTGGTATACAATAAAGTGTGACTTTAATCTATATGCCTATACAGATAGTGACTATGGTGGCTGCAATATGACTGCAAAGTCTACATGAGAGGGATGTCAATTTCTTGTTGGAAGAATAGTCTCCTTGCAAAGTAAGAAACAATCCAATGTATCTGCATCAACTACTGAGGCTAAATACATTCTTGCTGCAAGCTGTTGTACTCAAGTACTTTGGATTCAAAATCAGATGTTGGACTATGTATTCATCTTCAATGAGATTCCCATCCACATAGACAAAAATAGTGTTATCTCAATAATAGAAAATTATGTGCAGCACTCAAGGACAAAGCACATCAATATTAGGTTTCATTTGATTAATGATAACTTTGAAACATGATTAATCAAACTAGTCAAGGTTAACTCAAATGAAAAATACACTAATCTGTTCACCAAAGCTTTTGATAAACAAAGATTCAAGTATCTTATATTAGCGATTAGGATGATTAACTTTGAGTAGCTTTTCTTAAAACTTAATCATATTATTTCTAAAACCTATGTGTCCTAAGTTGTCTATTTTATCACCTTCATAAGCTCTTCTTTTCTCTAGATGAAAATCTTTTTAAAAGAACTTTCCTTAGATTTTTGAAAATCTTAATAAATCCTTCGGAAGACATACTTTTATCTTTGGAAGAAACTTATGCTTTTAAAACAAATAACTGGCTAAGAAAATTGCCTTCAAAAAAAATGTCTGAAATCTCTTCCGAAACATACATTTTCTCTTAAGTACTTATATGTATTCAAGGAAAATTTTCCTCTAAAGCAAATTAACTCTTGAAACCTTTGTTCTTTTTAAAAAAACATCCAAGTCTTAGTTCTTTTCCGAAGCAAAATTTTCAAAACTCTTAGGAAATTTCATCCGAACACAATTTACCTTTGGAAGCTTTTTTGACTTCGAAGAAAACTATTTTTTGAGCAAAAGGCAAACTACTTTTTCAAAGGTGGACCAATATCTTGAATTTAAAGTTCATCATCTTTCATTAACTTTGTCTTTCCTTTTCACATATAGACCCAACAGTTTCCCCCTCCTTCTATCATCTTCATCTTTCCTCCACACCTAAATTCCCAAAATTCTCTCTTCAACTGCCTTTGTTTTTCCTTTACTTCATCCTTAAGTTTTCTCAAACGGCCAAACTTAACAAAAGAAATGAACCTGATTTCTCCATGCAACTTCACACGCAACACAATCAAGTTGCTTTGTTGACCTCTAAGAAAGATGATAGTTTCTCAGAGGTTTGTCATTTTCTGGCTTTGTTCTCTATGAGGATCATATACTTGATTTCTACAAAACATTTCAAGATGTTATTCTAGAAGGGGAGAAGACACTGTCTGCTACAATGCAGGGGAGGACAATCTTCATCACTCCAACCGTCATAAACACTCATTTTCAGCTAGATGATGAGGAAGGTGAGTTGTCCTTCCCAAGAAAACTGTAAATCATTCTTTTGAGTAGATGAGCTATGAGGGAGATTTCTTTGTAAAGACCTTGAGGAAAAGGAAGGTCTCATCTCAATGGAAATATCTGCTTCATATGGTTATCCATAGCTTGTCCAACAAGCATGGAGTGTGGGACCAGATTCTTGAAGATCCCTCCTTCATAGTAGATAGAATGGTTTTGGGTCAAGTTCATTACTCTCAGCTTGTTTATACAATTTACTTGCTAACTTGGACTCCTTAGAATATTACATGTTTCCTAGATATGTTCAACATATTCTCAACCGTGAACTGTGCTCACAGTTGAGGGAAATAGATAATATTATTAAATTGGGACAAATGAAGCCCGAAATTTTTAAGATCTTGAAGAAGCCAATTATTGGCTTCTATAGGGTAGGAACAACTTTGGTTCCAAAAATGTTAGACCTCAATGCTCAAGCTGACAACTTGGTGACACAAGCCAGTGGTGAACCCACACCTTCTACTTCTCAACCACTTAAAAGACCATCACAAATCACACTCACCTACCAAAGAAGATCTAAAAGAACCCCTACACAAGCTACTAAGGTTGTGCAGGTCTCTATATCACTATCCACACAGGAAGAAATGAAAACTAGAGCTCCAACTTCTCCTATGTAGCAAACCATTCTGATCACTTCAACTATCAATCCTGAGGTTCCTCATGCTAAAAGTGATGAGCTCATAAGCCCAACATTATTAAGCCTTCACTCTAAGTCTCTACACGCAGATGAACAACCTTCAGGGGATAGCTACCATCCCCGGCCTTTAGACCTAAACCAACCAATTCCCAACCTTGACTTATATACTCATGAAGATTTAAGTTTCAGTGAGTACTATGGGCATGTTTGGTTACGTCTGACCAAACTCAGTCGAACGTGCAAGTCTGACTCGGTTAGATGTGGCTTGTTTGGTTGTGTACGTCTTACAAGAGAAGAGGTCTGACCGAACCCCTTATTCGGTCAGACTTGAACCAACGTCTGACTCGGTTTCGCGGTGACGGAGAGGGTGGCGGTCGGCCGACGGGGGCGATGGTCAGTGCAGTCTGTGACGGAGAGGGTGGTGGTTGGCGACGGGATGGTGGTCAGATGTGAACCCCTTTGCCACCTCCTTGTTGGCATCACTTTCTGCATCTCCGATTCCGTCCACCTCTTTTTCACTTCGTCTACTTTGTTGTCGCCAGCGACCTTCGTGTGTGTGGCGGTGAAGGGTGGTTCTTCCAACCATAGCTAGCTTATTGGGGATGTGTTTGAACCCTTCAACAAGTTGAGGAAAGAACTCAACAGTCTTTTTCCCTTGAATTGAAGGGTTTGAGTTGGTAGATGGGGTTGTTTTAAAGTGGTAAGGATTTGGGGGTTTTTATATTGGTTCAACCCTTATTCAATCAGATGTTACCAAACAACCCCTCTGAGTCTCTCTACTCCTCCCCTACTCAAAGAGAGATGAGTGCTCTTGAATCACCTATGTCTAGCCCACATTAGTCACCTATCACTAAGGTGGACACTTCTGAACCTGGTTAGGATATCCATATGGAAGAGGCTCTCACTTCAGCAAGTGATTACATCATTAAGATCTTAACCATGGCAACTCAGCCCATTAACATTTCAACTTAAGTTTCCATTAAGTAGTGGAAACCCAATAGCCAAGAACTTTATGTTGGTGGTGACAGAGAAAACTTTGGTCCAATTCTCTCATCCTATGATTCTTCTGACGAAGATGGGGGAATCTGCAGCTAAAATTGCAAAAAACAATCCAAAACATGCACCTATCTAGTCTCCAAGGTTAGTCATCTTGAATCTCAAGTCACTACCATGCAAGATAAGGTAAATGATCAGCAACATGAGATATATTATTTTAATGAAAAACTAGTTGGGAGACATTTAAGTAGAGCTCAACCAAGAACACAAGAACCTATTAATGTGGTTGATCTAACCTCTAGCTCACCTATGCATGTGGGTGATTCTACCAAAAAATGGGAGAAAGTCATCACAGACACAGAACCTAGGAGTTCTTCATAGAGCATGGATATTAAGGACTCACCATCTTCATTTGCAACTGTCCATACTCAGTAACTTCCTCAATTTCACATTGATGTGGACTCAATAGACTCCTTCATTCAGAGTCTTTTTAAGGAAGGTATGCTAAGGGTAGTATCATCTCCACCTGAAGGAACTTCTAATTACATCATATGGTGGACGTATGATACAAACAGAAGAGCCCTTATTCTTCAATGAGTTCAAGGGCAACAAGAACTCTTTATTTTTTGGACTTGAAATAGTATGAAGTCCTTGACCTAATCAATATGTCTCTTCTTAATCCAAGCCAATCTAGACAAGCTGATAGGATGGCACAAAGGATTCAAAATAGAATTACTGAAGAGTTTAGTCTCGGAAGAAGACAGTGGCAATTAGGTGATACTATTAGTCAACTGGATGTTGAGGCAGACCCTAAGATTAGCTTCGAAGGGGAAACCTTGACTAAAGGCCTAGTGGTAGAGGAATGAAGGCCAAAGCTCTCTCCACCTTAAGTCACAAAGGTTTGTGAGTGACAAAGGGAAAAGAAAAATGACTTCTGAGGAGATTGAAGAAGAGGAAAGAGAGAGGAAGATGAAACTAAAGGGAAAAGTTCATCTGGGTCTGCAGGATTCATGGAAGCTACAATTAGGGCTGCCCACAAACCAAATACTCAAGATGAAGAGTTGAGGGCAATGAGGATTACTTACCAGCAAACCAGGTTCTATGACATTGATGAGATTATATATCTCCCCTTAGAGGAGCTCAGTTAATTGGCTAACATGGAATTGTCAAGAGAGAGGAAGGAAGCAGATGATGCAAAGTTACTTCTCCATATCAAAGAGAAGAAGAGACAAAAGAGATTACACAAGCATGTTCCAACTCTTTCCCCAGTTCAAGAAATTCCTACACAAAGGGTTGTGGATCCATAAGAACCTTAGGTAGACAAAGAGAATGATAGGATCAATATGATCAACTACTTAAGTGCCACTAGCCTATATCAGGCATCTGCACTTCTTCCCTTGTCCTTCGAGTATATAGAGTTTGAGTGTTTCAAACAGCTTGAGCTTGAAGTACTTAGAGAACATAAGGCAACAAAGAGAAAAATGATGGAAGATGCTACAAGATCGAGGGCCATCATTCAATAAAGCTTGAAGAAGTCTACTGACAAACAAAGAATGATGAGCTTCATGAAGCTGTATGGATTCTTTGGGAGGAGACTTGGCGTTATGTTTCTATTTACTATGGATGAGGACACTAGGGTGATCAAGTAAAAGATCAAAAGAGGAGAACTAGTTTACTTACACTCCTTACCAAGTCAGGTCCCTCAAGACGTTGGGGTTAAGGTTGAATCTTTTGAAACAACGCAACCTGGACCTCCTGCTGAGCCTCAACAAACTTCATCTTCTAATCCACATCTAGGTCAAACTCCCTTTCTTCTAAACTTGTATGGGAGGAACACCTAATTGAGTAAGACAAGACTGATGAATAAGGTGCTGCAGACCAGTCTTCTTAGTTAAATTCATCAAAGTGGAGGAAGAGGATGGCTTCTAGACCATATTCAAAGAAAAAGAACAAGTCTAAACCATCCACCTCCATACCTCAGGATGAGTCAAATAAACCTGGGGAAGTGCATGAAGATGTAGCCCAATAAACTCTAATTCAAGTGGCTCATCTTGCTACTGAGTGACTCATCTTATCTTGGACCTTCACAAGTAATCTAGAAAGATGGCATATGATTAGAGATCAATGTGGTGAGAATATCTACACATGGAAAGACTTATTCAACCTACCTCTGTGTCATTTCTTTGATATGAGAAGATACTATGAAAGTCTGAGTGATCCTCACCATCTAATGAAGAAGGGCCTGGTTATCATCATGATGAGGACTATCAACTAATGAAGATTCTGAAATGTTTTGGTATCATCACCCTAGGGGGAGTTTGTAAGGATTCCAACAAATCTTTTGCAATCAAAAACATTCAAAGCATCCAAAGTCTCTCTTCATGCATGCACTAAAGAACTGAAGTAGAAATGCTTCGTAAGTTTTACACCTCTCATAATAAATATTCTAAGTGTAAAATCTTCCGAAGCCAAGACCAATATATTCCGAAGCCAAATATGAAGTCATCCGAAGCTTCAAAGACAAAGTCTTCTGAAGCCAAGTTTATGAAGGTAGATTTCTTTCGAAGACTTTTATGTACACGCTATTATTTGATGTATTTTTCCATAAAGTTGGACCACCTTTTCATTGCAACTATGTTTGACTCACCAACTTTCATAAGTTGGTGAAATATCTATGCTTTTGGAAAACTATACATTGAGGTCTTGAGTCTGAGCTTTCTACTTCATATACTTTATCCTTTTTGTAATATATTAAGATGTGAGCTATGGCATGTCATAGTCACAAGTCTAAAGACAATTTTTATTTTGAGTCTACATTTGATTTTGTTGTGTAGTCTTATGTATCTAGTTGGCTTTCAAAGTATTTTCGTCTGCAAGAGGGAGTATATGTATCTCAAGTACTTCTAACTTTTCATAATGCTTTGTAACACTTTATAATAGAACTTGAGAAACAATATATTGCATTATTGAAAACCAAAATACTTGTGTTGCTATCTTGTTTTGTCTCTCTTTTACTTGTGTTCTTACCATACCTTAAATTAGTTAACCAGTTCCCTATTTGATCTATCAAATGTTCTAAAGAACTCTCCTCAGTTGTGTTGTTATCTTGTAAACTCGCATATTCTCGTTCTACCGGTCTTGCATAATCAAAGCGGAAATTTCTGATGAATGAAATATGGAACATAAAGACATAGTAAATGCATGAAAGAAAGAAAGAATGGGCGTATGAAAAACCTTACAAGAAAATGAAAGGAGGTGCAAACTCTAAAATGTTGTTAGTTCAATTGTGTGTGGTTTAACTAACCCAAAGTAGGCACAAAGGGGTCTAATCCTTGTGATTGATGTTGATACATCATGTACCTAGTTTATGTTCTTAATATAAAAGTCTTTCATTTCCTACACATGTGTAATGTAATTATCCAATGAAATATGATATGCGTTTGATGTTTATTTATCTTTGATTATTTCATATTATTATTGTGTTAAGTATAAGTCATACGTATGAACTTCATATATAGGTTTGAGATTGTTGTACCAAATTCTAAGTCAATAATGATTAGGAAATGTGTTCAACTTAGTCGGATGATTATTCATGCTAATGGACCATACTTATGGATCGTACGCATGAATGAATCCTGCTAATGAACCAGTCACATGACTGAACTAGGAGACTGGATCAGTCGCATGATTGAACTAGGAGACTGTATCAGTGGTATGATTGAGACATAAGATTGACTTATTCGCACGACTAAACCTTCAGTCATGCGTATGACTCAATCGCATGAGTCAGTCGCATGACTAAACCATGCTAATGGTTTAGTCATACGAATGGAAACTGCAAACCTATAAATACCACTTAATTCATGGAAAATCATAACAATTTGAGAGAGACTTCGAATATACATAAACCCTAGCCTTCTAGAGCATCCAGAACACCCAATCCAAGTTCATAGTTCATTCTTGATCGATTTCTACTCATTCTTAACATTTGTTTCATCGTTAGATCGATCGGGTTATTGTTCTCACGATTGGATCACCAATCAAATAGGATTCCGCACTATTTGATCTAGTCTCATGCAAAATCTATTAGTACTCCGTACATACACGGTCTTAACAATTGACCAGATGTAGGATCTTTATCATTTTTCCTGGTACTGGTGCCAAGCTTTGTGCGTAATGTTAGGGGTCTATTTATAGAGTTCCGCCCACTTCCCGCTTTTTTACTACGTTTGGGGTGTAGCACATGGCATTTGTCCAACTGAAAGTGAAAGAATATAAAGAACGTAAGAGACGTACGACATGACTCTTATCACTTGCCCCGCTACCAGTGTCATGCTTTGTGCGTAATGTTAGGGGTCTATTTATAGACTTCGGCTTAGTACCCGATTCATGCCTACGTTTGGGGTATAGCTTACGATATTAATCCCAAATGTATGTAAGAATGACAATGAATGATGATGAAAGATAATAATAATAATATGATTATCTATCTGTAAGTACGATGCATGATTGCATATGAAAGTAAGGAACGGTTTTAAACGGAAGTAATGTATTTTATTTATAAAACTAGAAGTCACTTAGCAACACTGCCTTTTATGAATTTTTCAGTTCGCAGGTAATTGTGGCTGACGGTGGCACGGCACAGCTACTTGGCATTTTGGATGGCATTGATTTGTATAATTATGATGTTTTTGTGGTGTAATGCAAACGATGATGCTTTGTAAGTGTTAACAATGATGTAATTGTTTGCAAAAGCAATAATTAATAAATTAAATGGTTTAAGTCGTTCCGCTGCTATTGTTTTAGTAAATATAAATGTATAATTATGTTTTATGGCCGATGATTCACCAGCTGTAAGCGTTTCGACAATGGGGCCTTACATGTGCTAGGTATTCGTTCATCCGCACTTGTCAATGCTGATGAACAAACTTAATGGTAAAGACAAAAAATAATTGACTATGAAGTCCAAGTCATCCATATTAGTCAATGCGGATGAACATATACAAATGCTTATTAGATTTTTCTACTTAGACTAGTATTCAGATCTATCGTGTCAGGGTAGTTTAGTCATTTTGAATATGCCTTATGTCAACCTACAAATATAATAGAACACGCAACTTTTGGGACAACTAGACTATTAGAATCTCTAATTGCCATATGTCTTAGATGTGTCAAGTTACTGTATTTTGGTAAAACCCAAGAATTTATAACTTGTTTACCTTTATTAATACAAAATAATTTATGAGTATTTTCAGCATTCAATGATCCTTGACTGTGTATTTCCACTTCATAATTACTAACTCAATCATCATCATCGATCTATTGTTGAAATCATATCATTAGAGAGAATATGATTCTCGTACCCAGTCAAAGATGTTAAGATAAGGGACAGAAAAAGAAGACAAACCCATGATAAGAATGTTTTTCTCCTCTGTTACTTCTTATCCCAGATGGAGCCAAAGAAGTTTTGTGAGGCTCTAAGAGATTGAAGCTAGGTTGAAACAATGCAGGAGGAGCATCTTCAATTGAAAAGACAAGGTCATTAGAACCTATGTCCTCTTCCTCTTGGAAAGATGGAAATAGGTACCATGTGGGTTTTCAAGAACAAAAAAGATGATAAAGGGCGTGTCATCAAGAACAAGGCAATATTGGTAGTCTAAGGGTACACACAAGAAGAAGGGATTAATTACATAGATGTTTTTACTCCTGTAGCTGTGAGGATATTCCTTGCTTTTGTTGCATCCAAGGATTTCAAAGTCTACCAACTTGATGTCAAGTATGCATTTCTATATGAGGTGATAGATAAACAAGTGTATGTCAGGCAAACACCTAGCTTTGCAAATCTTGATCATAAAGCTCACTACGGACTGCATCAAGCACCAAAGAAGTGGTATGATACGTTGTTACTATACCTAGTTCAAGATGGTTACAAAAGAGGTAGTAAACACACTCTTCATTAAAAGAACAGGGAATAATTTGATGTTGTTTCAACTTTATGTTAATGACATTATCTTTGGCTTAACTAAAGAAAGACTGTGCAAAAAAGTTTGGAAGCTCACAAAAATAGATTTGAAATGAGTGCCATAGAGGAAATCAATATCTTTATAGGAATTCAAGTTAAACAAGTTCACAATGGCATCTTCATAAATCAATCATAGTATGACCAACACATAGTAACGAGATTTCATCCTACTATTGTACGGTTTCTAAGATTCCTATAGCAAGAAGCTACTCCATTGCACCTGATCTTAAGGGGAGTGTGTTGTTGAACATCATTACAGGGCTATGATTGGGTCTCTTATGTATGTGAAAGTCAGCATGCCTGATATCATGTTTGACACATGAATATGTGCTAGACTTTAGGCCAACCCTAAGATGTCACATCTAGTTGTTGTTAAGATAATTTTTAGATTACTCAAAGGAGCTCCCCCACTAGTACATTGGTATTCAAAGAATTTTGATTTCAATATGTATGTATATATTGATAGTGTACTATGGTGGCTGCAACATAACTGCAAATTTTACATCTGGGTGTATCAATTTCATGGTGACAAGATAGTCTCATGGCGATACAAGAAGAAATATTGTGTATCTGCCTCAACTACTTAAGCTAAATACATTGTTGTTGCAAGTTGTTATGGTCAAGTTCTTTTGATTCACAATAAGATGATAGATTATGGATTCAACTTTAAGAAGATTCCTATCCACATAGACAACAATAGTGCTATATCCAACACAAGAAATCTGATACAGCACTCAAAGACAAAGCACATAATCAATAGGTATCATTTCATCAAAGAAAATTTTAAATGGAGGATTGATTAACCTGGTCAAAGTTAGCACGAATGAACAATATGCTTATTTGTTCACAAAAGCATTTGATGAACTGAGATTTTGATATTTTGTATCAACTATTGGGATGATTAAGTTTTAGTACATTTTGTTAAATTAACTTCAAAATTTTTTTTCAAAATGTGTGTCTTTAATGTTGTCTAATTCATCACTTATATAAGCCATGTTTATCTTGGAAGAAATTTTTTAAAGTGTATATTCCTTAAGAATTATGGACAGACATTTTTTCCAAAGGCATTAATTTGACTTCGGAAGAAAATTTTGTATATATCTTCCCAAGTTAAAATCTGCTTCTAAGAACTCATATGTTTCGAAGAACAATTTTTTGCCGAAAGCAATTTAGTGTCATAAGTTTTATATACTCTTATAATAAAACTTCTAAAGCTTAATTTTTTTAAAACTAAAGTTTTCTTGGAAGCAAAATTACACTAAGTAAATATTCTTATGAAGCAATTATTCTAAAATTGAGGAATATCTTCCAAAGTTAATTTTGCTTCAATTTTTTTTCCTTTAAACTTCTGAAGTTAAATTACCTTTGGAAAATATTTCAAATTTTAAGATAACTCCCTTTTTGAGCCCTTTTTTAGAGGTGGGACCAACATCTAGGGTTCAAAGTTTATCTTTTTCAATAACTTTGTGTGACTTTCAAGCATATAAATTGTAGGATTCTATATGCCCAAGACACGTAGAATATTGATGTGGTTAGTACGTTATGATCCAAGTCGGGTTATACCCAATAACAAGCTTTACAAACACGAAGAATTATTTAATTGCTGATGGGATCATGCAATTGAATAATTGCATCATGTTTAGAAAAGGGTTTTCTAAACAAAGGCATTAGAGATGGAACAAATTATAAGGATAATTTGTTGATGGGTTTATTATTATTTTGTTATTTAAAAGGGTTTAAATAACACTAATAATATAAGAGTATACTTTAATTAAATCATTTAATTAGAGAAGACTTATGTCACATTTTAATAAGTCTTGTAGATGACTTATTAATGTGTGACAAAACACTAGTTAATATTAAGTAAGTGTGTTTAATTAAGAGGGAAACTATCTTGTTTGAATACATTTTGGCCGCCCACTCCTTGGATGTGATTGGGTCTTTTGTTGTCTTGAGAAGACACAAACTTAACTAGTGCAAGCCCTCTCTCATTTTTCCAATTAGAACACATGCAAAATCTGGAAAAGCTCTCCTTATTCTCTCCTCCATCTCACGGAAATGGCAGCAGAAAATTGTGAGTTTTGATTTTGATTTAGTGTTCATTCTACCTAACAAGAAGGTGATTGTAACTTGGTTTGGGGTATAAACACTTGAGGGTTCCTCTTCTTGGAACTTTGGGGTCGATTTCATCTTCCTACATCATCTAACTTACTGCTGGAAACTCATGGTTTTGGAAGCTCTTTCGGCAGCTCTCTTTCTGAGTTTTGGGGTTCAAAATCAAGCAACTAACAGGCCTACTTGAGGCTTGTGGGAGTAGTCACTTGAGGACTTCTATATTTGTGTTCTTGGCTGTTTAAGCATCTCAAATCTTCTTCTGTTGGACGTTTATCTTGCTGTTGGAAGGAGGTAGTTCATGGCAGCCCTTTGAGGTTGCCATATTGTGTTATTTTATGTTCACATAGCATGCTCATTCACATAAATGATCCCCTTTTGGTTTGGGTTTGTTTTCATCTTAAAACATAACTAAGAACATGAAATTTTAAGCTTTAAAATCGGTTTTAAAAACTACATATCCGCTGCGTTTTCTGAAAGTTTAAATGGTTAAACATGGATTTTGTGTTCTAGCAAACCCGTCAAATGGCATCTAGAGCCGGTTATGGGATGACTTGCTTGTTTACCCTTTGAAATTGGTTTTAAAGGATGGTTTTAGACTTGTTATAGGCTGTTTTGGGCTGCTATATTATGTTTTGTTGAAACCCCAACTTTCAAGGTTACATTACACATGCTTGTGATTAAACCTTGAATGATATGTATGTTGATATGTTGATTGTTTGGACAATATTTAAAACCAAAAATTTCAGTTTATGTTGGCTGAAATTTTGAAGGTTTTAAGTGGGGTTTCATTATATATTTTGATGATTTTATCATTGGATGTTTTAGTGCATAACCTAGCCTTTAACCTTGTGATTGTTTGGATGTTTGTGATGGTTGTATTGATTCATTCAATTGGGTTGTATCTTTTGTTCTTTGTGCTTTGTTTCATATTTAATTTATTTATTATTGGGTTGTAATGAATAGATTAGGTGTATTTTCATTTTACTAGATATCTTGTATTAGGACTTTATATCTTGTAATATGAAGACATACACTTTGGAAGCACAAAGGAAGGTCAAAAGAGAAACATGGAGCTCTTTGGATGTGGTTTCAAGTGGGAGACTTTTGGAAGTCTTCTATATGCTTTGTTTGTGACCCTTAGGAATGTCCTATGGACCACACGTGTGATGGCAAGCAAGTGTGGACCACTTTAGATGCTAAGGTTATGCACATATGCACATATGATTGTTAATGTTTATGCTTGTTTAAATGTTTGTTGTTTGTTTGAATGGTTGATGTTTTGACATACATAACAAACTCACTAACAACTTAAAAAGCTGAAAATTGTTGGTTCTAAAAATTATATAATGTTATTAAAATGGTTTGATGATTTTAAAGATTAAAATGGTTTTAGTCAAAGGACCATAGGGTACCTTGTATTTGATTGCATGCAAATACAAGTACATAGAGTTTTCTAAACTAATGTTATGTAACCTCTAAATATTCTTTAACAAGATCAACACCGTCCTTTTACACAACACTTGAGTCACTTGAGAACTCTTAGTGGGATAAAGGTCACCTAACCACTTTGAGGGAACTCGTGATTCAAGGTGAGAATGCCTTATTTGTGGGATAAAGGTCACCTAACCACTTGTTTTGGCAAACTCACACGTGGGTGTAAGTAGGGTGTCTTGATTTGCAAATCATGTCAAATGGATCACCTACGATGTGGTTTCCAAATGGTGTTGATGGGATTTACATGCCGACTTTACATATGATGTTTCAAGTCGATCCCATATTTCTAGAAGTTGCAAATGGTTGCAATCGTCAAACGTTGACCACCTTATTAATTTAAAAATGTGGGATAAAGGTCACCTAACCACAATTTAACTGTAATGTTGGGTTCTAGATTTTAATATAAAAGGACCTTAAAAGGCATTTATTATTAAAATTACAATATCGAAAATACTAAATAACAACTTCATCGATTGGTATCGAAACTTGAGAATCGTTCTCAAGCAAGAGAGAAGATCGTATGTTTTAGATGACCCTATCCCCGATCAACCTAGCGAGGATGATGAGGAGGTCTACAACGATTGGCTGAAGTACACTGAGGACTCCGTCCAAGTGTCTTGTCTCATGCTAGCGAGCATGACTCCAGATCTCCAAAAGGAGTATGAACACCACGGAGCTTACCACATGATAACCCAGCTAAAGGAAACGTTCCAACAACAAGCAAGGGTTGAGCGCTTCGAAACGGTTCGAGCACTCCATGCATGTCGTATGGACGACAACCAATCTGTTTCATCTGATGTACTTAAGATGAAAAGTCACATTGACCGCCTCGAGAGGCTTAATTGTCCCGTCTTGAAGGAATTGGCCACGGATTTGATCCTCAATGGCCTTACCAAGAGGTTCGAGACATTCGTATTGAACTACAACATGAATGCTTGGGACAAAAGCATTGGTGAGCTTCACTCAATGCTCAAAACTGCCGAGGCGGCCATGGGTAAAAGGGTTTTACCCGTTCTCACCATCAATGAAGGTGGGAACAATAAAAGGCCTCGTCCCGCACCCAAGGCAAAGGTTACCAAGGGTAAGGGACCCGCTTGGGGAAAAGGGAAAGGGGTGGTAAAGGTACCACCCAAACCACAAGAGAAGAAACAAAAGGTTGCTACCAATGACCCATGCTTCAAGTGTGGGGAGATTGGACATTGGGTAAGAAATTGTCCTGTCCATCTTCAAGAGTTGAAAGCCAAGAGGGATGCCGGGCAGACCTCAGGTACAATATACATGATTCATATTGATATTAATGTTACATCTTCAAATACATGGGTATTGGATACCGGATGTGGAACTCATATTTGCAATTTGTTGCAGGGGTTCACAAGAAGTAGGGACTTCAAACAAGGAGATGTTAGCCTCTTCATGGGCAATGGAACTAAAGTCTTAGTTGAAGCTCGTGGGGACTACATCCTAAGACTTCCAAATGGCTTGGAAGTTATTTTGAAGAATGTTTTGTATGCTCCTAGTTTGACTAGGAACATTATTTCTGTATCCCAATTAAGACTTTATGATTATGTATTATCTTTTATTGAAAATGATATTCATGTTTCTTTAAATGGTATGTTCTATTTTAAAGCTATCCCATTAATGGTATTTATGAATTGGTTCATGAAAATCCTTTAAATAGTTCACTGTACCAAACTAACACCAAGAAGCTCAAGTTGGACTTGAGTGATACCTATCTTTGGCATTGTCGTCTTGGTCATAAACAAGAAACGTTTACAAACACTTCAAAAGAATGGTCTTTTAAAAACAAATGAATGTGATTCATTTGATGTTTGTGAATCTTGTTTACAAGGGAAGATGACTAAGGCACCTTTTAGTGGAACTAACGAAAGGGCAAAAGATTTATTAGGAATCATACATTCGGATGTATGTGGTCCTTTTAAACCAATGACTAGGAATGGTGAAAGATACTTCATTACCTTTACCGACGATTATAGTCGCTATGGGTATGTGTACTTATTAAGGCACAAAGATGAGACTTTTGAAATGTTCAAAATCTTCAAGAATGAAGTAGAAAATCAACTCAACAAGTCAATTAAAGTTCTCCGTACCGATAGAGGAGGTGAATACCTAAGTGAAGCTTTTCAAGATCATCTTAGGAGTTGTGGGATTGTCTCACAGCTCACTCCACCTGGAACACCACAACATAATGGTGTGTCTGAGAGGAGGAATCGAACCTTATTGGATATGGTCCGATCTATGATGGCTAGAATCTCATTACCTCTATCATTTTGGGGTTTCGCTCTGATCTCCGCGGCTCGTATTTTAAATATGGCCCCAACCAAAAAGGTGGAAAGGACACCTTTTGAGATATGGCATGGAAGAGTTCCATCCCTATCATACTTAAGGGTTGGGGATGTGATGCCTATGTTAAGACTCCCACCCCAAACAAATTAGAAGTCCGATCCACCAAGTGTATCTTTGTTGGATATCCTAGAGATTCTATGGGATATTATTTCTATGATCCATTGGAACAAAATGTGTTTGTTGCCAGAAAGGGTGAGTTCTTAGAAGCAAAGTTCCTTATGGAAGGAGCTGGCAGTAGAACATTGGATCTTGAAGAGGATCAAGAACCACAACCTAATGCACGGTTGGTTGAAACTAGCACTCAACATGAGTATGTTGAGTATGATCAAGGGGTTGATCAATACACACAAGATGTTCGCAGAAGTGGTAGAACTAGTAATCCACCTGAAAGATACGGATTTTTCGTGGATGGTGCTATGTGGTAGATTCAGACGAACCAACCACATACCATAATGCAGTGTCCAATTCGGATTGTGACAAGTGGCTCGAAGCCATGAACGCTGAGATGCAATCCATGTATGACAATCAAGTTTGGGAACTTGTTGAACCACCTCTTAACTCCAAGATAATTGGAAGCAAGTGCGTTTTCAAGAAGAAAACCGATATGCATGGAAACTTGGATACTTATAAAGCTAGACTTGTAGCAAAGGGTTTCACTCAAACTCAAGGGGTTGATTATGATGAAACTTTCTCACCTGTTGCAATGCTAAAGTCTATAAGGATATTGTTTGCCATAGCTGCTCATTATGATTATGAAATTTGGCAAATGGATGTCAAAACGGCTTTCCTAAATGGATATCTTGAGGAAGATGTCTATATGGTTCAGCCTGAAGGTTTTGTCGATCCAAAACATCCCAATAAAGTATGCAAGTTAAAGAAATCAATCTATGGATTGAAACAAGCATCGAGAAGCTGGAATCATGGTTTTGATGAGGAGATAAAGAAATTTGGCTTCATCAAAAACGCTGATGAGGCTTGTGTGTATAAGAAGGCTAGTGGGAGCACAATAACTTTCCTAGTATTGTATGTTGATGACATACTACTATTTGGAAATGACATTCCAACCTTGGAAGGTGTAAAAACCTGGCTTGGAAGTTGTTTTTCCATTAAGGATCTTGGAGAAGCCGCCTATATTCTGGGAATAAAGATCTATAGGGATAGATCAAGGCGGTTGATTGGTTTAAATCAAAGTTCGTATATTGATAAAATCTTGAAAAGGTTCAAGATGGAGAACTCTAAGAAAGGTACCGTACCTATTCAAAGGGGAACGATATTGAGTACGACTCAATGTCCAAGCTCAAAGGATGAGCAAGATAAAATGAAGGCAATCCCATATGCATCTGCTATTGGATCCATCATGTATGCGATGATATGCACTCGACCGGACGTGTCATGCGCCTTGAGCATGACAAGCCGTTACCAGCAAAATCCTGGAAACATTCATTGGATGGCTGTTAAGAACATACTTAAGTACCTAAGGAGGACAAGAGATATGTTCCTAATCTATGGATCTGGTGATGAGGAACTCGTTGTAAAAGGTTACACGGATGCGAGTTTCCAGACCGATCGTGATGATTCTCGGTCACAATCGGGATACATTTTCATTCTGAATGGAGGAGCGGTTTCTTGGAAGAGCTCCAAGCAGGATGTGGTGGCTCTATCAACTACAGAATCAGAATACGTCGCCGCCTCATTGGCAGCACAAGAAGCTGCATGGTTAAAGAAATTCATTGCCGATCTAGGGGTTGTCCCTTCCATTCAGGACCCCCTAGAGATCTTTTGTGATAACGAGGGTACGATTGCTCAAATCAAGGAACCTCGTGCTCATCAAAAGACTAGGCACATTGAGCGGAGATTCAACTACATACGGGATGAAGTTGAAAAGGGAAGATATGTATTCGCAAAGTTCACATGGATCAAAACATTGCGGATCCTCTCACGAAGCTCCTTGAAAAGGCAAAGCATGAAGGTCATACTTGTGCCATGGGACTTCGATATTCTAGTGATTGGATTTGATCTGTAAATTTTGTATTTGGATATGTGGAACTCTATATTATTTGAATAAAATTATTTGGTTATAGTGTTTCAATTAATGTTCCTATTTAGCATGTTTTATCCATGAGTGAAATGTTTACTCTAAAATGTCCGTAGTCGCTCATACTTGTGGGAACAAGTGCGAGAGTAAGATTATTATGAACTTGGATTGGTTGATATTCATAAGGATGAATATAGAGCAATGGGTTGCTACCAAGGTTCATAGATATTTGTGGGATACAAATATTGGACTAACCCGCATCTAAAATTTTTCTACATGGAATCTTATCGATTGATCATAAGTAAATTTGAGTAAAGGCGAATATCATTTGGTATCCTCCGACCTGAGATACATATTGAGTTTTGATATTCACTAAGTATTATACCATGAGCTAATTCTTCACTGTCCTGAGATAGTGGACAGTACATAAGGGTATGTTCAGATATAACACGAGGTGTTTGTGAAAATGTATGTAATCAAGATGGAATTTGTTCCTCTTATTCGTTGAGAGTTAGATGTCTAAGGCCTGATTAAGTTAAATCAACAAGAAATGATCATTCTATGTTCTTGGATTTAACATGACATCTGTAACAAAAGGATAGATGATTGATTCACCTAAATCATTTCATGTAGGGTACTTGAAAGGATGATGTTATTGAATGGCCATAAGTCATGCGTATTAAGGGTAGTAAACCGTTGTTAGGCGGTATTTACTGCTTGCATCAATCTTCTATGAATCTTGGGCAAGTGGGAGATTGTAGGATTCTATATGCCCAAGACACGTAGAATATTGATGTGGTTAGTACGTTATGATCCAAGTCGGGTTATACCCAATAACAAGCTTTACAATCACGAAGAATTATTTAATTGATGATGGGATCATGCAATTGAATAATTGCATCATGTTTAGAAAAGGGTTTTCTAAACAAAGGCATTAGAGATGGAACAAATTATAAGGATATTTGTTGATGGGTTTATTATTATTTTGTTATTTAAAAGGGTTTAAATAACACTAATAATATAAGAGTATACTTTAATTAAATCATTTAATTAGAGAAGACTTATGTCACATTTTAATAAGTCTGTAGATGACTTATTAATGTGTGACAAAACACTAGTTAATATTAAGTAAGTGTGTTTAATTAAGAGGGAAACTATCTTGTTTGAATACATTTTGGCCGCCCACTCCTTGGATGTGATTGGGTCTTTTGTTATCTTGAGAAGACACAAACTTAACTAGTGCAAGCCCTCTCTCATTTTTCCAATTAGAACACATGCAAAATCTGAAAAAGCTCTCCTTATTCTCTCCTCCATCTCATGGAAATGGCAGCAGAAAATTGTGAGTTTTGATTTTGATTTAGTGTTCATTCTACCTAACAAGATGGTGATTGTAACTTGACTTGGGGTATAAACACTTGAGGGTTCCTCTTCTTGGAACTTTGGGGTCGATTTCATCTTCCTACATCATCTAACTTACTGCTGGAAACTCACGGTTTTGGAAGCTCTTTCGGCAGCTCTCTTTCTGAGTTTTGGGGTTCAAAATCAAGCAACTAACAAGCCTACTTGAGGCTTGTGGGAGTAGTCACTTGAGGACTTCTACATTTGTGATCTTGGCTGTTTAAGCATCTCAAATCTCCTTCTGTTGGACGTTTATCTTGCTGTTGGAAGGAGGTAGTTCATGGAAGCCCTTTGAGGTTGCCATATTGTGTTATTTTATGTTCACATAGCATGCTCATTCACATAAATGATCTCCTTTTGGTTTGGGTTTGTTTTCATCTTAAAACATAACTAAGAACATGAAATTTTCAGCTTTAAAATCGGTTTTAAAAACTACATATCCGCTGCGTTTTATGAAAGTTTAAATGGTTAAACATGGATTTTGTGTTCTAGCAAACCCGTCATAAATGGCCTCTACAATGAATCTTCCTTCCTCTTCATCCAAATTTTGAGGACCTAAATTTTCCATAAATCCTTATTGTTCTTCCATTTTGTCTCACAAAAGCTTTTAGAAAATGGCCAATCCTAAACCCCAAAACCAGCCAAACTCTCTAATGCACCATCACAGGCAACACAACTAGGTTTTTTTATTATCGGCTGATAAAGACCTTGGTTTTTTAAGGATCTACAACTTTCTTTCTCAATATTCTAACCCCCGTCACCCTCATCGTTGATAGGCCATTATATTAAGATCAACTATTAAAGTTCTGGAGAACCTGCCAAGAGGTCATACCAAATAATGAGAAGGTACTATGTGCCAAAGTGCATGGAGGACAGTGTTCATCACTCCAGCCACCATCAACCAACATCAAAGGTTGGAAGATGAATGTAACATCCTTGATTTTTCATGCTTAACTCTTTGGAGATACAATTACTTCACTATAACCATTGGTTGAATTCAAGGACCTGTTTGTGAAAACAATAATGTATAGCTTACATCATGATTCATTGTGATACTATAGCATGTTAGTGTGATTCTATTATAACATTTATGTAAATACTAAATCTTACTCTGTAAAGTAACTTGGAAATGCTCTAGCATTTATCAACGTCTAACAATCTAAATTTCAACATAAGTTATACACATAAAAACTTTAAGGGTGAAAACTTACTCGTGTAAGTTAGGGTTATATATGTAACTGTTATTTAAAGAATAAAAATTTAATTAATCATATTAATGTTTTTAGTTATCTAAACATAATAAAATATATATACATATATGTAACACCCGATTATTCTTTTAAAGTCAAAGAAAGAAGAATAAAGTGAAGTAGAAGGAAAGAAAGGAATAAAGCTCAAATGGAGGGACTAAGGGTGTCAAAAGGACAAGATTTTGAAAAATTTGGCGAATAAAGGTGATGGCCGCCCACTCTTGCACATCACCATTCTGCTTACGGATTCTAGAGGGAGAAAGTGCAGAGTTTTCGGGTTTTGAAGAAGAACCGGCTGAGAATTTGAACTCAACATAAGAATTCATGGTTTTATAGTGTTCTTAACTGGCCTTGCCTCGATTGTATGCTTATGTATGATTGTTTGTGTTCGGTTGTGTGTTTTAGAGGGTTTCTAGGTGGTTGAACTTATTTGCAAACAGGTCTGGAAGAACCATACTCAAGAGCTGCAAAGGTGAGTTCTAGAACCCCTCTTTTTTACTTCTTTTAACTGATTTTGGGGCTGGAAATGCATGAATGTATGTTTTTATAAAACTAGGTTTTATGCCCATACGTTTGAATATGTGTATGATGATGTTATGCTATACTTCTGGACTGTGTTCATAATTTGATGATGTTATGATTATGTTTCTATACTTCTGGACTGTGTTCATAATTTGGGGACTGAATCTGATGAATGGTGTGCCCTAGGCTGCACATGTGGCCAAACAAGAGTTCATACTCCTAAGTTTAGAAAACTATTTGTGTTGGTGAATGCGGATGAAAGTCAATGCAGATGAAAGTCAATGCGGATGAACATTGACTAACTATGGGAAATGCGGATGAACATTGACTAAGTATGGGAAATGCGGAAAAGTATTGGAGGAAATGCAGATGAACTATAACAAATGCGGATAAAGTAGAAGAAATGCAGATGAGCTATAAAAAATGCGGATAAAGTAAAAGAAATGCGGATGAACAATAACAAATGCGGATGAATTAAAAGAAATGCAGATGAACTATAACAAATGCGGATGAAGTAAAAGAAATGCGAATGAACTAAGACAAATACGGATGAACTAAGACAAATGTAGATGAACACTTCGAATATTTCTGACTTTTTGGAGAAAAAGGGTAATTTAGGCTTTGACTTGGGAGATTCCTGGGGGCTATGTAACTGGACTTTTTGAGGTCATAGATGTTATGATGGGCACGTTATGATGTTTGATGCTTTAGCTTGATTTGCATGATGTTATGCATGATTTATATCATGTTGTTATGTATGTATGATGCCGAGTATGATGATGTTAACTGTTTATGTTTCTGTTCCTTGTGACGTATGATTTATTTTCCCATGGCTTTACGTTGAACGTGTTGGATCTTGTATGCCCAAGACACATACAAGATTGATGTGGTTAGTACGTTATGATCCAAGTCAGGTCATACCCAATAACAAGCTAAACAAACACCAATATATATTTATTTGTTGATGAGATCATACAAATAAAATATTGACACTTATTTAGAAATTGGTTTTCTAGTACTTTGTTTTATAAAAGAACAATGTTATATGGATAATTTTTTCATGAGAATTTTATTTGTCTCATTATTTAAGTTGGTTAAATAATGACAAATAAAAGTGTGTTAAAGTTATAAAATTAAATTAGGTTTTAGCTTTATAACTTTATTAACTTAAAAGTGTGCATTTTACAAAGATTACAAAATGGGGGAAACCCATTTTGGATGAGTTTCGGCCGCCCTCATGGGTGTATGAGGGGTCTTGTTTTGGCCTTGGATGCTACACTTCATTCACTCAAGCACTCTTCCATGAAAACACACTTTCTCTCACACACCCTTAAGCAAGAAAAGCTCTCAACAAGGCTGAAAAATTCGGATTTTTCAGCTCACCAAGGCTGAAACATTTCGGTTTTGTAGTTGTGAAGATCTTTGGTGTAAACTTCCTAACTTGCAAGGTGTTTGTAAGACTTGTGGGTATCACAACTTGAGGCTCTCTCTCTTGGGGCTGGATATTCAACGTCATCATCATCTTCATCTTCCTCTCCAACATCTACAACACTTGTTCTAGAAAGGTTGTTTCTATGAACATCCTATGGTTATTTTTGATTTGTTTGATAGCACACTACTTCATATAAGTTTATGATCCTTTCTTGGGTTTTGTTTGTGTTCAAAATGGTAAAAAAATTTCAGATTACTAACCATATCTTTAAACCATATATCCGCTGTGTTTTTCAAGTTTAAATGGTTAAACTTAGTGTTTTACATGTGACAAAACCCATCAATGGCATCTAGAGCTGGTTATGTGGAATATGTGCTTCAAAAGGTCTTGAAAAATTAGTTTTCATGGACTTTTTTCCACCCATTAGGGGCTGCTTTGTTGTGGTTGTATGAATCCCTTGTATTTCAAGGTTTAATCTTGTATGCTTTGGTTTAAACCTTGAAAGATTTACATCAAATGGTTAATTGTGTTGTTTGGACCACCTTAAAGTTTTAGTTTGTGTAGGCTGAAACTTTGGGCTGAAATAAGGGATTCATTGTTGATTCTTGGATGTTGAATGTGTTATATATTATGGTGCATAACATAGCCTTGGCCTTATGTGTTGGTTTTGGTTGATTGTGTTTTGCCATGTTGGTTTGTTCTTGAAAGGGTTGTAATTTGTGTTTTATATCTTGGGTTGTAATTTATTTATTCATTTGGTTATGTAATAAATAGATTAGGTGCATTTATTTTCTTAGAAAAATTGTATTAGCATATAAATTTTGTAAAAGAAGATGCACAAGATGAAGAGTCAAAGAAGGACACAAAAGACATAGACACTTGAAGCATTTGGATGTGGATTCAAGTGGGAGTTCATGGACACATTTTGATGTGTCATCTTCACCCTTAGGAAAGACCTTATGATAACACTTGTGATGGCAAACAAGTGTGGTAAACTTAGTGGCTATGGTTATGCACTCATGTTTATATATTTATGCTTCTTTGGATGTTTGTTGTTTGATTTTTGGTTGATATTTGGATATGCATTACAACTCATTAACAAACTTAACAAGGTGAAATTTTGATGGTTCTTTATCATTAAGTGGTTAATAAAAGGTTATTAAAAGGACTAATGGTTTTAATAAAAGAGGTTTTATTAAAAGTGAACCATAGGGTGCCTTATATTTGAATAGAATGCAAATATAAGGTACATAGAGTTTTCTTAACTAAGACTATGAAAACCTTAGTTTTCTTTTATAAACAAGTTTAACACCATCCTTTTGCACAACACTTGAGTTATTTGGAAACTTTTAATGGGATAAAGGTCACCTAACCATTTTGAGGGAACTTGTGATTTGAGGTGGGGTTACAATATTTGTGGGATAAAGGTCACCTACCCACTTATGTTGGAAATCTCACATGTGTGTGCAAGTAGGGTAACTTGATTTGCAAACCATGTCAAATGGATCACCTACAATATGGTTTACAAAGGTGTTGATGGAATAAACATGCCGACTATACATATGATGTTTAAAGTCGATCCCATACCCTAGAAGTTGCAAAGAGTTGCAATTGTCAAAACGTTGACTACCTTGTTAATTTAAATAATGGGATAGAGGTCACCTAACCACTGTTAAAATGTAACGTTGGATTCTAGATTTTAATATTGTGTAAGACACTTAATATGGTTTTAATTATTAAAATACGAACAATATCGAAATTACAAAAATTGAACTTTGTTATATTTTGTAGATGGCCACCAACAATAATGATAACAATGAAATTCCGACCGCTCACTCACTATCACTAAGAACCATTCTCCAAAAGGAGCGTATAAACCATAATAACTTTATTGATTGGTTTAGAAACTTGAGAATTGTTCTCAAGCAAGAGAAACGATCATACATATTAGACGATCCGATTCCTGATCACCTAGTAAGGATGATGAGGAGGCCTATAATAATTGGGTAAAATACACTGAGGACTCGGTCCAAGTGTCTTGCCTTATGATGGCAAGTATGACTCCAGATCTCCAAAAGGAGTATGAACATCATGGAGCGTACGACATGATAACCCAATTGAAGGAAACGTTCCAACAACAAGCACGGGTTGAGCGCTTTGAACGGGTTCGAGCACTCCATGCGTGTCGTATGGACGAGACCCAATCTTTTTCATCTTATGTACTTAAGATGAAAAGCCACATTGACCTCCTCGAAAGGTTGAATTGTCCCGTCTTGAAAGAGTTGGCTACGGATTTGATCCTCAACTCTTTCTCAAAAAGGTTTGACAATTTTGTCATGAATTACAACATGAATGGGTGGGACAAGAACATATGTGAGCTTCACTCTATGCTCAAAACTGCCGAGGCGGCCATGGGTAAAAGGGTTTTACCCGTTCTCACCATCAATGAAGGTGGGAAGAAGAGGCCTCACCCCCCACCGAAGGTAAATGTTGCCAAGGGTAAAGGGCAGATTAGGGGAAACGGAAAGGGAGTGGTTAGAGCACCACCACCAAAAACCAGCGGAGAAGAAGCAAAAGGTTGCTTCAAATGACCCATGCTTGAAGTGTGGGGAGATGGACATTGGGCATGAAATTGCCTAGTCCATCTCAGAGAGTTGCAAGCAAAGAGGGATGCCGGGCAAACCTCAGGTACATGTTTCATGATCCATATTGGTCTAAATTTAATATCCTCTAACACATGTTTATTGGATACTGGATGTGGAACTCATATTTGCAATTTATTGCAGGGGTTCAAAAGAAGTAACGACTTCAAGAAAGGGGATGTGAGCCTCTTCATGGGTAATGGGGCAAAGGTTCAAGTTGAAGGACGAGGGGACTACACCTTGAAGCTTCCAAATGGTTTGGAAGTAATTTTGAACAATATTTTGTATGCTCCTAGTTTGACTAGGAGCATTATTTTGGTTGCCCAATTAAGACAATATGGTTATGTTTTGTCATTTATTGAGAATGAAACTCATGTTTCTTTAAATGGCACGTTTTATTTTAAAGCTAATCCCATTAATTGAATTTATGAATTTGTTCATGAAAACACATTATATGATAGCTCATTGTACCAAACCACCACTAAGAAACTCAAATTGGATTTGAGTGATACCTACCTTTGGCATTGCCGTCTTCGTCTTATAAGCAAGAAGCGCATACAAACACTTCAAAATAACGGTCTTATAAAAGCAAATGAATATGATTCATTCGATGTATGCGAATCTTGTATACAATGTAAAATGACTAAGGCGCCTTTTAGTGGCAAGTCCGAAAGGGCAAAAGATTTATTAGGCAACATACATTCGGATGTATCTGGTCCTTTCAAGCCAATGACTAGGTACCATGAAAGATACTTCATTACCTTTACCGATGACTATAGTCGATATGGTTATGTGTACTTGTTAAGACACAAAGATGAAGCTTTGGAAATGTTTAAAATCTTCCAAAATGAAGTAGAAAATCACCTCAATAAGAAAATAAAAATTCTGCACACCGATAGAGGAGGTGAATACCCGAGTGATTCCTTTAGAGCTCATCTTAGAAGTTGTGGTGTTGTCTCACAACTATCTCCACCTGGAACACCACAACATAATGGCGTGTCCGAGAGGAGAAATCAAACTCTATAGATATGGTTCGATCTATGATGGCTAGAAGCTCACTGCCTCTATCATTTTGGGGTTTCGCTTTGCTCTCTGCAACCCGTATTTTACTATGGCCCCAACCAAGAAAGTGGAAACGAAACATTTTGAAATATGGCATGGAAGGGTTCCATCATTTTCATATTTAATGGTATGGGGTTGTGAGGCTTATGTTAAGACTCCCACCTCAAACAAGCTTGAAAGTCGTTCCACTAAGTGTATCTTCATTGGATATCCTAGAGATTCTATGGGATATAATTTCTATGATCCATTGGAACAAAAGGAGTTTGTTGCCAAGAAGGCTGAGTTCTTAGAAGCTATGTTCCTTACGAAAGGAACTAGCAGTAGAATAGTGGATCTTGAGGAGGACCAAGAACCACAAATCAATACACTTTTGGTTGATACTAGCACTCAACATGAGGATGTTGAAAATGATCAAGTGGTTTATCAAATTACACAGAACGTTCGCAGATCTGGTAGAATTAGTAATCCACCTGAAAGATATGGATTTTTCGTAGACGGATGCTATGTGGTAGATTCTGATGAACCAACCACCTATCATGATGCAATGTCGAATTGGGATTATGACAAATGGCTTGAAGCCATGAACGTTGACATGCAATCCATGTATGACAACCAAGTGTGGGAATTGGTTCAACCACCCCTAAACTCCAAGTTAGTTGGAAGTAAGTGGATTTTCAAGAAGAAAACTGATATGCATGGAAACTTGGATACTTATATAGCTAGACTTGTAGCAAAAGGTTTTACTCAAACTGAAGGGGTTGATTATGATGAGACCTTCTCACCAGTTGCAATGCTAAAGTCTATTAGATATTATTTGCCATAGCTACTCATTATGATTATGAGATTTGGAAAATGGATGTCAAAACTACTTTTCTGAATGGATATCTTTAGGAAGATGTCTACATGGTTCAGCCTGAAGGTTTTTTCAACTCAAAACATCCTAACAAAGTATGCAAGTTAAGGAAATCAATCTATGGATTGAAGCAAACATCAAGGAGTTGGAATCACAATTTTGATGAAGAAATAATCAAATTTGGATTCATCAAAAACCCTGATGAAACATGTGTATATAAGAAGACTAGTGGGATCATCACCATTTTCTTAGTATTATATGTCGATGACATTCTACTATTTGGAAATGACATTCCAACCATGGAAGGTGTAAAAGCCTAGCTTGGAAGCTGTTTCACCATTAAGGATCTTGGTGAAGCCGCCTATATTTTAGGAATAAAGATCTATAGGGATAGATCAAGGCGGTTGATAGGTTTGAATCAAAGTGCATACATTGATAAGATCTTGAAAAGGTTCAATATGGAAAACTCTAAGAAAGGTACCGTACCTATTCAAAGAGGAACGATATTGAGCAAGACTCAATGTCCAAGGTCAAAGGATGAGCAAGAAAAAATGAAGGGAATCCCATATGCATCTGCTATAGGATCCATCATGTATGCAATGATATGCACTAGACCGAAGGTGTCATCCACCTTGAGCATGACAAGCTGATACCAACAAAGTCCAAGAAGAAGTCATTGGATGGCTGTTAAAATCATACTTAAGTACCTAAGGAGGACGAAAGATATGTTCCTAATCTATGAATCTGGTGAGGAGGAACTCATAGTAAAGGCTTACACGGATGCTAGTTTCCAAACTGATCGTGATGATTCACGATCACATTCGGGGTACATTTTCATCTTGAATGGGGGAGATATCTTTTGGAAGAGCTCTAAGCAAGATATGGTGGCATTATCAACTATAGAGTCGGAATACATCGCTGCTTCATTAGCAGCTCAGAAAGCTGCATGGTTAAGGAAGTTCATTGTCGATCTAGGGATGGTCCCTTCCATTCAGGACCCCCTAGAAATTCTTTGTGATAACCAGGGTGCTATTGCTCAAATCAAGGAACCCCATGCACATCAAAAGACTAGGCACATTGAACGAAGATTCAACTATGTAAGGGATGAAGTTGAAAAGGGAAAGATATGTATTTGCAAAGTTCACACGGATCAAAACATTGCGGATCCACTCACGAAGCTTCTTGAAAAGGCAAAGCATGAAAGTCATGCTTGTGCCATAGGACTTCAATATTCTAGTGACTGGATTTGATCTTTAATTTGTATTGAGATATTCTAACCTTTTATTACTTGAATGAATTATTTGGTTATAATGATTCAACTAATATTCCTATTTTGCATGTTTCAAATCCATGAGTAAAGCATTTACTCAGAATGTCCGTAGTTGTTCATGCTTGTGGGAACAAGCATGAAGGTAATTCTATTATGAACTTGGGTTGGTAGACATTCCTATTAATGAATGTAGAAGCAAAAGGTTGCTGCCAAAGTTCATAAATATTTGTGGGATGCAAATATTGGACTGACCTGCATCTCAAATATTACTGCATGGAATCTTCCTGATTGATCATAAGTAATTTTTAGTAAAGGCGAACATCGTTTGGTATCCTTTGACCTGAGACACATATTGGGCCTTGATATTTACCGAATATTATATATGGCTTAGCTCTTCGCTATTCTGAAACATGGCAGTACATAAGTCGGAGTTCAGGTATGATATAAGGTAATTGTGAGAGACGTATGTTGTCAAGATGGGATTTGTCCCTCTTATTCGTTGAGAGTAAGATGTGTAAGGCCTGAAAAGTTAGATCAATGGAGAATGATCACTCTGTGTCTCTAGGATTTAACATGACATCTGCGACAAAAGGATAGATGATTGTTTCACCTAAAACCTTTTAAGTATGGTACTTGAAGAGGATGATGTTATTGAATGGCACTTAGTCATACGTATTAAGGGTAGTTGTTGGGTTTGCAAGAACATAAAACGTAGTTTAACCATTTAAACTTTCAGAAAACGCAGCGGATAATCTTAGTTTTTGAATGATTTTCAAAACTGAAATATATGTTCTTAAGGTGACCATATTAGTGAATAAAACAAACCCATTTAACAAGGATCATTTATGTGAATAGACAAGCAAAGAAGACATAAAACGAGCATTATGGACAGCCATAAAGAACCTGCCATAAACTACCTTGCAGCAGCAAAACAAGATCGAAAAAGATGAAGATGATGATGCTTTTGAGTGACTAATCTTCAAAAGAGAAGGCCTCAAATCCGTGATACCCCAAGCCCTTCAAACACCTTGCTTGTTAGGATGCTACACCCAAAAGAACTTCTTCTTTTGCTTCACTAGAACTCGAAACTTCAGCCCCAAACTTTCTGCTTCAAACTCGAAATCAAGCAGCCAAGTTGAGAGAGTTTTAGTGTGTGAGAGAGAGAGAGTCTTAGGAGAGTGATGGTGGTGTGTTGCATAAGTTAAGTTATGCAAGAACCAAGACCAAAAAGGGTTATCCCAATGAACTTGGGCGGCCGAAAGTTTTAAAACAAAACAAGTTTTCCCACACATTTATTTTGTATAAGTTGCACCCTTTTATTAATCATGTTGTAAAATTAAAACCAAGTTGTAATTTTATAACACAACACTCTTTTATAAGTCATTATCTAACCATTTTAAATAATAAAACAAATAAATCTCTCTTGAACAAAATCATCCATATAATTTTGTTCTAACACAAAAGTAATATTTAGAAAACCAATTTTCTAAATTAGGTGTCTATATTTGTTGCATGATCCTATCATTAAACAAATATTTGATGGTGTTTGTCTAACTTGTTATTGGGTATGACCTGACTTGGATCATAACGCACTAACCACATCAATCTTATATGTGTCTTGGGCATATAAGATCCAATAATCTCCCACTTGCACAAGATTCATAGAAGATTGATGTAAGTAGTAAATACCGCCTAACAACGGTTTACTACCCTTAATACGTATGACTAAGTGCCATTCAATAACATCATCCTCTTCAAGTACCATACTTGAAATGTTTTTAGGTGAATTAATCATCTATCCTTTTGTCTCAGATGTCATGTTAAATCCAAGGACACAGAATGATCATTCCTTGTTGATTTAACTTAATCAGGCCTTAGACATCTAACTCTCAACGAATAAGAGGAACAAATTCCATCTTGATAACATACGTTTCTCACAAACACCTCGTGTCATGCCTGAACATACTCTTAAGCACTGTCCACTATTTCAGGACAGTGAAGAATAAGCTCAAGGTATAACACTTGGTGAATATCAAAACCCAATATGTATCTCAGGTCTGAGGATACCAAATGATATTCGCCTTTACTCAAATTACTTATGATCAATCAAAAGATCCCATATAGTAATATTTGAGATGCAGGGCTGTCCAATATTTGCATCCCACAAATATCCATGAACCTTGGTAGCAACCCATTGCTCTATATTCATCCTTATGTATATCAACCAATCCAAGTTCATAATAGTCTTACCCTCACACTTGTTCCCACAAGTTTGAACGACTACGGACGTTTAGAGTGAATATTTTACTCATGGATTAAACATGCTAAAATTGGAACATTAATTGAAACATTATAACCAAGTAATTTTATTCAAATAAAGAGTTCCACATATCCAATACAAAATTTACATATCAATCCAATCACTAGAATATCGAAGTCCCATGGCACAAGTATGACCTTCATGCTTTGCCTTTTCAAGGAGCTTCGTGAGAGGATCCGCAATGTTTTGATCTGTATGAACTTTGCGAATACATATCTTTCCCTTCTCAACTTCATCTCGTATGTAGTTGAATCTCCGCTCAATGTGCCTAGTCTTTTGATGAGCACGAGGTTCCTTGATTTGAGCAATCGCACCCTCGTTGTCACAAAAGATCTCTAGGGGGTCCTGAATGGAAGGGACAACCCCCAGATCGGCAATGAATTTCTTTAACCATGCAGCTTCTTGAGCTGCCAATGAGGCGGCGACGTATTCTGATTCTGTAGTTGATAGAGCCACCACATCCTGTTTGGAGCTTTTCCAAGAGATTGCTCCTCCATTCAGAATGAAAATATCCCGATTGCGACCGAGAATCATCACGATCGGTTTGGAAACTCGCATCCGTGTAACCCTTTACAACGAGTTCCTCATCACCAGATCCATAGATTAAGAACATGTCTCTTGTCCTCCTTAGGTACTTAAGTATGTTCTTAACAGCCATCCAATGACTGCTTCCAGGATTTTGCTGGTAACGGCTTGTCATGCTTAAGGCGCATGACACGTCTGGTCGAGTGCATATCATCGCATACATGATGGATCCAATAGCAGATGCGTATGGTATTGCCTTCATTTTACCTTGCTCATCCTTCGAGCTAGGACATTGAGTCGTACTCAATATTGTTCCTCTTTGAATAGGTACGGTACCTTTCTTAGAGTTTTCCATCGTGAACCTTTTCAAGATCTTATCAATGTACGCACTTTGATTCAAACCAATCAACCGCCTTGATCTATCCCTATAGATCTTTATTCCTAGAATATAGGCGGCTTCACCAAGATCCTTAATGGAAAAACAACTTCCAAGCCAGGTTTTTACACCTTCCAAGGTTGGAATGTCATTTCCAAATAGTAGTATGTCATCAACATACAATACTAGGAAAGTTATTGTGCTCCCACTAGCCTTCTTATACACACAAGCCTCATCAGCGTTTTTGATGAAGCCAAATTTCTTTACTTCCTCATCAAAGCGGTGATTCCAGCTTCTCGATGCTTGTTTCAATCCATAGATGGATTTCTTTAACTTGCATACTTTATTAGGATGTTTTGGATCGACAAAAGCTTCAGGCTGAACCATATAGACATCTTCCTCAAGATATCCATTTAGGAAAGCGGTTTTGACATCCATTTGCCAAATCTCATAATCATAATGAGCAGCTATGGCAAACAATATTCTTATAGACTTTAGCATCGCAACAGGTGAGAAGGTTCATCATAATCAACCCCATGAGTTTGAGTGAAACCCTTTGCTACAAGTCTAGCTTTATAAGTATCCAAGTTTCCATGCATATCGGTTTTCTTCTTGAAAACCCATTTGCTTCCAACTACTTTTGAGTTAGGAGGTGGAACAACCAAGTCCCATACTTGATTGTCATGCATGGATTGCATCTCAACGCTCATGGCCTCGAGCCATTTGTCACAATCCGAATTGGACACTGCATCATGATATGTGGTTGGTTCATCTGAATCTACCACATACCATCCATCCATGAAAAATCCGTATCTTTCAGGTGGATTACTAGTTCTACCACTTCTGCGAACGTTTTGTGTGTATTGATCAACCATATGATCATCTTCAACATCCTCATGTTGAGTGCTAGTTTCAACCAAATGTGCATCGGGTTGTGGTTCTTGATCCTCCTCAAGATCCACTGTTCTACTACTAGTCCTTCCATAAGAAACTTTGCTTCTAAGAACTCACCCTTTCTGGCAACAAACACCTTTTGTTCCAGTGGGTCATAGAAATAATATCCCATAGAATCTCTAGGATATCCAACAAAGATGCACTTGGTGGATCTGACTTCTAACTGTTTGGGGTGGGAGTCTTAACATAAGCCTCACAACCTCAGACCCTTAAGTATGATAGAGATGGAACCCTTCCATGCCATATCTCAAAAGGTGTCATTTCCACCTTTTTGGTTGGGGCCATATTTAGAATATGGCCGCGGAGAGCAGAGCGAAACCCCAAAATGATAGAGGTAATGTGCTCCTAGCCTCATAGATCGAACCATATCCAATAAGGTTCGATTCCTCCTTTCAGACACACCATTGTTGTGGTGTTCCAGGTGGAGTGAGTTGTGAGACAATCCCACAACTCCTAAGATGATCTTGAATAACATCACTCAGGTATTCACCTCCTCTATCGGTACGGAGAACTTTAATTGACTTGTTAAGTTGATTTTCTACTTCATTCTTGAAGATTTTGAACATTTCAAAGGCTTCATCTTTGTGCCTTAATAAGTGCACATACCCATAGCGACTATAATCGTCGGTAAAGGTAATGAAGTATCTTTCACCATTCCTAGTCATTGGCTTAAAAGGACCACATACATCCGAATGTATGATTCCTAATAAATCTTTTGCCCTTTCATTAGTTCCACTAAAGGGTGCCTTAGTCATCTTACCTTGTAAACAAGATTCACATACATCAAATGAGTTATATTCATTTGTTTTTAAAAGACCATTCTTTTGAAGTGTTTGTATGCGTTTCTTGTTTATATGACCAAGACGACAATGCCAAAGATAGGTATCACTCAAGTCCAACTTGAGTTTCTTGGTGTTAGTATGGTACAATGAGCTATTTAGAGTATTTTCATGAGCCAATTCATAAATACCGTTAATGGGAATGGCTTTAAAATAGAACATACCATTTAAAGAAACATGAATATCATTTTCAATAAAGGATAATACATATCCAAATTGTTTTAACAGGGCTACAGAGATAATATTCCTAGTCAAACTAGGAGCATACAAAACATCGTTCAAAATCACTTCCAAACCATTTGGAAGTTTCAAGATGTAGTCACCACGGGCTTTAACTTGAACTTTAGCCCCATTGCCCATGTAGAGGCTTACATCCCCTTTCTTGAAGTCACTACTTCTTTTGAACCCCTGCAACAAATTGCAAATGTGAGTTCCACATCCGGTATCTAATACCCATGTGTTAGAGGATATCATGTTTAAATCAATATGGATCATGTTATTGTGATGAGGTCTGCCGGCATCCCTCTTTGCTTTCAACTCTTGGAGATGGACAGGACAATTCCTTGCCCAATGTCCAATCTCCCCACACTTGAAGCATGGGTCGTTAGTAGCAACCTTTTGCTTTTCTCTTGTGGTTTGGGTGGCACCCTTGCCACCCCTTCCCTTTTCCCCAAGCGGGTCCCTTGCCCTTGGCAACTTTTGCCTTAGGTGCGGGACGAGGCCTTTTATTGTTCCCACCTTCATTAATAGTGAGAACGGGTAAAACCCTTTTACCCATGGCCGCCTCGGCAGTTTTGAGCATTGAGTGAAGCTCACCAATGCTTTTGTCCCAAGCATTCATGTTGTAATTCATCACGAATGTCTCGAACCTCTTGGTAAGGCCATTCAGGATCAAATCCGTGGCCAACTCCTTCGAGACGGGACAATTAAGCCTCTCGAGGTGGTCAATGTGACTTTTCATCTTAAGTACATAAGATGAAACAGATTGGTTGTCATCCATACGACATGCATGGAGTGCTCGAACCGTTTCGAAGCGCTCAACCCTTGCTTGCTGTTGGAACGTTTCCTTCAGCTGGGTTATCATGTCGTAAGCTCCGTGGTGTTCATACTCCTTTTGGAGATCCGGAGACATGCTTGCAAGCATGAGACAAGACACTTGGACGGAGTCCTCAGTGTATTTCAGCCAATCGTTGTAGGCCTCCTCATCATCCTCGCTAGGTTGATCGGGGATAGGGTCGTCTAAAACATACGATCTTCTCTCTTGCTTGAGAACGATTCTCAAGTTTCGATACCAGTCGATGAAGTTGTTATGATTTAGACGTTCCTTTTGGAGGATCGCTCGTAGAGATTGGTTGGACGCGGATGAGTTATCGGAATTATCATTATGTGAGGCCATCTACAAAATTTAACAAAGTTTTATTTTAGTATTTTCGATATAGCCAATTTTAATAATTTATGCCTTTTAAGGCCATTTTACTATTAAAATCTAGAACCCAACATTATATTCAAATTGTGGTTAGGTGACCTTTATCCCACAATTTAAATTAATAAGGTGGTCAACGATTGACGGTTGCAACCATTTGCAACTTCTAGATGTATGGGATCGACCTTTAAACATCATATGTAAAGTCGACACGTTAATCCCATCAACACCATTTGGAAACCATATTTAGGTGATCCATTTAACATGGTTTGCAAATCAAGTTACCCTACTTGCACACACGTGTGAGTTTACCCACATAAGTGGTTAGGTGACCTTCATCCCACCAATGTGGTATCCCCACCTTAAATCATAAGTTCCCTCTAAATGGTTAGGTGACCTTTATCCCATTAAGAGTTTTCAAATGATTCAAGTGTTGTGCAAAAGGATAGTGTTGAACTTGTTAGTCAAAAGTTTAGAGATTTCATAATTCTAGTTTAGAAAACTCTATGTACTTGTATTTGCATGCTTTCAAATACAAGGTACCCGATGGTCCTTTGATTAAAACCAATTCTAATCTTTAAAACCATTAAATCAATTTAATAACCTTTTATTACCTTTTAATGATTAAGAACCATCATTTTAATAACTTGTTAAGTTTGTTAATAATTTTGTAAAGCATGTCAAAATTCAACCACTCAATTAAATAACAAACATCCAAACAAGTCATAAGCATAAACAACCATAATGTGCATAACCATAGCAACTATTGTGACCATACTTGTTTGCCATCACAAGTGTGGTCTTTAGGTCTTTCTTAAGGGTTGAAAACAACACAAAATAGGGTCTTGGTGGACTCCCACTTGAACTTGCATCCATATGCATCGAGTCTTTTTTTTGTGTCTTCCATTGTGCTTCCATCCCGAGCATCTTCTTTTACAAAATATATAATCCTAATACATATTTCTAGTAAAAAGAAAAAGGCTCCTAATCTATTATTACATCCCAATGAATAAATAGACAAATTACATTTTTAACCAAAGCACAAATGAATAATATTACAACCCAATGAATAAACAACCAAAACAAACATTGCAAGCATCCAAACAACACAAGGTCAAAGGCTAGGTTATGCACACAAACAACCAAGGATCAAATCATACAAACAACAAACCCCACTTAAAACCTTCAAATTTCAGCCAACATAAACTGAAATTTTTGGTTTTAAAACATTGTCCAAACAATCAACATATCATGATACATATCTTTCAAGATCTAATCACAAGCATGTGTGATATGACTTGAAAGTTGGGGAATCATTCAAAAAAACATAGCAGCCCAAAAAACAGCCTATAACAAGTCTATAAACATCCTTAAAACCAATTTTAAAGGACAAAACAAGCAAGTCATCCACATAACCGGCTCTTGATGCCATTGTTGGGTTTGCAAGAACATAAAACGTAGTTTAACCATTTAAACTTTCAGAAAACGCAGCGGATAATCTTAGTTTTTGAATGATTTTCAAAACTGAAATATATGTTCTTAAGGTGACCATATTAGTGAATAAAACAAACCCATTTAAGAAGGATCATTTATGTGAATAGACAAGCAAAGAAGACATAAAACGAGCATTATGGACAGCCATAAAGAACCTGCCATAAACTACCTTGCAGCAGCAAAACAAGATCGAAAAAGATGAAGATGATGTGATGTTTTGAGTGACTAATCTTCAAAAGAGAAGGCCTCAAATCCGTGATACCCCAAGCCCTTCAAACACCTTGCTTGTTAGGATGCTACACCCAAAGAACTTCTTCTTTTGCTTCACTAGAACTCGAAACTTCAGCCCCAAACTTTCTGCTTCAAACTCGAAATCAAGCAGCCAAGTTGAGAGAGTTTTAGTGTGTGTGAGAGAGAGAGTCTTAGGAGAGTGATGGTGGTGTGTTGCATAAGTTAAGTTATGCAAGAACCAAGACCAAAAAGGGTTATCCCAATGAACTTGGGTGGCCGAAAGTTTTAAAACAAAACAAGTTTTCCCACACTTTTATTTTGTATAAGTTGCACCCTTTTATTAATCATGTTGTAAAATTAAAACCAAGTTGTAATTTTATAACACAACACTCTTTTATAAGTCATTATCTAACCATTTTAAATAATGAAACAAATAAATCTCTCTTGAACAAAATCATCCATATAATTTTGTTCTAACACAAAAGTAATATTTAGAAAACAATTTTCTAAATTAGGTGTCTATATTTGTTGCATGATCCTATCATTAAACAGATATTTGATGGTGTTTGTCTAACTTGTTATTGGGTATGACCTGACTTGGATCATAACGCACTAACCACATCAATCTTATATGTGTCTTGGGCATATAAGATCCAATAGTAGTAAACCGTGGTTAGGCAGTATTACTGCTTGCATCAATCTTCTATGAATCTGTGCAAGTGGGAGATTATTGGATCTTGTATGCCCAGACACATACAAGATTGATGTGGTCCGTACGTTATGATCCAAGTCAGGTCATACCCAATAACAAGCTAAACAAACACCAATATATATTTATTGGTTGATTAGATCATACAAATAAAATATTGACACCTCTTTAGAAAATTGGTTTTCTAGAACTTTGCTTTATAAAAGAACAATGTTATATGGATAATTTGTTCTTGAGAATTTTATTTGTCTCATTATTTAAGTTGGTTAACTAATGACAAATAAAAGTGTGTTAAGATATAAAATTAAATTAGGTTTTAGTTTTAGAACTTTATTAACTTAAAAGAGTGCATTTTACAGAGATTACTGAAAGGATTGGGATCTAGTTTGATCAATTAGATTAAGATTTGCAGCGGAATAGAACAAGAATTAGACGAAATTTAAGCAAGAATAATATGAATATTCAATCAAACAGTGACGGTTATAGAGAGAGAAAGTTTTGTGCAAAAAGAATGTTATGATTCACGCACACACTTCGGTTACAAAAGAAATTAGGTCAACATTCCTTTTATAAAGGAATGTGACGTTAGCTAACGTCACTTGATAGTGACAGCTAACCGATTTATACAAACAAGTGAAAGTAGACTAAACTACTGAAGATGTCCACAACAACTAAGGACACCTTCACAAAAAGGTAAGTACAAGCTAACATTACAACTGCTGAAGTTATAACATATGAAGTGTAAGAACTTCAGATGTTTTACATAATATAAAACTACTGATTACAAACTACTGAAAAGTAAACCATCACAACTACCGAAGAGAACAACTTCAACTGTTGTGACAACTTCTGAGAACTTGGTCTTCAGACTTTGTCTTCATCAGTTGTCTTCAGACTTTGTCTTCATCTGTTGTCTTCAGATTTTGTCTTCAGCTGTTGTCTTCAGCAGTTGTCTTCAGACTTTGTAGACCACTTCAGTTGTTATGATGTCTGTAGGACTTAAAAGTTCTTCTGATGTGGCTCATTGGTTCTTTTGGTCCAACAATTACAAAATGGGGGGAAACCCATTTTGGATGAGTTTCGGCCGCCCTCATGGGTGTATGAGGGGTCTTTTTTTGGCCTTGGATGCTATGCTTCATTCACTCAAGCACTTTTCCAAGAAAACACACTTTCTCTCACACACACTTAATCAAAGAAAAACACTCAAGAAGGCTGAAAAATTCGGATTTTTTAGCTCAACAAGGCTAAAACATTTCGGTTTTGTAGTTGTGAAGATCTTTGGTGTGAAGCTTCCTAACTTGCAAGGTGTTTGTAAGACTTGTGGGTATCATAACTTGAGGCTCTCTCTCTTGGGGGCTGGATATTCAATCTCATCATCATCTTCATCTTCCTCTCCAACATCTACAACACTTGTTCTAGAAAGGTTGTTTCTATGAACACCCTATGGTTGGTTTTGATTTGTTTGATAGCACACTACTTCATATAAGTTTATGATCCTTTCTTGGGTTTTGTTTGTGTTCAAAATGGTGAAAAATTTTCAGATTACTAACCATATCTTTAAACCATATATCCGCTGCGTTTTTCAAGTTTAAATGGTTAAACTTAGTGTTTTACATGTGACAAAACCCATCAGAACGTTAGTGAATGATATGAAAGTATTATGTAACATAAAGTGGCAGATAATGAGGAACATGATGAATGAATGCATGAAATAATGAATGAATGAAAGTAAGAAGGCTTGCAAGCAAATGTATGGAGGTTCACACCCAATGAAAGGTGTTAGCTCAACGGTGTGCGGGTTAGCTACCCGAGAAGGATGCACACCGGGGTCTTTCTTTTTGATTGACCATTTGTATAAAACCTTTGTCGCTTACCCTATATATTGTGGCCAGGCTGCTGTGTGCCATGACGGGAGGTCTATAATAGACCTCAGCCCAGTGTCAACTTTATGCATTATGGCAGGTATAGCACATGAAAATGGTACACCTAAATTTACCATAGGTATTATGGCCAGGCTGCTATGCGCCATGATGGGGGGGTCTATGATAGACCCCGGTCCAGTACCAGTTTTATGCATGACGGTAGGGTAAAGTTCATGGTTTGATGGAATGAAAGGAAGTAATGATGAACTTATGAATGAATGTAACGAAAGTTAATGAATGAATGATGAAGATAATAATGATATTATCTATGTATATGTATGATGTGTGATCACATGCAGAAGTAAAGAATGGTTGTAATGAATGTAAAGTATGATTTATGTTTAATCTATAACTCACTCAGCAACACTGACTTTTTATGCATTTTCCAGTTGGTAGGTGAGCATTGCTGAGGATGGCACGGGGTAGCTACTTGGCATTTTAGATGGCATTCTTTTGTTTAAAGTTTTTGCATTATAATGCAAATGAACGATGTTTGAAATGAACCATTGTATTAACTTGAAAAAGCATTTATAATGAAATGAAAAGTTATATTGATGTTCCGCTGGGATATTTTATGATAGTTGTAAATATATGTTTTGTGTGCAATGATTGACGAGCTGTGAGCGTCCCGGGAACGGGGCCTTACAATATATATGGATAATTTAAAATTATATATATATATTACTATTTTAATCATTTAAGTGATATATATCTAATAACTAATAAATACCTAACTAGTAATTATTCTAAATCTAAAAAATAATTAATAAAACTTATTCTAACTCTAAAATATCAATAAAAATCGTTCATCCCTATCACCACTAAAATATATGATTTTTATTAATAAATATATTAATAGAATTTATCGTAATTGAAACCTAAAACCCTGAATTTTCCAATATAAGTAGGGGTCTAATTCTTATTATTTTTACAATCATACTCTAAATCTAGAGCTTTCATAAAATTAAATATCAACTCATAACACCTTTCTTGAAGATCCAGAAGTTTTCTTTGTCAAGTAATTTTTTATGTTCTTCATATTCATACCTTACCAATTGTGTTTTATCAAAAATAAATTAAAACTAGCTTGGATATGTGATTAAATAATACTCCTGTGTAATAGTCATGGATCTGAGATGGATCAAAGCATCAAATAAATTTGAAATTATCAAAACTTTTCGTAAACACATCAAACTTAAAATTTTTGATTTTGATAGATTTATAGGGCAAACTTCAAACATGCATATCTCCATGATAACAAATCGGTTTTTAGTGATTATTTATTTTAAAAATATGAAGATACATGTGTCCCTAGTTTGTAAGCTTAATGTAAATGTCTATATTCTCTTACACATATGTAATTGATTGGGTACTTAATGAAATACAATGTGTGGTTGTGCTTATAATGTTTATTATTTCATTGCTTGGTATGTAATAACGCTTATTGAACTAATTATATAGGTTTGTGGTTGTTTGCATAGATATTGTTAAATGATAATTAACAAATATGTTAAAGTTAATCGTGTGAAGTTTTCATACGATTGGCCTATGCTAATGGACCATACACATGAACAACTTCATGCTAATAAATAGTCATACGAATGAACCAGGAGACTGGATCAATCGCATGATTGTGACATGAGATTGGCTCAGTCATGCGAATGGATCAACCACATGATTCAATCGCACAACTGAACCATGCTAATGGTCCAATCACACGATTGATAAACCTAACCTATAAATACCACTTATTTGTGAAAAAACAAGACACTTGGAAGATTTCAATACCTACACATACCCAAACCATCGAGAGACCTCTAGCAACCTGTTCCAACTTCATAGATCGTAATAGATCGATTGCTAATCGTTCTTAACGTTTAGATTCAATCTTTAGTTGATTCTACGTGCGTTCTCACTGATTGGATCGCCAATCAAATACGATTCCACACTATTTGATTTGGTACACACGTAAATCTGTTAGTATTTGTCCAGTACACGATCCTAACAAGTGGTATCAGAGCTTTGGCTCTAGATTTACGTGTGATTCAATCGTTTTGATATAAAAATTGTGTTTATACACTCATAAACGCAATCTTTTGTGTCAAATCGGGTTTTAGACGTCATTTTATCGTAAGTTTAGTTGTCCTTGCATACGGCAATTAGGGTTGGCTAGAAATTCGTGCTTTTGCGTCCAAACACCTTAAACCTATGAATTTTCGAAATCCAATAGGTTCAGTCGCACGAATGACTTAATCTCACTACTGAGGTCATACGCACGATTGGACTCATTCGTACAACTAAGCAATCTATTCGCATTGTTCAACCGCATTAGTTCATTCGCCCGACTGAGCCATCCACATTAGTTCAGTCGCACCATTGAACCATCCGCATTATTCAATCGCCCGAATAGCCCAATCGCACACCTTCATTCGCACAAATAAAAAAGTTTAGCTTAAAGTTAAAGTTTATAGCAATGGAGGACCAATACTCAGCTTTTACAGCAGGGAGAGACTCACGTATTCAGAGCTTACTGCTACGGGAGAACGAAGTGGGGAATCATGATAAACCCCCAAAGCTAATCAAGTTAGATGAATACCCACAATGGAAGCAACGTTTCGAGATCTACTTAAATGGAGTAGATCCCAATCAGTGGGAATCTATACAGACGGGGTACAACATGCCAGTAGGAGTTGATGGTGTCAAACTCACACTAAGTGGCATGAATGATGGACAAAAGATCAAATACAATGCTGAAAAGCAAGTCTATGCTTTACTTACACAGTCAATTCCGAAGGATATTTTCCATCAATTCTCAGAGTATACTCAAGAAAAGGAACCATGGGATGCATTGGAGAAAAGGTATGACGGAAACGCATCATTGAAGGCCATGAAGGCTAAGGCTTTAAAGAAGGAGTTTGACAACTTCTCCTAGATGATGTTATCGATAGGTTCTACCACTTGATGAGTGAGATGCACACTCATGGAGTATCGACGTCGATGGAGGACAAAGTGTCTAACTTTGCAGATGGGCTGCCAGAGAAATGGGTTTCATTTGTCTCAAATCTCAGACAGAATGATATGCTAACGAAGTTAGATATAAATGACTTCATTCTGAAACTGAGAGAGGAAGAGCTGAGAATGAAGTATAGAGCACAAAAGTCTTCCTATGATCAGAATCCAGCACTATACAACGCGACTCCACAAGCCAAAACATCTGGAGCACCTCTTCACAGAGTTTTTGTATCAAGCTCGGCTGGTCCTTCTCAATCCTCTACTTTAGGGTCAGAAATGTCAGAGTCATCTGGTACCTAATACATTGTACCTGAAGCCAATGCAGCAAAACTGAAGACCGAGAACTTCGGTAATATGACAGTTGAGGTAGCTATAGAACACATGGATCTCTTAGTTGTGGTAGTCCACTCCTATGATTGACTAATTGCTGGTAAAATTGGAAACTGCCATCTGGCAGATGAGGACTATGAGCAGGTTGACGAGACAGAGCTGGAAAGGATGGACATAATGTGGGCCTTAGCGAGTGCTGTCCTACGAGCTAAGAAGTTTGTCAAGAAAACCAGACAGAACTTGGTTGCAACTAAGGACATTACCTTTGGTTTCGATAACACCAAGGTGACTTGTTTCAACGGCGGCGAGAAAGGGCACTTCAAACGGGAGTGTGTGAAGCCAAAGAAAACAGGAAACGGGAATCCATTCACTTCCTTCAATCATCAGGATAACCCACTAGCAGTCCTACTTCATCAAGCAAGGATCCTAAAGCCTTGACTGCTCATGATGATGAAGGACATGACTAGAGCTTTCGGTTTGTCTCATCGGGAGAATCCAATATCGCTAGCGTGGAGGATCTAGATGATGATTTTGCTAGTGAAGGAGATATTGTAGTCGAACTCGCGATGTCAAACCTAGAAGAGACTACCCCAGTTGTCAATTACCAGCCTGAAGAAGGGAAAACTGCAACAACGTCAGAATTACCAGCACCAGAAATACAAGACTCAGCATTGATAGCTGATTCATCAGAACCCTCTCAGGTAAGTACTACTGACCAACTTTTCAATAATCATGCATGTTCTGATTGTAAGAAATTCAGGGAAAGCATTGATTTAAAATTTGCTAGGTTATTAGATCATAATGATAACTTAGTAAAGGACTTGGAGCTATGCACTAAACCTAACAGAGTTCTAAAACAAAATGAGCATAGTTACAAAGAAAAGATAGACCTTTTGAACAAACAACTTAGGGAAACAGAAGTAGTAGCCTTTAACCAAGCTAATGAAATTAGGTACAATCTTAACTCCCTAGAGGACACTATGAAACAAAAGGCAGTTTTAGAAGTAGAAGTTAATTCCCTAAAGCAAAAACGGCACAGTTGGACAAGTTCATCTCATATTGTCCAAAACTTTGTGAGAGAGAGAAACAACGGGGAGGGATTGAGTTATAAAGTGGTTCCACCACCACAGGAGATCTTGATGAATGCAAAATGTAAACCAATCAATAACAATCCAATCAAGGATCATGTGGTCTCTATTCCTCTTGTAAGTGATCCAGATTCCACATGTAAATCAAATGAATCTGGTACTAAACAAAAGGAGGCCATTTCAAAGGCAAAAGATAAATGCCTAGTGTTAATCTATACAAAGAGTTTGAAAACGTTAGTATAAAGTCTGGTTCAATAACAGTCAAATCTCAACCTAAAAGGACCAGTAATGTTAACCAATAATGGGTTTCATGTCAAAGTCTAGATAATAGAAAAGGAAAAGATGTTAAAACTATTAAAGCAATTAACTTTGTTAAACAAGACAAACAAACTAAACAAGAAGAAGCAAAACCCAAATAGAGTAAGGTCACACATGTGTCACATATATCTTCACAAAAATAGTTAAATCGTAAAGTCGAAAGCAGATCATGCTATAGCTGTGGACAGTATGGACACATTGCGTCTAACTGTCCTTATCATCAGACACCAAGGAGGAAAGTTGAACTTCCAGAACCAAAACCTAGCTCTTTTAAGAGGAACTCAGTGACACCACCTAAAAGGGATAGTGAACCTAAAGTTCAACACATTAGCCAGTCGTCTGTTTATTACAAACAGGCCTTACACAAAGCTGGCTTATGGAAGGAAAAATCAACCTCATTGTCTGATAATGAGAACAAGAAGACATCCGAGCTTCCCTCACCCACGAATGGTCAATGGGTTAAGTTTGTGATGTATGATGCCTCTGGGAAACCCAAGCCAGTGAAGGCTTGGGTCCTTAACATGAACTAATGTTTTAAATTGAATGTGCAGAGTGTTTGCTATATTGGTGAAACCAACTCATGGATTATAGATAGCGGAGCATGAAGGCACATGACAGGAATAGATCTCTCTTATCAAATGTCAAACTGATAAAAAGAGGTCATGTTTTGTTTGTTGGAAACAAAGGTGGGTACATCACAGCTCAAGGGGAAGTAGGTAATCAGAAAGTGAAGTTTGACAAGGTAAACTATGTTCAACAACTTCAAAATAACTTGCTTTTTGTTTCTTAAATTTGTGATAAAGGTTTTAAGGTAGTATTTGACAACAAGAAGTGCTATGTCCTGAAAAAGGACTATGTCATCCTGGAGGATCAAGTCTTAATGTCTGCCTCAAGATATAAGACCTTTATGTCTTCGATCTATCAAAGGCCTTAACAACGGATCATGAAGTTCAGTGCTTCCTGACAAAAGCTAGTGAGAAGAATTCCATCTCCTGGCATAGGTGAATGGGTCACATTAATCCACGGAAGATGAATCACTTGATCTAGAATGATCTAGTGAGAGGAGTTAACATAAAAAACATCCAACTTCCAGGTTTCTGTGTTGCGTGCAAGAAGGGCAAATAGGCGAAGAAGTCTCATCATGAAAAGAAAGTTCATTCCATCGAACTTCCTCTTGAACTTCGTCACATGGATCTGTTTGGTCCAGTCAGTACAAGAACCATCGCAGGCAACTTGTACTACTATGTAGTTACTGATGACTACTCAAGATTCTCTTGGGTGATGTTTCTGAAATCCAAATAAGAAACATTTGAGTCATTCAAGGAATTAGTAACTACTCTGCAGTCCTTATACAAGTTGAAGGTAAGACAAGTGCGTTCAGACAATAGAACCGGGTTCAAGAGTCAATGGATGGAGGCTTACTGCAAGGAAAAGGGAATTGTACATGAGTTCACTTCTACCTACACTCCTTAGATGAATGGGATTGCTGAAAGGAAGAATCGCAGCTTGATAGAGACAGCACGGAGGAGGCTAGCACACTCGAAACCGCCCATCCAATTCTGGAATGAAGCAGTTGCAAATGCGTGTTATACGCTAAATCGAGTTCTGGTAGTTAAATGTCATGGAAAGACATTTTACGAGTTACTACAGCCATTTAAACCTAATCTAGAGTATCTCGAGCTGTTTGGCGCTCCGTGCACCCTACTAAAGAAGACTCGGGAGGGAAAATTTAGCGAGAAGGTTCATGAAGGTATCTTTCTACGATACAACATACCGAACAAGAGAGTTTACAACAACTCAACGGGTCAAGTAGAAGTGTGGTGTAACGTTGATGTTCAGAGATACACCACACCACCTACTGGAAAAGGACCCGCCTTCTTTTTTGACTATGATGGATTTTTCAAGTCCATTAACATCCCACTCTCCACGTCTAATGATGAGTTAGCAACAAAGATGATGTATGATGTTCTAAGCACACCATCTGAGGAATCTACATCATCTTGTTTACAAGGTGATTCATCGAGCACTCGAGGGAAGTGACTCTTCCTTTGATGATGAAGAAGCTGTGGAGACTGATCAGAACAACCAGGAGGAATAGGTTCCTACTACTGCAAGTACACAAGCAACTGACATTCATGCCTCTAAGTCTACGAAACCTCAGACTCCTACTGCCTCAGATACTGAACCAAATGTTCATAATCTTGATTCTGAGGTAGTTGTTCCAACCACTCCTCGATCACACATAAATGTCTATCATCTTTTAGATAATGTCATTGGGGATGTGAGATGAGGAGTTCAGACCAGAAAGCAGCTGCACTCAGCTGATTATGCCTCGGTGATGGAAAAGGGATACCTTCACGACGGTGCATATCATTGCTTTGTGTCTCAGTTTGAGCCAAAGAATGTTAGTGAAGCCCTGAATGAAGAGGGATGGGTGAGTGCCATGAAAGAAGAACTTCTTCAGTTCAAGAAGTTAGGAGTATGGACTCTAGCGGATAGACCTAAAGGTGCTAAGGTCATTGGCACCAAATGGGTCTTGAAATGTAAGAAAGATCATCAAGGCATGATCATGAGAAACAAGGCCCTACTTGTTGTTTAAGGATTTTGACAAGTAGAGGGCATAGGCTACAATGAAGTGTTTGCACCCGTGGCAAGAATGGAAGCCATCCATATCTTCCTTGCCTATGCATCATATATGAAGATTTGAAGATTTAAAGTTTATCAACCGGATGTATATAGTGCATTCCTTCATGATGAAATCCGAGAGACAGTGTACGTCAGTCAACCTGAGGGATTTGAGGATCCATATCATCGGGACAAAGTTTACACACTCGACAAGGCTTTATATGGCCTTCTTCAAGCTCCTAGAGCCTGCTATGAGAAACTCTCCACTCACCATGTGAAACACAGTTTTCACAGAGGTGTCATTGACTGCACACTATTCATTAAAGAAAAGGATGGTGATTTACTGCTGGTCCAAATTTATGTAGATGACATAATCTTCGGTTCAAAGAACGAAGATCTATGTAAAGAGTTTGAAGTAGTAATGAAGGCTGTGTTTGAAATGAGTGCCATGAGAGAGATGAAATTCTTTCTGGGGTTACAGGTGGATCAGACACCAAAAGGTATTTTCCTACATTAGACCAAGTATGTAGGAGATATTCTCAGTCGGTTTTACATGGAGAATGCTTCTGCAGCTGGGACTCTACTTGCTACAATCCATGATGTAGCACCCGACGAGAATGGTGATCTGGTTGATGCCACCATGTATCGAGGAATGATTGGATCTCTCATGTACCTCACAGCCTCAAGACCTGATATCATGTACACGACATGTTTATGTTCAAGATATCAGGCAAAGCCAAAAGTTAACCATCTTATAGGGGTTAAAAGGATCTTCCGTTATCTGAAGGGTACTCCAACACTTGGGTTGTGGTATCCTCATGATGATGACTTCGAGCTAATGTCGTATAGTGACTCGGGTGACGGTGGCTACAAGATGAACTACAAGTCTACTTCAGCAGGATGTCAATTCTTTGGAAGAAGTTTAGTGACCTGGCAGTGTAAGAAGCAGACCTCGGTTGCTTTGTCAACCTGTGAAGCCAAATACATTGCCGCTGCAAGTTGCTGTTCACAAATCATATGGATTCAACAGCAAATGGGGGACTACAGTTTGAATTTCTCTTCTACTCTTATTTTTGTTGATAACTCAGCTGCAATTGCAGTAACTAAAAATCCGGTTCCACATCCTAAGACCAAACACATCGGCATAAAATATCACTTTATACGTGATTGTTTTGAAAAGAACCTAATCGATGTGATTAAAATAAATACTGATTTTCAACGCATTGACCTCTATACAAAGGCTTTTGATAAACCACATTTTCAATATTTGTTAGAGGTCAACGACGTTAAAAAGAAAAGTGATGTCATTCCTCAAGATGACCATGTGTAGTCCGATGCGTATTGTTCATATTTCTTTTATTTTTATTGTCTTTATTATTTGTTTAATTATAATCAGTTTAATTAAATTGGTGTTCTTTCATCGCCTATTAAAATCCTAAAAAACATAAATTGGTTACGGTTTTAGAAATTTAGGGAGAGAATAGATTTAGTTAGTAAAATTATTAAAAAAAACAAGGCAGGAGGAGAGGCTAGCTGATGAAAACTAGATCATATCTATGATACCGATTCAATGACCTTGGAAAATGATAGTACACAGGAACAAACCACTTGACACTTTAAAAGTTTAAATTGAATAAGATGCAAAGTTCAAAGTATATGTCTCTGTAGTCTGAGCAATATAAATGGATAAATGATATTAAAACTAGCTACTACTAAGGTAACACAAATAAAGTAGACCTAGAGGTTGCTAGACCACAGATGATATGTCGGTAGATTCAACACGATAGATGATTAGACCTTGTTGGTGATCTCAAGATTAAACTAAGTTGTGCAACAAACTGTGGGTTATCATCCTATCCCTGGTTAACACAATCAACAAAATTCCAAGAGGGGGTGACGAGCAGAATAAACACTACAAATATGAGCAAAAGACCAAAATATGAGCAAAAGCACATGAAAAAAAGCAGAAGCAATCAAACTAATAACTTATGTTGTTGGTGAGATTTGTGCAAAAAGATTAAAACTACTCAAACAAGAAGATAGGTTATGTGCCTCTCTACTGTGCGGTGGCACTGACCTGAGGATAAGCATAACCTATATATTCTAGAATTTATTGTTGTTTGCCGCCTCTCTACTGTGCGGTGGCGCTGACCTGAGGCTTGGCTTCTCTTTGAAAGTTCTAAGAATAGTTTCTTCTTGAACATTACCTGAGACCGCTAAAAAAATCTCCTGAGGAATGTTAATTACCATATAAGTGTGGGATCCACAAATGCTTGTTGAAATAATCAAATCTTAAATTATCACCAATCTGTGTCAAAAGTATGTGTATGTATTTATGAGAACCAGTATACTGACAATCATCATGGCTACAATTCTTGAAAGTCCAAATCAATGTGGGGATCTAAGAGTACTAGTATGATTTCCTAAACTTGCTAACAACTCTAGATGAAAAACAAGAATCAAGCATGAAAAAGAGTTAACATGTCTCAAATGATTTAACTTGCCTGCATGATTCCAAATTGAATTTGTCCATTTATAGTCAAAATGAATTGAAGCTGCCTTTTTAGAAAATTGAATACATTAGATTTCTATCTGAGTTTTGTATCTCAGTTTGAATTCTTTTATTATTTTTAATTTCGTCAGTTCAGTTTGTTAGATATCGGAATACGTCGTGGAATTCAATAGGGGATTTAATCACCTAAAAGGGTCACGTCTGAGGTGACTACACGTATTTTTCAAATGTAAAATCAGTCACGTCTGAGGTGACAAATTGTTTAAAAGGATCACATCTGAGGTTATCAAAAGTTTTCCAAGTTAAAATGATCATGTCTGAGATGATCGAATGCTCATAATGTTTAATCAAAAGTTAAAAGGGATTAAGTGTGAAATGGTCATATAGTCAAAATCATGAGTATGACCCAATCGTACGACTGGACCATGAGTATGGATCAACCGTACGAATGGACCATACTCATGCACTAAACAGCCAAATGGCAGATGAGTATGAACCATTCACCTGAATGGCACATGAGAATGAGAGATTCGACCGAATGGAGTTGTGCGAATGAGTCAGTCGCCTGACTGAAATCCAGTCGGCCGACTGAATGTGATCGACTAAACCAATCACATGACTGAGGTCCAATCGCCTGAATGAATAGAGGGAATGGGTCCAGTCAGCCGATTGAAACCTGATTGAGTATAAATAGGGCCATAGTCCATCGCATAATCTCATCACCCCTAATCTCCATAAAATCACACATAGTACCGTTACTCTGCTGAAAATTTCCCTGACGGATTGTATCTCAAAATTTCGACATTCTGACAAATCCTACTTGTTATACAGGTACAATGCGATGTTATGTAAATGAAGGCTGTTTGATTTGCGCCCTAATTTGGGATTCTCGGCCTTTACAAGACCCGACACTAAAATTGGACAAATAACCTAACTAAACTATGCAAAATATTAAAATCAAGGTTATTAGGTTATTAGTATAATGATTGGGACTTTAAAGAACCATTACACAATGTCTAATTTCAAGAATGGGTTCAAATTCGAATTTCAGTTGACTAAACATTGGGTCATGCGACTGGACACCAGGACGAACTCCAATCGCGCGATTGAGCTGGTCGAATGGCTCAATCGGTTGAATGGCTAATACGAATGAGCTCAGTCGGCCGTGGCAGGCTCAGTCACCTGACTGAACTCAGTCGCCTACTCAGTCAACCGACTAAATGTAGTCGCATGCCAGGTCAACCGACTGAACACGATCGCATGGTTCAATCGCATGATTGAACCAAACTAAATTCAACAAAGTTAATTAGAATTGATTTTTGATATGTGGTGATCTAATGTCTAAGTGTCTTGTATTACAGATCTATGGCTGACAAGTGGTCCATCAACCCCAAGCACAACATATGTGCTTATTTAGATGCCATTACTCGGAATGGCACCGAGTTTGCGGGGATTATCTCATTCCTTAAGAGATCTAGGATCTACAAAGCTATATCCATACCATGCACTCCTTACATGTGTATTCAGCAGGCCTTCTGTGAGGGGGCATCGGTTGACTGTAGACACGAGCCTTACAGCATCCGTAGTAGCATCTTTGGTTAGGCGATCAAGGTCACAGCTAAGGATATTCGACGTGTACTTGCCTTGGGTGATGATGGTGATCACCCTACTATACTTCATCCACTGACTGTGAGAGGGTGCTTCTTAAGGATGAAGTACGCTGGGGATATCAATGCAGGTGTGCTCAACAAGACCAACCTATGTCCCCAGTACAAGTACTTAGCACACGTCATCCTTAAGTGCTTGGCTTCAAGAAAGGGTGGGTTTGATGATCTTTCAGGCCAGATTCAAAATGCCTACGTGGCACTGGTCCTGAACCACAATTTCAGCTTCTCGAGCATGATATTCTCTTATTTGATAGAGAATCTGCAGGCTAAGGGCAAAGAGGGTTTCCGCATGTACCCTAGGTTTCTCCAAATAATCATTGATGAGAAGCTTCCCTCTCTGCCCAAGGAGAGCCATGATGCTGTGGCATTGGAGATTATGGATGATACAACCTTGGCCGCTTGAAGGTCTACAGGGGGAAGCAAGTCAAGCCCCCCATGAAGAGACTCTTTGGGCATGTGGCCAAGGCTGATTATGTGGCGCCAGGTAGGCGAAAGTGGCTCCATGAGGAGAGTGAAACAAATTTTGAGCAAATTGCTCTTTCATCTGATAACTCCGACGATGACGGTGACACTCGCGGAGACTCTAGGGTCGCTCCTACTAGGGGCCCCACTACTCATGTTACTTCTCCATCTCCTACTGATGCCAAGGTCTTTTGTCCTCTATAGGAGGAGGCAGAGAGTGATGATGAGCCTCTCACGAGGACTGTGGGTAGCCAGGTTGTTGCCACAAAGAGAGCTTTGAGGGCGGTTGGTGGAAGCAAAGGGGAGTCCGGGGATACTACTGCTGAGTCAGATCCCACATATGCCCCGGACTCGCCTAACAGCCAAGGGGGAACCTCTATGCATAGAGGCTCAAGGAAGAAGAGGATGGCACACCCCTATGGCAAGAAAGGGAAGAGATTGAGTTTCACCTTGACCTCATCTACCACCACAGCCACTACCTCAGACACACCTTCCACCACTACCACCCCTACTACCACCACACCACCAGCCACCACCTATACTCCCTCACACACCACTACCACACCCACTCAACCACTTACCCACATCCAAACCACCACCACTACAGCCCATCCACTACCACCTACATCTATACCACCCCCAATCATCACCACTGCCACCACCACCACCTCTAGCCACCAAGCAGGACCTTTATCTTACCCCTCATTCCCATCTGGATCATCTCTACCCCTGGTGGGGTAGAGGAACAACTCTCAGCACTGAACGGTATGGTGCTGAAGCTGTTGGCAGCGGATGACGAGAAGACTGCCCAGATTCGTCAGCTAGTAGAGCTTACTACTGTAGAATCTCAGCAGATATCTCAACAGGCACCGCTGATAGAGCAACAAGAACAATAGATGGCTGCTCAGAGACTTGAGATGTCCTAACTCCAGGAGAAAAATGTCGATTCAACAAAGAGGGTAGAGGAGTTGGAGGCTACTAACAACACCATCATGGTCAAGCTGAAGGGCTCGAAGGATGACCCACTAAAGATCAGAGAATGAGATCGAGATGATGGTGATGATGATGACAGTGATAATGATGATAACGATGGTGATGATCAAGGTGATGATACAGAGGGAGGTGATGATGTAGGTGATGATGATGATGAATAAGAAGGAGATACTTCTGCTGCGGGTGCCACATCAGCAAGTGAAAGGAGGACAAAGAGAGCTCAAGACAAAGGTGCCTCTACTTCAGCCCTGTTAGCAAATGAGCACATGATTAAAGACAAGATTAATGCATAGTTGTTTATGTTATTCAAATCATGTGTATTTGAATATTGTAACAAATTAATGTATTAATGTTTGTGTTTATTATGGATCTTTGCTGCTTTGATTGTTGACTAATGGTCGATGTGTTACATGTTTTAAATCAAGCAGATCCAAATTTTCAAGGAGATGAATATGATGTTGCTCCCCTCCAACAGATCAAGACTCAACTCATGATGATTCTTGATCTGCAGGGGATTGTCAGGAGATCAGTGAATTACACTCCTGAAGAAGGAGAGATAATTCATGATCTCACCGACGAGCAACTTGCTGAAATGTTCCGACTTAACCCTGATGAGATGGTGAAAGATGCTCCAACAGTCCATGTGGAAAGTGACGACAAGCTCAACGACGTCGATGAGATCGAGATTGAAGATGTCATGGATCAACATTATCCAGAGCACACTAATAATGAAGGTAATGTCGTTCCCAATCTGGGCGACAATCTTGTCAGTGAAACTTTTGAGACTCTGTATTAAATGGAACAAGAGTCGGAAAAGAATAAAGAGCATGCCCAAGCCTTGGACGCTAAAGTCAACATCAGAAACGCTGAACGAGGTGCATGCTTTGAAGAAATAAGAGCCCAACGCAGTGCTCCAACGTCAACTGTCTACACCAAGCTATACCAGGTGAAGAAACATCACAAGGTGTCATGCAAAATCATAGCGTGGGCACATTTTGAAGATCTCAATGTTTATGCAGTTAAACGTGAGAAGGGGATTGAGTACTTCAGGTTCCCACACGATCTAATGACTCTTCTTGGTTTTGAGCTTAACCAGTTAGCAAAGTTAAAATTGCTATACGCTGACTCACGTAAAATGTCAGACGGTTTGAAGCAGCTCTAAAGAGAGAGTACCACACCAGATGGGTCAACTTCAAACCTCAACAACCAATGAGGTATATCAGATGGTCTGAGGTTGATGCCATAACAGGAAAACCGAAAATAGTGCTGAAGTGGAGTCCTCCGCGCACAATGTCTAAGATCCCTCTACAGGAAATGCCACAGGACTTCACTCCACACTTCAAATGGTGGCTCTATGATTGGAGAACATGAGAGGCAGTCATAGTATTGAACAAGAATGGTGTTATGGAAACCATCAGGGTGTTTGACCCGATATGGCTTACTTACTTGTCTGCTGATGATCTCTACACATTATACAAGTGGCCAATGTTCAATGACTCACAAGATATTGTACAAGCTCTATAATTTCAGAATGTGATACGACTTTGTTTTGCTTTTGAAATACATGTAGGGGTCACAAGAGAAAAGAAGTACAAGAACTTTGAGGAAATTATGAAGGATGTAAGACATTAGATGAAACTAGGTCCAAGGGGGAGTTTGTAGATACATGTGTCCCTAGTTTCTGAACTTAATGTAATTTATTGTCTTACACATATGTAATTAATTGGGTACTTAATGAAATACAATGTGTGGTTGTGCTTATAATGTTTATTATTTTATTGCTTGGTATGTAATAACACTTATTGAACTAATTATATAGGTTTGTGGTTGTTTGCATAGATCTTGTTAAACGATAATTAAGAAATATGTTAAACTTAATCGTGTGATGTTTTCATGCGATTGGCCCATGCTAATGGACTATACGCATGAACAACTTCATGCTAATGTACCAGTCGTACGAATGAACCAGGAGCCTAGATCGGGTGCATGATTGTGACATGAGATTAGCTCAGTCGCACGAATGAACACTCAGTCATGTGAATGGATCAACCGTATGACTCAATCGCATGACTGAACCATGCTAATGGTCCAGTCACATGATTGATAAACCCTAACCTATAAATACCACTTAATTCATGGGGAAAACAAGACACTTGGAAGATTTCGATACCTACATGGACCCCAACCGTCCACAGACCTCTAGCAACCTGTTCGAACTTCATAGATCGCAGTAGATCCATTCCTAATCATTCTTAACATTTAGATTCAATTTTTATTTGATTCTACATGCGTTCTCACTGATTGGATTGCCAATCAATAGGATTCCGCACTATTTGATTCGGTACACGCGTAAATTTGTTAGTATTCGTCCAGTACACGATCCTAACAAAATAAATATCAGAGTCTTATCTTTCCTACCATGTAAATAAGCTCTTCACAACCTTTGGATTGGATCAAATCATCCCGAATCAACTCAATTTGATTGTACCATGATCGTGACGGTTTTTCTTCTTGTTCTAATAGATTTGGGCATTGTAAGGACGAGTTCCCGGAAGCTTCACAGTTGGTTAATCATAGCATAAAAATATTTTAATAACAAAACAATGCAGTGGAAATAATTAGACATTCATTTAAAACTTGGAAATCATATTGTATTCATACTTTTGTCCTTTGTTTGTAAATAAAACATAGTACTTTTTCTTAAATTATAAAAAAGATTGCACAAACAGGAATGCCATCCATATCTCTCCAAGTAGCCCCAGGTGTCATCCTTAGCGTCACATATTACCTGCCAACTATGAATACGGATCATAGCCCGCTCATGAATACGGATCAATCATCATCCATCCGACTCACGTAAGGGAAGTCTATCATAGTGCTTGCAAGACAGTTTATCATCAAACATGCCTAGGGGTAACAATCATTAAGTTTCACTTTTCATTAATATCGCCTTTCACTATGTTATATAACACTAAACATAATAAGTACACAACATGCCAAGTACTAGTCATCATAAAACATGACCGACCCCTAGGGCGCTAGCCCCTGACAGCAGGGTCCTAGGGGTAGCAGCCCCTAGTGGGGTCAAAAGGGCAACGCCCCTAGCTGGAAAAACTTGATGTTCCTTTTAAAACCTTATCAAATCTTTGAACATTTATATAACACATTTGCTTATAGTAAAACTGATCTTCCTTATAAAACATTATAAAATCTTGGTAATTTAAAAACATATATTTACTATGCATAATAACCCCAAAACATGGAAAAACTTATAAATAAGGGGATCTATAACTCATATGGATACCGAGACTAACTTCTAAACTAAGCTTTCTAGGCTAGGATCACTCTACACTGCCAATAGATAAGTTAACAATTAAAAGGTTAAGTTCTGCCTAAATTCGCCGCTAATTTCACTGACAGATAAGCAGTTTCGTTGGTAGTTTCACCGCCAGTTTCACTATCAGTTTTGCATGGTAGTATCGCCCAACTTTCATTGGAATTCCATGCTTGTGAAATTATTTGCGAAACTATAGTTTCGTAGAAAACCCACAGTTTCGCAGCTTGAATATGCAATTTTGCCGGATGCATTGACAGTTTTGCAGATCGCATAAAATTTAAAAACCAAACTGTTTTAACCCAAAATCACAACTTTTTACATCCAATCTCTTAGTTTATCATCTACGAGGCTTAAGCTTTTTACATGTTTTCATAGGAAAAATGTGACCTTTATGCGATTCTTTGCAACTATTCAAAACCCAAAAGCCTAGAATGTGGGTTTTATCGATTCTTACCTAGTTTGTTGCTCCTTTCTTATGAGTTGATGCTCCAACACCCAAATCTTCAATCTCTTAACCTTTAAAGCTCCAAATCTTTAGTGTTCTTCACTTTCTCACACTACTTCTCTCTATGAATTTGGGAAGCTATGGTTCAAATGACGGAGATGGTGGCTGGTTAGATGGGTAAAAGGGTTGATTATGAGCCCTTAATCACTTAGGCTCTTACCCATAAGCCTAATTTAGCCCATCACCCATTTCCTTCCTTTATTAAATACCCATTAATTAAGCCTATTATACTTGATGACTCGTTTTGACTTTTCAGGGTGTTACATCATCTTTCCAAGTAATTAAAAAACATGTATACACTCGAAATCTTATGAACATCAAAAGTCCTAATATCAATTTTGTTATCATAATCATCTTGATGTTTAATTGGAATCAAATTGATTCTAGGGTTTATGTTGAATTTGGGGATTTTGGTAATTCATGTTTTTAAATATTTTAACTGTGGTTTTAACCACATTTGGGGTTGTGCCCAACTGGTTATAATACTACCAATCACACAAGGGACCTGGGTTCGACCTCGTGTACCATCATCCCTTTTTAGTTATTAGATTTTTTAATTCTTTTTAATTGCTAAAGTTTTTATATATTATTTTTTTAGAATTATAATTACCTTTTTAACTAAAGTATTTCAGAAATTATTAAATTAATTTTAAAGGTTTTATAAGCTTATAACTCTTAAATTTATAAACTTTTAAATAATAAAATGGCTATAACAACATTATTAAGTCATTTATATTATATATATATATATATATATATATATATATATATATATAATATATATATACATATATATATATTTATATTATAACTCAAAATTGGATTATTGTAAAACACTTTAAACCCTCATGTTACAATTCTTTAAATAGTAATTATAAAAAAGATTATTTAAGTAATTATTTAAACGATTAATTATTCATCTATTCATTTAATCAAGTTATATCATAAATAGTTAATAAAACTATTCCTTAAACTTCTATTTAAATTATTGAAACTTATAAAACATATAATTTTCTATTATACTTGATTCTTATTTTTAAAGTTTTGTATTATAGGACCTTTATAATAAAACATTTAAAAGTTCAAAAAGTTTATAAAATGAATTTAAATTATTTTAAAGTCATTTAACTAAGTATTCATTAATTATCTTATCAAAATTTAAATAAATAATTAAATCAATTATTTATTTTCATAGATTACTTTATTAAAATCAATTATTGAATCAGTCATTATCATTATCAATCTTAATTGGTTTACTTTATCTTTATTGAACCAAAACATGTTGATACATATGTACCTAGTTTAGGAGCTTAATGTAAAATGTCTGTCATGTCTTACATATATGTAATGAATGAGTTGAATGAAATACAATATGTGATTCATGCTTATATTGTTTAATATTTCATTGCTTATTGTGTAATAAAGCATATTGAACTAACTATATAGGTTTGTGGCTGTTTGTATAGTTCTTAGTCAATAATGATTGAGAAACGTGTTCAAACTTAATCGTATGAAGTCGTCATGCGAATGGACCATGCTAATGGACCATACCCATGAATACTTCATGCTAATGGACCAGTCGCACCAATGAACCAGGAAACTGAATCAGTCGCACCATTGAGACATAAGATTGACTCATTCGCACGACTGAACCTTTAGTCATGCGTATGACTCAGTCACACGACTGAACCTTATGTCGTGCGTATGAATCAATCACATGATTCAGTCACACGACTAAACCGTGCTAATGGTTCAGTCATACGATTGACAAACCCTAACCTATAAATACCACCTAATTGGTGAAAAAACGAAACACTTGCAAACTTCATAGTTCATAGTTGATCCTATTCTAATCGTTCTTAACGTTTCTTAAATCGTTAGATTGATCTTAACTGTGTTCGCACTGATTGGATGGCCAATCAAATAGGATTCCGCACTATTTGATCTGGTTTCACGTATTATCAGTTCGTACTCCGTACGTACACGGTCCTAACAAGTGGTATTAGAGTTTTGGCTCTTGATTTTGTGAGTGATTCGATTAGTTTCGGTGTAAAAATCACATTTTTCATTCAAAAGTGTCACCTTTTTTTAGTAAAACAGTGTTTTCGACATCTCTAGGTCTAAAAGTTTAAATTTTTCGGCATACGGCAGATTAGGGTTCTTGAAAAATCGTGTTTTTGTGTCAAAGTGTCAAGAACCTTCGAATTTGCAAAAACATTAGCCCTCAGTTGCATGATTGACTCAATCGTATGACTGAATTCAATCACACCTTTGAGTCGCACGATTGAACTCAGTCACTCACCTGATTCGTACAACAGAACAGCCCCATTCGCTCGTCTCTAATCGCACACTCCATACGTACGACTGAATTCAATCGCACAATTGAATTCATTCGCACCCTTCATACACACGACTGAGTCATCCGCATTAGCCATCCGCATTTGTCCAATCGCACGATTGTCTCAATCGTACATGTTCCAGTTTCACAAGTAAGTCATTAAGTTCTAAAGTCCAAATTTTAAGAAATGGAAGATTAGTTCTTTGTGTTTACTGCTGGTAAAGACTCATGGATCCAGAACCTTTTGTTTCTGGAAAATGAGATTGGGAATCGCAACAAACCACCTAAACTGATAACGTTAGATGATTACCCATAATCGAAGCAGTGATTCGAGATCTATCTTAATCGAGTTGATCCCAACCTTTGGGAATTCATTGAGACTGGTTATAGTATGCCGGTTGGTGGTGATGGTGTTAAATTAACCTTAGGAGGTATGACTCACAGCGAGAAAGCAAAGTATAATGCAGAAAAGGTGTATGTCCTGTTGACTCAGTCAATACCAAAAGACATATTCCGTCAGTTTTCTGAGAACAAACAGGCAAAGAAGTTATGGGAAGCTTTAGAGAAATGATATGATGGGAATGCAACATTGAAAGCTCTAAAAGCAAAGGCTTTGAAGAAGGAGTTTGATAACTTCTTTTCAATGGGGAAAGAAAGCTTGGATGACGTCATAGACAGTTCTATCATCTAATCAGTGAGCTGCACACTCATGGGGTCACAACGTCAATGGAAGACAAAGTATCAAGCTTTGCTCATGGTTTGCTAGAGAAGTGGGACTCGTTTGCGTCTAACTTCAGACAGAACAATATACTGGCAAAATTAGACATAAACGACTTCGTCCTGAAATTAAGGGAGGATGAACTAAGGATGAAGTATAGGTCACAGAAATGATCCTAAGACTAGAATCCTTCACTTTAGAATGCTCTTCCACTTCAACTAGTTCAAGAGCACCTCTTCAAACAACGTTTGTCTCTAGTTCAACCACTCATTCTCAAACCACAACTTGAAGATATGAAACATAAGGGTTATCTAGTACCCAATATATTGCACCTGAAGCAAATGCTACTAAGTTGAAGACCGAGAATCTCGGAAATATTACTCTGGAGGTTGCAAAGGATCATATGGACCTTCTAGCAGCAGTTGTTCATTCTTATGATGGTCTAGTTACAGCAAAATTTGTAATTTCCATCTTGCCATTGAAGACTATGAGTAGGTGGACGAGAATGAACTATAGAGAATGGATATTATGTGGGCTTTGGCGAGTGCTATGCGAAGAGCAAAAAAGATTATAAAGAAGACTGGACAAAACTTGATAGCCATAAAAGACACTACCTTTGGTTTTGATAAAACCAAAGTTATCTGTTTTAACTATGGAGAAAAGGGGCACTTCAAACTTGAGTGTGTAAAGCCCAAGAAGAATGGTAACAGGAATCCATTCTCATCCTTCAATCGTCAAGAGAAATCCACGAGTGGAGCTACCTTGTCAAACAAAGAGACAAAGGCCTTGACTACTCAAGGTGATGAAGGACATGATTAGACCTTTAGTTTTGTGTCTCCGGGTGAATCAAACATTGCCAATGACCAGGGTTTAGATGATGACTCTGCAAGTGAAACTGAAATAGCAGTTGAACTAGTGATGTCAGATAATGAAGATACTGCGAATGTGGTCAATCACATGATTGATGAAGAACTCAGAATGACATGTTGAGAATCACCAACACCCGAACTGTAAAACTCTACTATGATGGCTGATTCAACCGAGTCTTCATAGGTAAGAACCAAAGACCAATTCTTTGAAAGTCATGCTGGTAATGAATATAATAAATTTAGAGAAAGCATAGATTCAAATTTTGGTAGGTTATTAGACCATAATGATAGCTTAGTAAATGACTTACAACTGTGCACAGAAGCTAATTGGATTAAAAACAATATGAGCATAGTTATAAAGAGAAAATAGAATTTTTAAAGAAACAACTAAGGGAAACCGAGGTTGTTGCTTTTAATAAAGCCAATGACATAAAGTTCTATTTAAACTCCGTGGAAGAAACTAAGAAATAAAAAGTAGTTTTGGAAGTCAAAGTCAACTCATTAAAACAAAAACTGCGCAGTTGGACAAGTTCTTCTCACATAGTTCAACTCTTAGTGGAAGAACAAAACAACGGGGAGGGGTTAGGTTACAAAGTGGTTCCGCCACCACATGAGATCTTGTTAAATGCTAAATGTAGACCGGTAAATAACAATCCAATCAAGGTTCATGTGGTGTCCACTCCTCTAGTTAGTGATCCAGATTTCTTGAATAAACCGATGGAATCTATCACGAAACCAAAAGAGCTACTTTAAAATCTAAAGGTATGATGCCTATTGTGAATTTGGAAGAACAATTTGAAAAGGTTAATGTTCAAACATGTCTATTTCTGAACCCAAAATGACCAAACTAGTTAACCAACCACATGCTCCACTAAACAAAAGGTTAAAGATGTTAAAAAAGTTCAAAAAATGAATTTTGTTAAAGAAGTAAAACATCAAAACAAGAACTGTCCAAACCCAACTAGTAGTCACACTTGTATCACACACATCCCCATAAAGACAATTTTCCTAACATGTAGAAGGTAGATCATGCTACAATTATGGAAAAGAGGACACATCGGTTCTAACTGTCCTTATTATGAGAACCCAAGAGAGAAAATTGATCTTTATGATACTAAACAAATTTCTTTGAAAAGGAGTTCTACTACTCCACCAAAAAGAAGTAATCAACCTAAAGGTCAAACCGTAAGTCATTCGTCTGTTTATCACAAACAGACTTTACACAAAACTAGGTTATGGAAAGAAAAGTCAAGTCCAGTGTGTGTTAATGAGAACACTAAGAAGAACGATATTTCCTCACCCTCAGATGGACAGTGGGTTGAGTTCATGATGTGTGATTCCTCTGGGTCACCCAAGCCAATTAAGGCTTGGGTCCCAAACCTAAACTAATAATTTCCTCTGAATGTGCAAGGTGTCCGTTATAATGCTATCACAAACACCTAGATTGTTGATAGTGGGGCGTCTAGGCTGTTGCACCCTGAAAGGATCATACATGCCAACTTAATGGGTGATTTGATGATTGCTCTGCTGGAATCTCTTATGTCCAAGAAGAAATGCGGATGAAAATTCTGCTAAGAAAAAGAACAGGTGTTGTCTTCCGCATTTGTCAATGCGGAAGACATAATGCAAATACGGACAAGTATTTGCTCTTCCGCATTGACAAATGCGGAAGACTAAAAGTTAGTGCGGACAAGACTTAACTCATCCGCATTTGTTGACTGCGGATGATTGAACAAATGCACATAAGTATTTGTTAATCTGTATTAAATAATGCGGATGACCAACATACTAATGCGGATGATCAAGTGAAGAAATGCTAATCAAGTTAACTCATCTGCATTTGTCAATGCGGATGAACAAGCAAAGATGCGGATGAAGACTTAGACTAGTTTTAATGTAATAGTTCAAGGATAGTTTAGTCATTTTGTAAAAGGCATTTTGTCTGCCTATAAATAGAATAGATAACCTCGTACTTGAGGTGACGACAAATAGACATAGATAATTTTTGCTGTAACTATTCTTTGTAATTTATCAACTTTCACATAAACAATAAAAAAACATTTATGAGTTATTTTCTTGCATTGAATGTTCTTTGATTGCTTGTTTCCGCCATTCAATCACTGACTTGATTAACATATTCGATTCACAGTAAGAATCTCAATCTTACTCAACCCAGTCAATTGGTATCAGAGCTTTGGCTCTTGATTCTCTTTCAGGTCTGTGCAAGAACTGAATAGAATTCGATTGATCTGGTAATCAAGTTGCTAGTAGTGGATATCATTATCTCTACTTAGTAAACAACAAAACTACTCCTGTCAACAGCAAGAAAATCATTACAATTACCGATCTAATTCTGAACTCCGAATGAACTGGTTGAACAAGTTGGACTAATCAATCTTAAAATCAACTAAATCTATATTTACATAAGTTAAAATGGATTCTAACAGTTACTCAGAACTTGGTCATACACCTAAACCTCCTATGTTTAAACATTAATCTGAGTTTAAACAGTGGAAAATCACGTTTAGGAATTACATCACAGGTGTTGATCCGGATTTCTGGATTTCAATATGCAAGGGGCCACACATCCCCGTCACTCTGTCTGCAGATCTAGATGCAATTTACAGAACTACTAGAATACCCATTCAAGATCTAACTCTAGATGATGAAGACTACAAGAAAATCAAGATTGAACTTAAAGCCTACTCCATTCTAACTCAAGCACTCATAATGGATGTGCTGAAAAGAGTAGAGAAGTATGGTACTGCAAAGGCTACGTGGGATGCATTGAAGATCATGTGTGAAGGAAGTAGTGAGGTAGCTGAAATTAACAAGGATAAACTTGTTAATCAGTATGAAACATTCCACCACACCAAGGGAGAGTCCATATCCAAACAACTACACAGATTTGTACAGTTGGTAAATGATTGGAAATCATAGGAGTCACCTACAAGCTCAAAGAATTAAACAAAAAGATGCTTCACAGCCTCACTAAAAGCTGGAAACAGAATGTAACTATGCTGAAAAATACACTTGATCTTGAGAGTGCTACTTTGGATATCATGATAGCCAAAATAGAAGCATTAGAAATTGATGAAAGAAGCAAAAATCTTGGTGGACCAAGAGTGATTGAGGCCTACAAATTTCCATCAGAATCTCATTGTGTGGAAAATGCCTTCGTCCTGAGGAGGTTGACTTCATCTCATCAAGAGATCAAATGAACAACACTGGATTCATTGCAACTCCACCAATCAATCATCCATCAACATCTTCTTAAACATCCAGTGTCATTTCTGCTCCTCAAACCACTCCTGAAGACTTAAGATCACAAGAACAAAAGGCAACTTACAATGCCTTTGTTGCAAACTTTGAAGCCTACATGGAAGGAAGACTCACTTTTGCTCATCTAATTTTGGAAGATTTGGAGGAAATGGATCCTGATGATGTGGAGGAAATGGATCGACAATGGCAAATGGCCATGATTGCCATGACAGCCAAGAAATTCTTAAGAAAAGGAAGAAAGCTAAGCCTAAATGAAAATACAAAACTTGGATATGATAAATCCAAGGTGAAATGCTTCAACTGTGGCATGGCTAGCCACTCCTTAAGAGAGTGCAATGCCCCTAAAAGAAACAACTATCAAAGGAACTCTCAAGGCCAGTCATCCTCATAGCCTAACTCAAGCTTTCACTCCAACAACCAATAGCAGCAGTATCATCAACACCAATCATATCAAAATCCACCCCAACTGACAAATCAAGCTCATGGAAACAGTCAGTCTTCTGCCATTGCTCTCGTGATAAAGAAAGATGGGGTATGTGACTGGAGCATGTATGCAGAGGAAGTCAAGCCTCAATTTCACAACATGCTCTTATGGCTCACATCAATGATGGTCCATCTCCAATGCCTACTGAGGTAAAATCTAACCTTTGTAGTGAAAAATGTATTAATGAATTGCAAGGTTATAGGGAGCATAACCATAAACTGGCAGATAAAATTAAGGAAGAAAAGGTAAAGTCGGAGATGATGAAAAGAGAAATAAAAGGCTTTGAAATCAAAATCAAATCTCTTATCTCTGACATAGAAAAACTGCATGGTGAAAAGTACACTCTTCCAGCTAAGAATGAGCTCCTTACTGAAAAGTTAGCTCAATCTAAGGCTGAACATTCACTGACTGAAGTGAAATTTGAAAACTTTCAAATGTCTTCAATCAAGCAGCAAGAGATACTTGATTCTTAAAAGGATCCAAAGGATATGTCGGGGATTGGGTATAATTCATGTCTGAATTGTCTCACTTACTAAAGAAATTGAAACTAAAACAATGGAACCTAAATCTATAGTAAAACAAGTGACCAATCCTTAAAACAAACCTGATGTTTATATTGAAACCAATGAGGATAAAATCAAGTTAGGTCCCCAATCAAAATCAAAGAGTGTTCAGAGAAGACAGTGAGTGTCATGAATCCCTCAAGCCTTATAAAAGAAATTGTCCCTTTATAAAATTCATACCCTCTGTTTTACAAGGTAAAAAAAATTATGTGAAGTCAGTGAAACCCACTGCTGAGACCATTTCTGATAATAAGATCATATCTCCAAAAAATTCAAAAAAATCAAAAAGGTTTCACTACAAAAGAGGCAAACAGGATCACTAAGTTCAACACATAAAACATTATCAGACCCTCAGTCTTCAAGATTAATGCAGGGAATTGGGTTTGATATCTGCAACAAGGAACATGTTGACCAGTTTGCGAAAGAGTGAGAAATGGGTTGAAGAAACAGAAACTACCAAGAAAATTAAACAAAGGTAGTGTTGTGAAGCAAAGTATAAAAAAGGCTATTTCTGATTGGTCCCCTAAAGAAAAGAAAGTGATTCAGCAAAAGAAAATATCAGCTGAGTCACACAGGCAAAATCTGATTCAAAAAACAAACTAATGTATTATGACATTTGTGAAATGTTCAATCACAAGATAGATGAATGCTTTTTTAATCAATATTGCTCTATCTGTGATATGAACAATCACTCCACCAAAAACTGCTATTTCCACAAGTATTGTTCAATCTATGACATGAACAATCAGAATACATCTGATTGTTACTTCAATCGGAAGGGTTTGAGAATTCCCCTACACAAGCCCATCTCAAAAACATCCACGGTGACACATATCAAACCTCATTTACACAATACTCAATCTAGGACATCTATATCAACAAATGACAAGAATAATTTGAAGGAATTATGGAAGGGTCAAAGTAAACATCTCACAATGAACCATAAAATTAACCTTCCAAAACAAAAACCTGCTTTTGATGATGAAAATGGGCTAAATTTCTACAAAGAAACAGAGACCAACGATTTCATTACTCATCTGAATCTTTAATAGATGTTGATGAGATGACTCAACGCAGTCATTACCAAAAATCTCCGAGGACACCTCCATCTTAACCATAATTTAGAGGAAAATACCAAGAAGTCACCATCATGAATAGGAACAAGAAACCCAAGACCACCATGGCTTGAGTTCCTTATTCTAATAAGCTCTTTTTGCTTGCAGGTTCATCCACACAGGTCCAATAACTTATGGTATGTGGACCGTGGATGCTCCCGACCAATGACTGGAGATCGTTCCCTCCTTCACGACTTCAAGCATGTATAATGAACTACTGTGGCATTTGGTGGAGATTCACAGGGTGGTAGACTTACAGGTGAAGGATCTGTGACAAATGGGATGCTGCGCTTTGATAGAGTGAACTACTGTGAACAACTGAATTTCAATCTACTAAGCGTTTCTCAAATCTGCAACAAGAAATATTCCGTTCACTTTACAGACACTCATTGCTACATTCTGAAACCTGGATTTCAGATCCCTATGTAATGTGTTGTCTTAAAAACCCCAAGGAACAACAATACATATGTCCTAAACCTGTGTTCTGCATCACCTAAAGAAGAAACATGTCTTTTGTCAAAAACATCATTTGATGATTCACAGCTTTGGCATAGACGTTTGTGGCACACAAACTTTAAAAACATGAACAAGTTGGTCAAAGGAAACCATGTCATTGGTCTTCCTCAAAAAGAATTTCATTTTATTGATCACTGTTCAGCGTGCCTCAAAGGAAAACAACACAAATCGTCTCACAAAACCAAGCTGGTGAACACTAACAATACTCCATTGATGTTACTTCACATGGATCTGTTTGGACCAACTCATGTAATGAGTATTGGAAAGAAACAATATTGTTTAGTGATCATTGATGACGTTTCATGATTCATATGGGTTTTCTTCTTACTTCATAAAAATGTGGCATCCCAAATCATACAAGAATTTATCACTAAAATTGAAAATCAACTCGATCCTAAGGTCAAAATAATAAGAAGTGATAATGGTACTAAGTTCAAAAATGAAAGTATGAGTTCTTTTTATGCAACCGGCATTGCTCATTAATTCAGTGCAGCTAGAACTCCTTAACAAAATGGTGATTAGGATCAATTGAGCTAATCTATGTTGATATGTGAACACAATTCGAAGAAAACACATACAAAGTAATAGAATTCAAACAAGATATTAACAAATTCATAGTTTCATTAATATCAAGCAAAGACAATTACAAGTAATGAGCAGTAGTCGTTCACTATCTTCAAAAAATTACTACTAACTAACAGCCTAAGCTATTTATATGAAACACAAAGGAACTAACAATTAAAAAAGTAGTCTCTATACTATTACAAATATCAAGAAGACACATAAAGACAACATGTTAATCTTTCTAGAGTCCTAACAATACTCCCCCTACGATTTACGTGGTCTTCGGTCTTCAAAATCTTTAATCTTTTCTTCTTTCTTCATCTCCTTTAGCTTTATCTTCAGCTTCCATCATCTATATCTAGTATTTTTCACTCGAATAAGTCTTCTGGTTCTTCTTTTATATTGAACATTCGCCTCTTTTTGTACATCTCTTGTTCTTTCAAAGCATTTACAATAGCAGATTTGAATTTTCTTGCAAGAATGTCTTGTTCTAGTTTAGCTTCATTTGTCTTTATCTCCATCTTGTTCATTCTTTCCAACGTGTCTTTTGATAAGAAAGTAATGTCAATGTTTGCCTATACCTCAATAGGGTTTGAACTGTCCTTTGAGTATACTTCTAAGACACATTTCCTTCAGATTCTCATAAATTCAATATCCTTGATATCTTTCTTCACAATATTTGCATAAGCAAGAGCTTTTCTCAATGATATTCTTTCCATAGCTGCACTTATCACATTGATTATGGAAATGAAATATTTCTTATCTTGCTCTACAACATCAGGAGATACTTTCTCAAACTTTTGTACAGACAAAAATGAAATATAACTTGGATGTAACAATTTGAGTTCAAAAGCACCAAAAAGAGTAATCATGTCTTCATCCCACTATTCACGGTTTCCAACCAATTTAAGTGCAAATGTCTCAGTGTTATAAAACCACCTGAGAATTGGTTTGGATTTCTGATTACCTTCAATCACTTTCAAACCAGGAGTAGTTACCTTTTCAAAGTATTTATCATAGAATTCAATCATAAAGTGTTCATCTTCAGATTGCACTCCTTTGAGCCTTTTGTTTTTCTTTAGAGTAGCAAAGTACTCTTTATCTTCTTGATCACATCTAGTTTGAAGAAAATTACTTGATCGATCCATGCCTTTTCTCAGTAATTCTACACTCATTTTACCAAGTTTGGAATCTGTTGGATTGATCAGAGGTAATCTATTCAATTCGTTCAAATCTTGCACAGGAAGCTTAATTATGCTAGAGTAAAAGTGATACACATCACAGATTGCATTTACTCTTTTGATTAAGAAAGCATCAAAAATCTCATCATACTTCCATGCAATTATTTTTACTTGATTTGTAAAATCTGGAGCAATCATAACATTCAACAATTCAGCAACTCATTGTCCTTTCGGCAATACGTTTCTCACTAAATCACATGTGGATCTAGCATTATCAAAAAACTAGATTTGCTCAGATGATGCTTTGTAAGCTTGCTTTTCTGTACTTGAAAACATTTTAATCAATTCTTTTCTACTGTCATAAGCATCTGACTTTCTTGCCATTTGATTGATTTCTTGAGGTTTTAGCATTCTTGTTCTTTTTGTAATGTCCAAATATTGAGGATTGTCTGTATCAAGAATAATCATCTTCTTCGTTTGTTTTTCTGTCTCTTGAAAGCTTCTGACAAGATTTCTTAATGATACAGATTGTAATCTTTTCAATTTTCTCCAAGGATAGTTTCTAGCTTGCAATCATGATCTTAAAGCTGGAATACTCACCCTATCCGGATCAGGATGGTGAAGCTCTGAGCTTGGTAATTCTTCTACATTAATACTTTCTTTTTCTCTGATCCATTCACCATGCTCTATTAAAATTTCATTTGGATCAATTGGAGCGACTGACTCTGTTGCAACGCACTTCTCATATTCATCATTGATCTGAGAAACTGTCAATCCATCCAAAAATACTATGTTATACTTCATTCTCACAAGATAATTATATCTTTCTTCAAAATATTGTGGTACTTCTTCTTGATCTTGAAATTGTTCTTGTGAAGAGAAATTAGCTACAAATTGTGCTTCATCAATATCTTCATCATTCGAAACTTCATCATACCAATCATCGTTGTACATTTCTTCAATATCTACCAAAGCATCAATTTGTTCATGAGTGGCTTGTTCTTCAACATTTTCATCAATTCTTTGAACTTTTGGAACTGACTCAGATAAACTTGCATCTTCAATATCATCAAGTTTCCTTTTTCCTTCATCCATTACAGGATTTTCTTCAACAACATTCATTTCAACACTAATCATTTGTTCAGGTGATATGGGCTTTTGTACTTCTTTTGATTTTAACAACTCTTCTTTCAATTTTTCATTTTCCTCTGTTAGTTTCTTGAATTTTTGTTCAAGAATATCATAATCTTTTATCATCACTTCAAAATTCTTTATCACATCTTCTTTATCTTTTGCATACATCACAATTTTTCCATCTTTCTCAACATTTTTTTCTTTTAGCTTTGCATTTTCACCTTCTAGCCTTTTAATCTCTTATTCAAGAGATATATTCATCTCTTTTAGTTTTTCATTTTCATCCTTTAATTCTTCAATTTTCTTTTCTTTAACTACATTCTCTTCTTTCAACTTTTCTACCTCATCTACGTCCACCATTTCTTCTGTTAGTACAGAAATATTTTGAATTCTACTTACAACAATTTCTCAAATTCTTCATTTTGCTCAACTTGAAATACTGGTTCATATAACATGTCATGCATAAAATTAAAATCAAATGTTTGATTTTGTGAACCTTTTTCATATACTCCAACATCAGGTTCATCTTCTTGAACTTCATTAACAGTATTATCAAGACTATTATTAGCAATAGTTTCTTCAGCTATGTTTTGAACTTCATTCACATATTCATATTCATTTATTTCTTCAATTGATTCTTGATGTGCCTAACTGCACCATCATTATCATCATTATCTTCATCTGTTGATGAGCTTTCTGAATCTTCATCATCATTATCTTCATTATCATCATCAATTATAACTTCAACAACATCCTCAATGAGATCATTAGGATCCATTGGTTCATCTTTGATAAATGGAAGTGTTGTTGATTTACATCAACTTCATCATTAGATACATTCCTTATATATTGAAACAGAGGAATGTTTTGAGCACTAGTGATCATTGATAGTCTTTTATATACACGTTCAGACATATGCTCCAATTGTAATTTTTCACCTTCCACTCCTGCAACATAAAGATCGGGATTTTCTTCATTTATATGCAATTGAAGAAATCTACGATACATTAAGTATTTATGTCTACTTCCTCTTTCAAGATTGAAAATGAAACCATTCAATATCCATTTAGCCATGTTAAATCTTCTATTTGTGACTAAGGCAATAATTGGAGATGCAATGTCTACAGGGAATGAGTCTTAACCAGCACTACATTTAGACATGCATTGTTGAAAGCTATAACATAATAATTTCCAATGCTTGTACACTCTTGCTCGGAAAAATTGTTTCTTTGGAAAATGATCTGGATGACCCATTTGCATAAACACTTCTCTACATTCATTGAATGTATACTCAGATAAGTCTTCAGGGTTATTTTCTCCAAGTTTAACAACAGTTCTGATTCCTTGTTCAGAGACTTCAAGCATTTTGTCACATGTAATGAATGCTCTTACAACTTTGTTTCCTTCTTTATTTCTTTCAACTTCAGCCGTTCTCCAGAATTTCTTGATCAATCTTTTATTAATCATTGGTCGTGCACACATTGCATAAACATATTTAGTTCTCAATAAAAATCTTATCATATCTTCATAACCTACTGCTTCTCTATGTTTTTCATCTAGAAATGCAGCAACATTATGTTTTGGTTCGAACTTTAACGATGCCATATGCAAAATAAAACAAAAATATTAGAACATTGAAATGAAGAACTTATGTTTTGAAATTAAATTCAAATTTGAATTGTACTTTATATTTTGTTTTACTTGTGAATTTAATTTTGTGGCATACTTGAATTATTTATTTTGAATTTAAAATTTATTCATTCTCATTTATGAGTTTTTCTACATTTTATTAAAACTATTATTTTTATTTTTATTTTTATTTTTATTTTTTTATTTTATTTTATTTTTAAAATTTTCATAACTTTTCATCTTCTTCTTCTTCCTTCGAAGAAATTTGACCAAGGATTTTTCTTTTCAACATCATTCTTATGTTAATACACAATCCATATATCAAATCACTCGGAATTTGATATACATCAATAATCTATGATCAATTTTATATGATGTTAAAATTTTATTTCTTTAACTTTGACTGTCATAGGGTTCGAACGCCCAAATAGCAGACGAACGTCTATGAGAATCATCAAGATTTACTCAAAATTCACTAATTTGAGTCAGAAACTTATGTTTACTAACTCAAATACTATCTAACATTCAGTAGCAATTTGTCTTAAACACTGATTATTTGCTAGATTGAAGAAAACCGAGTGTCAATAGTTCAGAGACTTTGTTTTCTAAGGAAGTTTTTGAGTGTAAATGAGAAACAAGTGTAAGTGTTCTATTTATATTAAGTGAAATTTTAGACGCATTAGCACTGTTTGTGCGAATGAAACCCTAAAATTCACAAATTAATGAGACGCATGAACACTGTGTGCTCGTATGGACTTAGACGTATGAGAACTGTTCAGTCGCATGAGCACTGTATAGATGCATAAGCACTATTTAGGTGCTTTAGCACTGTTCAGCCGTCTGAGGTTCCTGAAACGTCTAACACTTTTGTCTATCAACCACCCACTGTGTAGACACATGACATTCAAAACGCCTAACACTTGTATAAAATCAAACTCATTCACTGTTTAGGCGTATGGGATTAATGAAACGCCTAAACACTTGGTTGAACTTTATGCTTTTTGCAACTGTTTAGGCGCATGGGAATATGAAAAACACCCAAACACTTGTATAAATTTCTGAAATTTCACCATGCTACTATTTTGACGTATGAATACTATTTAGGCGCATGAGTTGACTGAGTTGACTTTTATGAGTCACACTTGGTGTTTTCACTCTTCTCACCTGCATACTGTTTAAACATATTAGTTATATTTCATACTAATATTTAAACATATTAAGCATAAATTTGAATTATCCAAAATGTTGATTTTATACCCTCAAATTTGAACTTTTTACATTTTCCACACTTAAAATAATTAGTTTTCAACAAATTAAAAAAAAATTCTTGATGTTTAACTTTGAAATTTTTCTTTCTTTTCTTTCCCTTCATTTTAGTCTCAAAACATAATCAAATCTCTATTTCTCAACTTTGAGAGAAGCATTTCCACTGGCAATTTTATATAGGTTCATATTATCATTTTCAGAAGTTTCATGATGACACTCACATAAACTTTGAACATATAACATCATCCTTTCAATTCAACTTTCTTTGATTTTAATTTTCTGAGAAAAACTTTTTTTTCATTATTACTCCCCCTAAATTTTAAGTTGAAACAACTTATAAGTGTCCTAAGGTAGCATAATAAGATCATATAACTCATTGTGACATTGCATTCACACACAGAAAACATACATAAAATCAAAATAAAATCAACATCAAAATCTAATATCTACAAGAATTAATGTCTGCAGTGAGATCATATCAATGAAGATCAGCACATTAAAAGAAAAAAATTGTGGATCGTCATAGACAGTGAATAAATCCTGATCAAGTGTGTTCGAGGTCACTGACATCACAGCAAATGAGACACAAGATCTAAGGACAGACAATGAGTGTTTTTGACATAATATCAGCTCATGTTGACACATGTATGTCCCTAGATCATGATATGAAATGTAATAGATCTTGTTTATCTGATTCTGGTGTAATTTGATATGATTAATGAAATGATATTGGTTGTTTGTGATTTGTAATAATTAATATTTCATTAATAAGTTGATATTAAATTAATGAATTAGGTTAGTGATTGGTTGAATGTTTACATATAATGTTTACTAATCAATACATTCAAACTTAACATAATGAATTTCTCATGCGAATGGCCCATGCGAATGGACCATTAGCATGAACAACTTCATACGAATGACTTAGTCGCACGACTGAACTGGGTGACTGGATTAGTCGTATGATTGACACATAAGAGTGGCTCAGTCGTACGACTGAACAATCAGTCGTGCGAATGAATCAATCGCATGGCTCAATCGCACGACTGAAACATACTAATGGTTCAGTCGCACGATTGAATAACACCAACCTATAAATACAACCCAATTTATGAAAAATAAGGACTCTCGATTAATTACGATTCCAGACGTACCCTAGCCGTCCAGAAACCTCCCAAATTCATTTTCCAAGTTCATAGAACACATTAGATCGATTCCCAATCGATTTCTAACGTTAGTTTCAATTCTTGATTGATTCTTCGTGTGTTCTCACTGATTGGATCGCCAATCAAATAGGATTCCGCACTATTTGATCTGGTTTACACGCTAATCACTAGGTATTTCATTCAAATACCAGGTCCTAACAAGTGGTATCAGAGCTTTGGCTCTTGATTACGTGTGATTCAATCAAGATTGTTAAAAAGTTAGTGTTTTTGCACTAAAAACGCAATCTTTTGTGTCAAAAGTGATCTTGGACGTTCCCTGCTCATCAAAGTTTGGTTTCTACGGACTTAGGCAATTCAACATTGCGAAAGTTCAAATTTTTACGGCTAAAACACGTTTAACCTAGAGATTTTCGCATAACAGCAGCTTCAGTCGCACGAGTGAGCCATTCGCACGACTGGACCTCATTCGCATTGCTCAGACGCACGATTGGACATAGTCGTATCTCCATTTGTACGATTGAACCGTTCAGTCGCACTGTTCATACGCATGAGATTCATTCGCACGACTGAGCTAATCACTTAGTTCAGCCGCACGATTGAACCAGTCGTAGAGTTCATACGCACGACTAGTCCATTCGCACCCTTCAGTCGCCCCAGTGACAATTGCTTATTAGACCTAAAGTTATTCACAATGGAAGATCAAATGTCAGCCTTTACTGCTGGGAAGGACTCTAGGATCCAGAACCTGCTGTTACTTGAGAGTGAGGTGGGTAATCATAATAAACCACCAAAGTTTTTAACATTAGATGAGTTTCCCCACTGGAAACAACGTTTTGAGATCTACCTCAATGGAGTGGATCCGAATCTGTGGGAGGCCATCGAGATTGGATATAGTACGCCGGTGGGAGCCGATGGAGTAAAGTTAACCTTAGGAAGGATGACAGACGCGCAGAAAGTCAAATATAATGCAGAGAAGAGGGTCTATGCATTGATTACACAGTCTATCCCTAAAGAGATATTCCACCAGTACTCAGAGAATAAGCAGTCCAAGAAACTATGGGATGAGCTAGAGAAGAGGTACAACGGGAATGCCTCGTTGAAGGCAATCAAGGCTAAGGAGTTAAAGAAGGAATTCGACAACTTCTTATCGATGGGAAACGAGAGTTTGGACGATGTTATAGATAGATTCTACCATCTAATGAGTGAACTGCATACACATGGAGTGGCTACTACCATGGAAGAGAAAGTTAATAATTTTGCAGACGGATTGCCTGAAAAATGGGTTTCATTCGTGTCTAATCTTAGATAGAATGGAATGCTGTCAAAACTAGATATTAATGACTTCATTCTTAAGTTGCGAGAAGAATCACATAGAATGAAGTACAGAGCTCAGAAGTCTACGTACAATCAAAATCCACCTTTATACAATGCCATGCCTCAAGCTAAGACATGTGGAGCACCTCTCCAGACTGCATTTGTGTCTAGCTAATCGAGTCCTACACATGCACCTCCTTCAGGTTCAGAAATGTCAGGGTCTTCTTGTACCCAATACATTGGATCTGAAGCGAATGCTACTAGATTGAAGACCGAGAACCTCGGTAATGTGACTGTGGAAGTAGCTCGAGAGCACATGGATCTACTGGCAGCAATGGTCCATTCTGATGATGAACTTGTTGCTGGAAAGATTGGAAACTGCCATCTGGCAGACGAGGACTACGAGCAGGTGGACGAAATGGAGCTTGAGAGAATGGATATAATGTGGGCCTTAGCTAGTGCTGTCCGGAGGGCGAAGAAGTTTGTGAAAAAGACTGGACAGAACTTGGTTGCTACTAAGGATACCACCTTTGGCTTCGACAAGAGTAAAGTGACCTTCTTTAACTGTGGTGAAAAGGGGCACTTCAAGAGAGAATGTGTGAAGCCAAAGAAGACTGGGAACGGGAACCCATTCTCATCCTTCACTCGTCTAGACAAGCAAACTACCAGTTCTACTTCCTCAAACAAGGACTCCAAAGCCTTGACTACTCATAATGATCAAGGATAGGATTGGAGCTTTAGGTTTGTCTCACCAGGGGAATCAAACATTGCAAGTGTAGAAGATATTGACAGTAATTCCGCTAGTGAAGGAGATCTAGCAGTTGAGATAGCAATGTCACATAGTGAAGAAGCAACTGCAACCGAGGTCAGTTACAAGCCAAAAGCGGAGACTACCATGTCAGAGACAGAAAAGACAGAAGCAACAGAATCAGAATCATCTCATACTGCATTGATGGCAAACGCTTCTTAATCAACTCAGGTAAGTACTACTGACACAATGTTTTAATAATCATGCTTGTTCTGATTGTGATGCCTTTAGGAATAGCATAGATGCTAAATTTGCTAGGTTATTAGATCATAATGATAACTTCATAAAATATTTGCTTCTATGCACTGAGGCTAATAGGGTATTAAAACAAAATGAGCACAGTTATAAAGAAAAGATAGACCTTCTGACTAAACAGCTTAGGGAAACCGAAGTAGTTGCATTTAACCAAGCTAATGACATTAGGTATTATCTAAACTCCCTAGAAGACACTAAGAAGCAAAAGGCAGTTCTAGAAGTAGATGTAAATTCACTAAAACAGAAACTGCATAGTTGGACTAGTTCTTCGCACATAGTCCAACACTTAGTGAAAGAAAGGAACAACGGGGAGGGACTGGGTTATAAAGTGGTTCCGCCACCACGTGAGACTTTGATGAACACTAAGACTAGACCTATAAATAGTAATCCCATCAAGGATCATGTAGTGTCTACTCCTCTTGTTAGTGATCCAGATTCCTTATGTTCATCTATTGACACTGGAAACAAACAAAAGGAGACCACTTCAAAGGCAAAAGGTAAATTGCCTTGTGTTAATCTGGAAAAGGAATTTGAAAAGGTTAACTTAAAGTCAGGTTCAAACAAAGTCAAATCAGAACCTAAAAGGGCTTTTAAGGATAATCTTTCACATACTTCAAGTCAAAGACCAATTAACCAAAAAGAAAAGGATGTCAAACAGGATAAATCAGTTAATTTTGTTAAACCAGTAAACACATCAAAAGAACCAGAGTCAAAACCTAAAGTGAGTGATGTTATTAGAGTGTCACACACGTCTCCACAAAGAAAGTTTAATCATAAAGTTGATAGCAGGGCGTGCTACAACTGTGGAGAATGTGGACACATTGCTTCCTATTGTTCTTATTATCAGACACCTAGGAAGAAGATTGAACTTCAGGACTCAAAACCTAAGTCTTCTAAAAGGAGCTCTTTAACTCCACCTAGAAAAACTAGTGAACAGAAGATTCAATCCGTTAGCCAGTCGACTGTTTATCACAAACAGGCATTGCACAAATCTGGCTTATGGAAAGAGAAGTCAATCTCTATGTCTGATAATGATGACAAGAAGGAACCTGAGCTACCCTGACCTTCTAAGGGTCAATGGGTTGAATTCTGATGTGTGATGCCTCTGGGAAACCCAAGCCAGTAAAGGCTTGGGTTCCTAACCTAAACTAATCCTTTACCTTGTATGTGCAGGTTGTTCAATACAGTGCTGAAACTAACACGTGGATAGTAGACAGCGGAGCATCCAGGCACATGACAGGAAACAGAGCTCTTTTATCAAATGTCAAACAAATAAAAGGAGGGCATGTTTCATTTGCTGGAAACAAGGGAGGCTATATCACAGCTCAGGGAGAAGTTGGAAATCAGAAAGTTAAGTTTAATAGGTCATTAGTGACAAGATGGCGAGTCCAATGAACTAGATATAGAGGTTTAAAACAAAAAAATTGGTGAAACAGAAAATTTGAATTGAACAGTTGGTCTTCATGCGAATGGACAGCATGATGAACTTAAGGCTCATGACTGAAGGGCTCAAACTGCCCATACGCATGGCTGAACCATGCGTATGAAGTTCAGTCGCATGACTGATGTAACCGCATGAAGGTATATGCATAGGAGTCCAATCGCACACTCCGAGATACGTATGGGGTCAATTGCACGACTGAATCCCATTCGTACCATTCAATCGTACGACTGAACCCCTTTCACACGGTTCAATCGCACATTTGAACTAAGTCGCACAATTTCAATCGCATGACAGAAAGATGTTCTTCAAGCTTAATGAGTTCATGACTTTCTTAGTAAATGGTACTAATGTTTACTATCTTTGTGTAACAGATGGCGAGTAGATGGATTATGAGCCCAACGCCTAATATATGTGCCCATCTGGACTTAACATCCAGAAATGCTGCAGAATTCTCTGGCATTATCACGTTCCTATTGAGATCACGGACTGCGCATGCCATCTCTACCCCTTGCACCCCATATCGATCCATTCAACAAGCCTTCTGGGAAGGCGCTATAGTTGATAGATCATCTGAACCTCACTACATAAGAAGTACCATATTTGGCGAGGATATTACCGTTTCTGAGGAGGATCTAAGGATTGTACTTCAATTGGGGGATGACGCTGACTGCCCAACCCGTTTACACCCCCTCACTGTCAGAGGATGTTTTCTCAGAGCCAAATACTCTGGGGACATCAATTCAGGGGTACTCACCAAGAGTAACCTCTGTCCCCAGTTTAAATACCTTGCACACATGCTGCTCAAATGCATGGCTTCAAGAAAAGGTGGTTTTGATGAGCTGTCGGACCAGATGCAAAACGCATACGTTGCGTTAGTGCTGAACCATCCGTTCAGCTTCTCTAAGATGATCTTCACCTATCTGGTGGAGAACATCGAGGGGAAAGGGAAGGAAGCCTTCTGTATGTACCCACGGTTTATGCAAATGATAATAGATCAGAAGCTTCCTTCCCTGCCAAAAGAACAGGAGGATTCGGTAGTCTTGGAGGTAATGGATGACACCACCCTGAGAAGGATGAAAGTATACCGGGGAAAGCAAGTGAAGCCTCCGGTCAGGAGGTTGTTTGGTCATCTTGCCAGAGAGGACTATGTTGTGCCAGAAAAGAGAAAGTGGCGTCACGAGGACAGTGACTCTAATGTGGAATAGATAGCCTTACCCACTCATGACTCAGATGAGGATGACAGTGGGGATGATGCTATTCCACTCAGAGGCACTGTGTCTGATTCTGTACCTCTTGTGTCCGTCACATCTGCAAAAGTAACTGAGTCATCGGGATTTCATCAAGATTTTGTTCTTGACAAGGAGGATGAGGCTGAATCGGATGAGGAGCCACTTACCCGAACTGTGGGAAGGAAAGTTGTTCCCACACAACATGGGTTAAGGGTTGTTGGTGAACAACCAAGAGGCTCCGGAGATATAGAAACTGACCCAACCTATGCTCCGGGGTCCTCAGGCGGGATTCTAGGGGGAGCTTCCTCCTCAACTGGAACAAGGAGGAAGAGAATGGCCAAACCCCATGGCCAGAAAAGAGAAGCGTAGGGTGACCTTTATCACCACCACATTCACCACATCTATCACAGCCCCCACCATACCTTCCACCACTTCCACCACATCCACCATATCCACCACATCTATCACAGCCCCCACCATACCATCCACCACTTCAACCACATCCACCACATCTATCACAGCCCCCACCATACCTTCCACCACAGCACCATTTCCTCCACCACCACATCCTTTACTCCCTCATCACCTCCACCACTATACAGACCTATCTTCACTACCGCCACCTCCACCACCACGTCACACCAATCAATGCCCTCAGCCCATCCCTCACACACCTATAGATCTCCTCTACCTCCAATAGGGGTAGAGGAACAGTTGTCAGCGCTAAACAGAATGGTGTTGCGATTTCTGGTGGCTGAAGAGGAAAAGACAACTCAAATCCGCCAACTTACTGACCTGACTGCTGCACAATCTCATAAAATTGCAGAGCGGGATCAAGTAATTGAGGAGCAGGCCCAGCAGTTGGCTGCTAGAGCACCAAGATGGACCAACTCCAAGCTCAAAGTGTCGTAGCAAGTAAGCAAATAGAGGAGCTGGAGAAGCCAAGGAAGTTGATCCTGTTGAAACTGAAAGGGTCTAAAGAGGAGCCATTAAAGATCAAGGAAGGAGACAGAGATGAAGATGATGAAGATAGTGATGAGGATGATGAGAGTGACACTGAGAATGATGGAGAAGGAGAAGTAGGGGATGCACCTGCATCGGCCACCGCTACAGGTCAGGAGAAAAGGACTAAGAATAGACAAGATCAATCAGCGTCTACCTCTGCCCCTACAAGTGATGAAACCTTGATACAAGAAAAAAGTAAAGATTAGATGATTATGTATTTATCTTCTTTTGTATTTGAATCATGTAATTGAACACAATGTACTTAATGTTTATATTATTTTAATGCCTTTCTTTTTGATGAATTACTAATGATTTATGTGTGAAATATTTAAATCAAACAGATCAAAATTACCAAAGAGATGAGTTTGACATTGCTCCCCTTGAGCAGGTTAAGTCTCAGCTAACGATGATACTTGACCTGCAAGGGATTGTCAGGAGGTCAGTGAATTACACCCTAAAGAAGGGGAAATAATTCATGATCTAACAAATGAGCAACTCGCCGAGCTTTTCACGCTAAATCCAGATGAAATAGTAAAAGATGCTCCGACATGCGATTCGACTAGTGAGGAAGAGTTCAACGATGTTGATGATGTAGAGATCAAAGATGTCACTGCCGAGGAGTACCCTCAGTATGCAGACAATGAGGGTAATGTGGTCCCAAATCTGGGTGAATCCCTGGTCAGAAATACTATTGAGGTGTTGAACAATATAGAGCAAGAAACAGAGAAAGCAGAAGACATAGCCCAACTTTTAAATGATGCTGTTGACGTTCGAAAGGCTGAGTGGGCTGCATGTTTTTAAGAAGTTAGAGCCCAACGTACTGCACCAAAGAAGGATTCCAACATGAAACTCTATAGAGTCAAGAAACATAACAGGGTGTCAGGAAGGATCATAGCATGGGCGTACTTTAAAGATCTAAATGCGTATGCAGTTAAGAGAGAACAGGGCATAGAGTACTTCAGATTCCCACATGATGTGAAGACCCTACCAGGTTTTGAGCTCAACAAGCTGGGCAAACTAAGGCTTTTGTATGCTGACCCGAGGAAGATGTCAGGCTGGTTTGAGACTGCCCTAAAGAAGGAGTACCACACTAGATGGGTTAACTTCAGACCTCAACAGCCTACTAGGTATATCAGAAGGTCTGAGGTTGATGTCATTACTGGCAAACCTAAGATATTGTTGAAGTGTAATCCTCCTCGCACAATGTCGAGAATCCCACTCAGGGAAATGCCACAGGATTTCACTCCACATTTTAAGTGGTGGTATTATGATTGAGAACAGCTTAAGCGGTCATAGTCTTAAGTAAAGAGGGACAAATGGATACTATTAGGGTATTCGACCCGATGTGGCTTACAAATTTGTCAGAAAGTGATGTCTATACGCTATACAAGCGGCCACTATTTTATGATACGCAAGATATTGTACAAGCTCTTCAGTTCCAGAAAGTTATACGACTCTGCTTCGCGTTTAAGATTCACACGGGGGTCACAAAAGAGGGGAAGTACGAGAAATACAAAGAGGTTATGCAGAAAACACGAGATTAGAGAGATCTAGGTCCAAGGGGGAGTTAGTTGATACATGTATGTCCCTAGATCATGATATGAAATGTAATAGATCTTGTTTATCTGATTCTGGTGTAATTTGATATGATTAATGAAATGATATTGGTTGTTTGTGATTTGTAATGATTGATATTTCATTAATAAGTTGATATTAATTTAATTAATTAGGTTAGTGATTGGTTGAATGTTTACATATAATGTTTACTAATCAATACATTCAAACATAACATAATGAATTTCTCATGCGAATGGCCCATGCGAATGGACCATTAGCATGAACAACTTCATACGAATGACTCAGTCGCACAACTGAACTGGGTGACTGGATTAGTCGTATGATTGGCACATAAGATTGGCTCAATCGCATGACTGAACAATCAGTCGTGCGAATGAATCAACCGCATGGCTCAATCGCACGACTGAAACATACTAATGGTTCAGTCGCATGATTGAATAACACCAACCTATAAGTACAACCCAATTCGTGAAAAATAAGGACTCTCGATTAATTACGATTCCAGATGTACCCTAGCCGTCCAGAAACCTCCCAAATTCGTTCTCCAAGTTCATAGAACACATTAGATCGATTCCCAATCGATTTCTAACGTTAGTTTCAATTCTTGATTGATTATTCGTGTGTTCTCACTGATTGGATCGCCAATCAAATAGGATTCCGCACTATTTGATTTGGTTTACACGTTAATCACTAGGTATTTCGTTCAAATACCATGTCCTAACAGCTCACTTACTTTTTTAATTCTTAGATTGATTAGGTTATATTCAGAGAGCTCAACTATCATCAAGACATGCAAGCAAGAACATATACTGAACTTATTACCTGAAACATATGTGTAATGAGATCTCATGTTACTTAAATGAATAGAGAATAATCATGGATAACCATTTGATCATCTCTAACTATCCCTTTGAATAGATTGTGCACATTGGCATCTTTTGCATCAAAGAGAATATTCAGGTCTGTAATGACTTACAATAAAGAATATCTCAACACTTCAGGTCTATGATGACTCATAACAAAGAAGTGAAATGATGCTTTTAACAGATCTCATAATTAATTACATCACTATCAGGTGTCAGTGTTGTTACTCAACAATCAGTCATTTTGATAAGTCAAAACATCTTAAAAGTATTCAGATGAATACATACTTAGTGTAATCACAAGAATTTACTATTTTAGTATAATAGCATGATAGTGTCTACACATCATATCTAATCATGTCAGACTTTATTAATGAGTGAAATAAGCAAATGATCTCACTAATGTACTATCATTTCTCACATATTGCAAAACTAAATTCTTTTAAAAACAAAAACAAAGAACTGACAAATAGAAAAAGACTCTATTTTTAATTTTGTTATATATGTTTTTGTATTTGTTTTTCTAAGAAAAAGAAAACACACACATACAAAAAATAGGCAATTAACATTGAGAGTTTCACTTATGATAGTCTATTGACTGAGGGAGTTCACATATGATTAATAAGACCAATTGATTCTACTAAGTACTCAAACCATCTTGGTATGAAGGCTTTAGTAAATAGATCTCCCAACTGTTTTTCTGTTGCAATTTGAATCAAAATGATCAATCCCTTTTCAGAGTTATCTCTGAGAAAATGATATCGTATTTTGATATATTTTGTTTTTGAATGTTTAACAGGATTAGCTGTAATGAACATAGCTGTAGTGTCCTCAATGTAAATAGGTGTTTTAAGAAAATTGAACCCATACTCCAGTAGTTGATTTTACAACAAGAGGATTTGAGAACATCCTGCTGATGCAGCAATGTACTCAGCTTCTGCAGTTGAAACAGAGAGATTTGTTTGTTTCATACATTGCCATGAGACTAATTCGGGACCAAGAAATTGACATCCACCCGAAGTAGATTTTCTATCTTGACAACAACCACCATATTCACTATTTGTATATCCATGTAATTCAAAGTTACCCTCGTAAGGATACCAAAGGCCTAAGGCTGGTTTACCTATGAGATACCTGAATATTCTTTTGACAACAATTAAATGTGATTCTTTTGGGTCTGATTGATACCTGGCACAAACACAAATAGCATACATAATGTCTGGTCTAGATGCAGTAACATACATCAAAGAGCCAATCATTGATCTGTATAACATTAGGTCAAAAGATTTTCCTTTCGGATCAGGTTCAATCTTGGTGTTAAGATCTGCTGGAGTTCGGATGGACTGACAGTCTTGCAACTTAAATATCTTCAAGTGTTTGTCAACAAACTTCTCTTCATTGATGAAAATTCCATCGTCAGTTTGCTTGACTTGAAGTCCAAGAAAGAAATTAATATCTCCCATAGAACTCACTTGGAATCATGATTTCATGATTTCTTCAAATTCATTGCACAACTTTGAACTTGTAGAACCAAATATGATATCAACATACACTTGTACACATAAGAGGTCATCATTATCCTTTTTTATGAATAAAGTTGGATCAATTTTCCCTCTTGTGTATCCATGTTGGATTAAGTGTTGTGATAATGTCTCATACCAAATTCTAGGGGCTTGATGAAGTCCATACAAAGCTTTACTCAGCTTATACACTCAATGTGGAAATTCTGCATCCTCAAAGCCCGGAGGTTGCTTCACAAACACATCATCAGTGGTAGTACCATATAAAAATGCACCCTTTACATCCATTTGATACACCTTAAATTTCATGAATGAAGCATAAGCCAGGAAAACTTGAATGGATTCAAGTCTTGCAACTAGTGCAAACACCTCATCATAATCTATCCCTTCTTCCTGTGTGTATCCTTGTGCAAGAAGTCTTGCTTTGTTCCTTATTACTATACCACGATCATCAGTTTTATTTCTAAACAACCATTTCATGCCTATAGCATTTTCTCCTTCAGGTAAATCCACTAAATTCCACACTTCTTGTTTGCGAAATTGAAGTAATTCTTCTTGCATGGCTTCTATCCAACCATTGTCCTTTAATGCTTCAGTAACATTTTTAGGAACAATTTGAGATAGAAAACAAGAGTATAAGCACAAGTTTGCTTGTTCTAATTTACTTCTTGTTGTTCTCTCATTCAGTGGACCAATTATCTGAGAAATTGGATGATTCTTGTGAATACGAGATGTTGGAATCTCATCACATTGATTATTAACATCCAGATTTGTTTGGTTTAAGTTGGAGAGCTGATGTAACAAGTTAGAAGAATGTGGATTAAAATTTGGAACTTTAGTTAGTGAGTTAATAAAGTAATCAAAGTTACCAGTATCAACTACATCACTAGAGATGGATGATGTTCTAGACTCAGGTTGCACGAAATTATTACCATCATTAGGAAAAGTGTGACATCCATCACCTTATGGTCCGTCGAACAACATAATTAACCATAGAATTATTTTAATTATTCTTCCTCTTCTTCATGAACTCCTGTTTTAAGGAATCATGTTTGCTTTATTACCCTTATGCCTGTACTTCCTCCTTGAACGTGTGCTAAGCATAAACCTTTTATAAATTTCATCACCATTATCACCAAATATATCATTTTTAATTATAACCACTGTCACTAATAAAACCATTTTAAGCTGTCAATTACCATTAAACACACTTTTAACATTAATATAACCCATACGCTTAAAGTCATTTTCAACCGAAGCAAACTTTGAAAACTCGGGGGCTAAGTGCAGGGACTAAACTTGATATTTTTCAAACCTGGGATGGCTATAAAAACCCCATTCCCAGCCATTTTCTTCATCTTCTCCATTTCTTCTTCACTTCCTCTTCTTCACCTATCTTCTTCACTTTGTCACCAAAATCGCCCCATTTGGTCTCGTTTTTTTCGTCTAGGCTTTGTCTAAAACCTAGTCTACTCCATCCTTTTAGGTAGACAACCTTGGTTGTTCATTTCTTGCTCATTTTACTGCTGTCCATTCTAGGGTTTCTGGTGTTCGGGTCAACTCGAACACAAGAGGTCGTGTGGGTGCGTGTGATGACTTTCTGCGTGTACTTCTTGTTCGTGTGTGTTTGTTGTGTGATTCTAGAAGTCCTTGTTGTGTAAAACCTGTGCTTGGGACAGCCGAAGGCTGCTCTGCACTTCAGCAGTCGCGAACCTGCAGTTCAGGCGACTGGGTCTGTCATGCAACTGAGCCGTGCGACTGGGTGAGTCATGCGGCTGAGTCGTGCGACTGGGTAACTCGTGCAACTGAGTCATTCGACTGTGTCTTTCGGGCGACTGAATCGTGTGACTATGGATGTCATGCGACTGAGTTGTGCGATTGAATGAATGTTAGTACCATGAGTCAATGCGGACTAGTTTGTGTGTGATTAAGTCAATGCGGATGAGTGTGTGTGCGATTGAGTCATGTGGATGAGTGTGTGTGCGATTGAGTCAATGCGGATGAATGAATGCATGCGACTATGCGTGAATCGCACGACTGAAGGCCAATCGTATGATGAAGGTTCAGTCGTACGAATGAAGCTGATTCTTACGAATGAAGTTGATTCGTACGAATGAAGGCTGATTCGTGCGTATGGAGGTTAAGTCGTACGATTGGGTGTTGTGTGGTATGACTGAATGCCAGTCGTACGAATGAAGCTGATTCGTACGAATGAAGCTGATTCGTACGAATGAAGGTTGATTCGTGCGTATGGAGGTTAAGTCGTACGATTGGGTGTTGTGTGGTACGACTGAATGCCAGTCGTGCCAATGAAGCTGATTCGTACTATTGAAGGTTCGTACGAATGTGTTAAGTTGAGTGTCTGGTCCTGTTGTGTGACTGATGATGTTTGAGTGTGAATTTCCTTCCTGAATGTCCTATGATGATAAGGTAACATCAGTAAAAGTGTCATTGCTTGACTACAAAGATTGAAGTCAACGCTATCAACATGCACATACTATTTCAATTGAAATCAACCTAACATTTTACAATTATCGATAACCCATTCGGAACTGCGAATATTTAACAAGTGTTATCTTTTATAACAATGAGATCTTTATACGGATGTCATAAGCAATGACGACTACTCTTAGTACTTGGATCTACATAAGATTTGATTCTTGTGTCCGCTTGTGTGTGTGCTACCCACGACCGAACCGATACAACCCGAACCGACCAAACATTACTATATGCTTATACATATCATTAATGCTTAACAATAACTGTCAATAGGTATTTGACTGTTCATTCATTCAACTATTGGGAATCTTGATCATTCATACTTACCACTTAACATGTGACTTTCGTGGGCCCTTTTTATGCTTATACTACTTTACAAACATTTACAAACATTTACAAACATGGGGGAAAAGTATGCTCGCCCGTTTTCTATGTTGTACAACATGCATATAATTTACATAATTGGGATCAACGTTCTACTGTTTTGTGGGTACTTAGCTGATACATGTTTGAGTCTGCTTTGTGGTTCTTTCTTACAACCATTTAATTCCAGTATGGGAACCGACAGATAGGTATTGGTAGTACTACTTGGGTTGACACCCCCACCCTCGTGTTGGTATACTAGTTAGTACCAACAAATGCCAGGAACGGGCCTTGGGTGAATATATTCCGACAAGATTCTTTGTGTACGTCGTTAGGTTTGGTTGTAAAGCTCTTGTCATGTGATTTTTCTTACTTATAACTGTATGCATGGTATTCTCATACAACTTTATACAGCATCAATACATATTTACTTTTAAACCTGCAAGCTCACCAACAATTTTGCTGACCATTTTGAGGTGATCATGCTAGCTGAGGTTCTAGGTGTGCTACCCTAGTGGAGACCCTAGGATGCATTTTCGGGCTAAACTTGTCATTTTGAAAACAATTGTTGTATGTGTTTCAAACAACATTACACTTTGTAACTTGTTCCCGGTTGTGGAAATTGAATAAAATGTTATTATCTATGTTTATCTTATATCATGTTCATGCTTATGGCTATGTTGTCATGAATACTGACTAAACGCGACACAAGTCCCCTTGTTATCGGGTGTCATCATGACACGCTTGTCATCATTGTTATTATTGCATCTCTATCGCTTACCATGTGTTATGACGATTCCCGTCTCATTACATCCCCGTGTTTCTGCTCTTAGCGGGGGTGTGACAGACTGGTATCAGAGCCATTGGTTATAGAGAATTAGGCAATACACTTGACCTAGACTATAACCTAGGAACCTTCATGTAGATTTGCATCCTAGGGTTGTGTGCATTTTATATCTCATACGTGTTCCTCATTACTTGTTCGTTTATCTATCTGTTTCATGATCATTTCACAATGTGAGGCAGCCCTTGGGCTCACTCTTTACGGGATGCTTCAATTGGATCTTCCATTTCCCTCTGCGCACCGAGTTGTTTTATCAATCCGGGTATTGAACCCGAAGAGATCTTAATAGATCATGCTATTACGTTTGACCTTAGACATTGAGATTTACCCCGAGGAGGTTATGTCTGAGACCTCGAGAGAGGAGGAAATAGGCAACCTCCGCTAGACTAAACTTGATTACATGCATGGACAATATGCCCTGCAATGGTTAAAAGTTATGCGTTTTCTATTCTTATGATTAGAACATGCCGCCTCGAAGAGTTACCCGCAACAACAGCGGCGGAAGTGAAGCCCCGAGGGGTAGAGGCAGAGGCAGAGGTAGAGCACCAAGAAAAAGTGATGGTCCTACCAATGTCAACCAGGGAATAGGAAACTCTGACATGGTAGCCGTAATCGCTCAACAGCTGGCCGCACTGATTCCGACTATTGTGGCCCAAGTGAGCGATGCTCTTTCGAATTCTCACCCCCACGGGATGGTGGCAATGATAATGAGGATAACGGGAACCCGACTGGGAACGAAAGCAATCAGGAGACCGGGAATGGTGGTACAGCCGGTAATGAAACTGGAATTGTTAATGAGACCGAGGTTGTGAATGCTAGACGGCGATGTTCATAAAAGGAATTTGTGGCTTGTAAACCAAGAGTGTTTGATGGCAAAGGTGGAGCCATAGCCCTGACTAGATGGCTTGAAAAGATGGAGGCTGTGATCGACATCAGCGAATGCGTCGACAGTCAAAGGATCAAGCATGCCACATGCTCACTACAGGGCAAGGCACTAACGTCATGCAACACTCAGATCAGGCTAGGGGAAGAGAATCGGCGATGCAAATGTCGTGTGATGAGTTCAAGGCCCTAATCACCAAGGAGTACTATCCTCTCAACGAGATGCAAAAACTTGAGCATGAGTTCTGGAATCATGCTATGGTGGGGGCTGGGCACACAGCTTACACCGATCGTTTTCACGAGCTAGCAAGGTTGGTTCCACATTTGGTCACCCCGGAATCAAAAAGGATAGAGAGGTATATTTGGGGACTTGCGCCTCAATCCGGGCAATGGTAACCGCAGCTGCTCCTCCTACTATCCAAAGCGCAATTCTGAAGGCTGGTGCTCTAACGGATGAGATGGTGAGAACAGGGGTATAAGGCAGGGGAGTAGAGAAAAGGAAAGATGTTGGGGAAACGAGCCGGTCGAGTGCCAGGAAATTCGAGAAATCGGCCAAGACAACCAGAAATTTTGTGGCCGTGACCCAGGCAGGCAGGAGTATGTGGGTCCGCACCCCAGATGCGATTGGTGCAACTTTCATCATCCCCCAGCTATGTCGTGCCGGGTGTGCGCGAACTATAGACGCCCGGGGCATTTAGCAAGAGACTGCGGAACAGCGCCGAATATGGTCGCACAGGTCACGCGGTTAACTCCGCCGGGAATGCCAGGGGATGTTACAAGTGTGGAAGCCCGGATCACTATAGGAACATGTGCCCCAAACTGAATTAGGCACCGGGCTAACAAGGGAACCACAGCAACAGGACGATGGCTATAGCTGGAAATCAAGGGCTAGCAAACCAAGGGAATGCGGCTCGGGGACACGCTTTTGTCATTGTAGCCAATGATGCCCTTCAGGACCCAAATTTTATCATGGTATGCACTTACTCAATGAAACTTGCATCTGTACTATTTGACACTAGCGCAGACAATAGCTTTATATCTTCTAAGTTTGTGCAATTGCTTGATTTGAGGCGTAGTAGGCTAGAACTAGCTACTCTGTAGAAATGGCCAATGGTAGGGTTGTTCTGGCTGACAAGATTATTAGAAAGTGCTGAATAATATTGGAGAACCACGCCTTCGATATAGACTTGATACCCTTTGAGTTAGGAAGTTTTGATGTGATTGTAGGAATGGATTGGTTGTCGAAACATGGAGCCGAGATTGTCTGTCGGGACAAGGTGGTACGGATCCCTATGTCAGACGGAGGAGTACTGAGAATTCAAGGAGAAAGACCGGGGAGAAACTTAAAGCTTATTTCCGGCATGAATGCACGCTGGAGTTTACAAAAACAGTGCTACGCTTTTCTGGCTCATGTGGTGGGAAAGAAAGAAGAGGAGCAAAATTGGTAGATATCCCTATAGTGTGGGGTTACCCAGATGTATTTCCTGATGACTTGCCTGGTTTGCCTCCTCCAGGGCAGGTGGAATTTCGTATTGAGTTGGTTCCTGGAGCTACACCGGTAGCAAAGACACCGTATCGGCTGGCACCATCCAAAATGCAAGAGTTATCTAGCCAGTTACAGGAACTATTGGAGAAGGGTTTTATTCGGCCGAGTCACTCGCCTTGGGAGCACCGTGTTATTTGTCAAGAAGAAGGATGGTCGTTCCGTATGTGCATCGACTACCGTGAGTTGAACAAATTAACTGTGATTAATCGGTATCCTCTCCCGAGGATCGACGACCTATTTGATCAGTTACAGGGAGCTTCGTATTTCTCGAAGATGGAACTTCATTCTGGATATCATCAACTAAGGGTTTTCGAGGAGGACATACCGAAGACAACGTTTAGAACTCGTTATGGGCACTACGAGTTCTTGGTCATGCCGTTCAGATTGACTACGCACCAGCTGTGTTTATGGAATTGATGAATCGGGTGTGTAAACCTTACTTGGATAAGTTTGTGATCGCATTCATAGACGATATTCTTATCTACTCCCGATCGAAAGAGGATCATGAAGAACACCTTCGGGCAATACTGGAACTGTTAAGGAAAGAGAAACTTTTCGCCAAGTTCTCGAAGTGTGAATTCTGGCTGCGAGAGGTGAAGTTTTTTGGTCATATGCTTAACAAGGACGGGATTCATGTAGATCCTCGCAAAATCGAAGCGACAAAGAAATGGGATGCACCTCCGACGCCTTCAGAGATACGGCAATTCTTAGGATTGGCCGGATACTATGGTCGTTTCATCGCGAACTTTTCAAAGATCGCTCAGCCGTTAACACTGCTAACCCAGAAAGACAAGAAGTTTGATTGGGGACATGCACAAGAACAAGCATTCCAAACGCTGAAAGATAAGTTGTGTAATGCACCAATATTGTCCCTCCCGGAGTGAACTTATGATTTTGTGGTATACTGTGATGCTTCGCATCAAGGGTTGGGATGTGTACTAATGCAGAAAGATAAGGTGATTGCCTACGCTTCATGACAACTTAAGGTGCACGAAAAGAACTACACAACTCATGATCTTGAGTTGTGCGTTGTAGTATTCGCACTCAAAATATGGAGGCATTGCCTGTATGTAACCAAATGCATCATCTACACAGATCATAAAAGCCTTCAACATATCCTGGGTAGAGCTTCTTAGCGACTACGATTGTGAAATCCGGTATCATCCGGGGAAAGCTAATATGGTGGCTGATGTTCTATTCTAAGCCACAAAGAACGCGTGAAACCACTACGTGCTCAAGCTTTGGGATTGACCATTCAAACGAATTTGAAAGCTCAAATCCAAATTGCACAAACTGAGGCGTTGAAAGAAGAAAACCTTGTGGGAGAAGAATTCCGAGGGTTGGATAAACAACTGATGGGCTAGGATGATGATGTACAATACTTCGTGGACCGTATATGGGTACCCAATGGGGAGTGTACGTACCTTGGGCATGGATGAAGCACACAAGACGCGATATTCTATTCATCCTGGCGCAAACAAGATGTACCACGATCTCAAAGATCTGTACTGGTGGCCAGACATGAAGAAAGACATTGCGATGTACGTCAGCAATGCTTGACATGCTGAAAATTAAAGATGAACATGAGAAACCATCGGGACTGCTTACGGCAACTTGAGATTCCCAAATGGAAATGGGAGAACATAGCCATGGATTTCATCACCAAACTCCCTCGAGCGAGCAACGGGCATGACTTGATATGGGTTGTAGTGGATCGAATGATGAAATCAGCACATTTCTTGCCAATCCGACAAGACTACAAAATGGACAAGTTGGCGAGATTGTATATAAAGAGGTCGTGACAAGACACGGAGTGCCGGTGTCAATCATATCCGACCGTGACGGCCGATTACTTCACGATTTTGGCAGACACTTCAGAAAGCGATGGGCACTCGATTAGACATGAGTACCGCCTATCACCCTCAGACAGATGGCCACAGTGAACAAACCATACAAACGCTAGAAGACATTCTGAGAGCGTGTGTAATCGACTTTGGTGGTAGTTAGGACACTCATTTACCGTTGATTGAGTTTTCTACAATAACAACTACCATATCGGCATTGGGTGTGCTCTGTTCGAAGCGTTGTACGGAAGGAAGTGTAGATCACACGTTTGTTGGGCCGAGATTGGTGAAAGTCAGTTAACAGGCCCAGAGATCATTCAGGAAACAACCAACAAGATCTTCCAAATCAAAGATAGACTGAAAGCCACTAGAGACCGCCAAAAGAGTTATGCCGACAACCGTCGGAAGCCTCTAGAATTCAACGTGGGGGATCATTGCTACTCAAAGTCTCTCCTTAGAATGGAGTTGTTTGGTTTGGAAAGAAAGGGAAGCTAGCCCCATGAGACGTTGGACCATTAGAGATTACAGAAAGAATTGTCCAGTGGCTTACCGATTAAGGTTACCACAAGAACTCAACGGTGTGCACGATACTTTGCATGTGTCGATCCTCAAGAAGTGTTTGGCTGACGAATCACTTCATGTACCAATTGAGGATATCAAAATCGATGAAAAGCTTCATTTTATTGAGGAACCCATTGAGATCATGGATCGTAACGTCAAACAGTTGAAGCGTAGTAGAATACCAATTGTTCGCGTAAGGTGGAATTCAAAGCTAGGGCCGGAGTTTACATGGGAACGGGAAAATTAGATGAAACTTAAATATCCACACCAATCGTGGATGACACTCTTGGACCTAACTCCAGTTGAATTTCTTGATGAAATTCTCTCAACTGGGGGATACTGTGACATCCGTCACCTTAAGGTCCGCGAAAAACATAATAAACCATAGAATTATTTTAATTCTTCTTCTTCTTCTTCATGAACTCCTATTTTAAGGAATCATGTTTGCTTTATTACCTTTGTGCTTGTACTTCCTCCATGAACGTGTGCTAAGCATAAACCTTTTATAAATGTCATCACCATTATCACCAAATATATCATTTTTAATTAAAACCATTGTCACTAATAAAACCATTTTAAACCTTCAATTACCATTAAACACACTTTTAACATTAATATAACCCATACGCTTAAAGTCGTTTTCGACCGAAGCAAACTTTGGAAACTCGGGGGCTAAGTGCAGGGACTAAAATTGACATTTTTCAAACCTGAGATGGGTATAAAAATCCCATTCCCAGCCATTTTCTTCATCTTCTCCATTTCTTCTTCACTTCCTCTTCTTCACCTATCTTCTTCACTTTTGCACCAAAATCGCCCCATTTCTTCTCATTTTCTTCGTCTAGGCTTCGTCTACAACCTAGTCTACTCATCCTTGCAGGTAGACGTCCTTGGTTGTGCATTTCTTGCTCATTTTAATGTTGTCCATTTCTAGGGTTTCGGGTGTTCGGGTCAACTCGAACACAAGAGGTCGTGTGGGTGCGTGTGATGACTTTCTACGTGTGCTTCTTGTTCGTGTGTGTTTGTTGTGAGATTCTGGAAGTCCTTGTTGTGTAAAACCCATGCTTGGGATAGTCGAAGGCTGCTCTGCACTTCAGCAGTCGCAAACCTGCAGTTCAGGCGACTGGGTCTGTCATGCGACTGGGTGAGTCGTGCGACTGACTCATCCAACTGTGTCTTTCGGGCTACTAAATCGTGCGACTATGGATGTCATGCGACTAAGTTGTGCGATCGAATGAATGTGAGTGAGATTGAGTCAATGCGGATGAGTGTGTCTGCGATTGAGTCAATGCGGATGACTGTGTGTGCGATTAAGTCAATGCGGATGAATGAATGCATGCGACTATGCGTGTATCGCACGACAGAAGGCCAATCGTATGAATGAAGGTTCAATCGTACGAATGAAGCTGATTCGTACGAATGAAGGTTGATTCGTGCGTATGGAGGTTAAGTCGTGCGATTAGGTGTTGTGTGGTATGACTGAATGCCAGTCGTACGAATGAAGGTTCAATCATGCCAATGAAGCTGATTCGTACGATTGAAGGTTGATTTGTACGAATGGAGTGTTGAGTTAAGCGTCTGGTCCTCTTGTGTGACTAATGATGTTTGAGTGTGAATTTCCTTCCAGAATATCCTGTGATGATAAGGTAACATCAGTAAAAGTGTCATTGCTTCACCACAAAGATTAAAGTCAACGCTATCAACATGCACATACTATTTCAATTGAAATCAACCTAACATTCTACAATTATCGACAACCCATTCGGAACTGCAAATATTTGACAAGTGCTATCTTTTATAACAATGAGATCTTTATACGGATGTCATAAGCAATGACGACTACTCTTAGTACTTGGATCTACATAAGTTCTGATACTTGTGTCTGCTTGTGTGTGTGCTACCCACAACCGAACCGATACAACCCAAACTGACCAAACATTACTATATGCTTTATACATATCATTAATGCTTAACAATAACTGTCAATAGTTGTTTGACTGTTCATTGCATTCAACTGTTGGGAATCATGATCATTCATATTTACCACTTAACATGTGAGTTTCGTGGCCTCTTTTTATGCTTATACTACTTTACAAACATTTACAAACATGGGGGAAAAGTATGCTCGCCCGTTTTCTATGCTGTACAACATACATACAATTTACATACTTGGAATCAATGTGCTACTGTTTTGTGGGTACTTATCTGATACATGCTTGAGTCTGCTTTGTGGTTCTTTCTTACAACCATTTAATTCCAGTGTGGGAACCAACGGATAGGAATTGGTAGTACTACTTGGGTTGACACCCCCACCCTCGTGTTGGTATACTAGTTAGTACCAACAAATGCAACGAACGGGCCTTGGGTGAATATATTCCGACAAGATTCTTTGTGTACGTCGTTAGGTTTGGTTGTAAAGCTCTTGTCATGTGATTTTTCTTACTTATAACTGTATGCACGGTATTCTGCAACAACTTTATACAACATCAATACATATTTACTTTTAAACCTGCAAGCTCACCAACAATTTTGTTGACCATTTTGAGCATATCTTTTGAGGTGATCATGCTAGCTGAGGTTCTAGGTGTGCTGCCCTAGTGGAGACCCTAGGATGCATTTTCGGGCTAAACTTGTCATTTTGAAAACAATTGTTGTATGTGTTTCAAACAACATTACACTTTGTACTTGTTCCCGGGTTGTGGGAATTGCATACATTGTTATTATCTATGTTTATCTTATATCATGATCATGCTTATGGCTATATTGTCATGAAAACTGACTAAACGTGACACAAGTCCCCTTGTTGTCGGGTGTTATCATGACACGCTTGTCATAATTATTATTATTGCATCTCTATCGCTTATCATGTGTTATGACGATTCTCGTCTCGTTACATCCCCGTGTTTCCGCTCTTAGCGGGGGTGTGACAAAAAGGTTGTGATCCATCCTGATCAATTGAGACTGAATGATTTGAAGATGAATTGGCATGATCATTGTCATTGAATCATATTGATGAATCCTTAACAAATGATAAAAATTGGTAGTCTGAGCTAGAATCATGTGTGTCATGAGAATTTGAGTCCTCACTGAAAGATCCAACATCTCCTCTAGAGTTCTTCTTACCTGTAGAATCAAAACAATTTGATTGATTAAACAAGTTAGATTGAAAAGAGTTTGACAATGAATCCAAATCAAATAACCATGTAGGACCATTTGCAACACATGGAAAAGAATTTTTCATAAATTTAACCTTGAATGTTTCAAGAATTAGATTTGTCCTAGAGTTGTACACTCGATAGGCTTTTGAAACAGATGAATATCCAACAAAAAATCCATTATCAGATTTTGCATCAAATTTTCCTAACTGATCATTTGAATTAAGAATCATAAGAGGACAACCAAATGATTTTAGAAAATTTATGTTTGGTTTCCTGCCAAACATTAACTCATAAGAAGTTTTCATTTTATCTTTCATAATTAAGGTTGTGTTCTGAACAAAAAACGTAGTTGATATAGCTTCATCCCAAAAAGTTATAGGAATCTTTGCATCAGCTAACATAGAACGAGCTGCTTCAATCAATGTTTTGTTCTTTCTTTCAGCAACTCCATTTTGTTGAGGAGTTCTCGGAGCACTGAACTGATGAGCTATCCCATTCTGAGCACACAACATTTCAATGTTAGCATTTTTGAATTCCATTCCATTATCACCTCTTATTATTTTCACTTTATTTTCTAATGATTTTCAACTTTAATGATAAATTCTTTTAGTAATTCAGCCGTTTCAGATTTAGCATACAAAAAGAAACCCATGAAAATCTTGTATAGTCATCAATGATAACTAAACAATATGATTTTCGTCCAATACTATTGACATTTGTTGGTCCGAAAAGGTCCATATGTAACAATTGAAAAGGTTTGGAAGTTGAGTTTATGAGTTGGCCTTATAAGACGCTGTGTTGTTTTCCCTTTACACATGCTGAGCAGTGACCAGTTGTTGCAAACTTCTTAGATGGAAGTCCAATAACATGATTTCCTGATACAAGCTTGTTCATATTATTGAAATTTGAATGTCCGAGATGTGTATGCCAAAGATGGCTTTCATTATTGATGCTTTAGCAATTAGGCAAGTTGTTTCGGTTGAAGGATCAACTTGAGACATATCTAGTTTGTATACATCTCTATCCCTTTCAACTGTAACCATTACCCACTCTTTGTTTATCTGAAAACCTGGCTTCAAAACATAACAGAATGATTCATCAAAAAGAACAGAATATGATTTGTCACAATTTTGGGATACACAAAAGATTAAAGTTCAACTATGACCAAAAGTTGACTTTGTCAAAACTTATTATCCCATTTGATACTATTCCTTCTCCGGTTATTTTTCCACCAGCATCACAACAAAGGCGACATGTGTTCCATCTTTTAACTTAAAATCTTGTAACAAGGTAGGATTGCCTGTCATATGCCGGCTACACCCACTATCCACATACCATGTATTGAGTGGTCTTCTTGGGCGTACCTGCACAACAAGAAAATTAAGTTGATATATCCACCCAAGCCGAGATAGTCTTGGGTTTTCCAAATTTATCAACAATGGTAAATTGTTTGTAATGAAGATTATTCAAATCATTTATTCTTGATGAATTTTCCAATCTTGTTTTGGAAATTTTTTGAGTTATTTATGAAAGCATTCATACCTTTTGATTTGTCAATTTTTGGCACAAATTGATGACTAGCATTTTTATTAGTCATTTTTACCGATCTTGGTATGAATTGCTCTTGCACATTTATAGATCTCACATAAATTTTCTTTGGAAAAATCTCAAACCTAAAGAAGGTTGATTAGTTAATCTTTGAAATTCATGAGTTTGATTTCTCATAAATCGAGGATTAACATAACCTTTGCTCAAGTTTGAGTTTGCAAATTCGTCTTCTCATCATAATAGGTATAGTATTTGTTAAAATAACAATCTGCTGTAGAATGATTCTCAGGTCACATATGTGACAATACTTGTTGGAATAGCACTTAGCAGTATTGTGATTTTTCATATCACATATTTCACAGTACTTTTGTGGAGTTTTCAACAACTGTTTGTTAACTTTTGACATTGACACTTTGTTTGAGTCATTTTTATATTTGGTGTCAAAAAGTTAAATGTTGTTTTTCATGTTTCACATTTTCATGTTGTGTCATATTGTTTTTCATCTGTTTAACTTGAACTTCCTTCTCAAATTTCTTATGAACAAATCTTATTGCTACAGCGGAAGTCTTAGAATCGAAACTTGATTTCAGATCAGAGTGATATTTGTTCATAGAATTCACCTTGTTGTTTTGAGGAGAATTCATATTTAACAAACCTGCTCACACAAATTTTATCGGTTTGAGTTTAGTTGTTTGATTTGTTGCTTTGATCTACTTTTCTGAACGCTTGTTTTGTTCAGATTTGATTTTTGATGATTTCTTTGTTCTCCTTTGATTCTTTGATTTAGAAGAACTTGGTTTACTTTGAGATTGAAGATCATCACGAGAAGATTCCTTTTTAGATTGAAATTGTTTAACATTAATAGTGTTTGAATCTTCTGATGTTCCTACATGTTGTTTGTCTTTGCCTTGAACTTTCACTTCTTCTAACACAAAATTAATTTGATTAGAAGTGTTTTGTTTTGATTGTTTAGGTTCATATGATTTTATTTTGATAGGATGACCATTTTTCATCTTTTCTTGATCATTTTCAACAACACTTTTATATTTTCCTTTTCTTCTTCATAATTCTTTTTTTTGACCTGAAAAGCTTTAGGTTTAGCTTTGTTTTGAGGAGAATGATCATGTGTATTGAAGTTCTCTGGTAAAGTGTTGGTGATAGATTCAGGCATAGGTTCATGAGTGAAGCCTAATCTTGCTTTCTGTTTATCTTTCCTCTCACTTACCAGTTTTTCTACAATCATTTTTGAACTCTTAACTTTAGCAAGATCCATTAGAGTAGCAGCATGTGCTATCTTCTCCTGTTCAAGATTTTTACTCATCTCTTCCAATTTTTTAGACACGTTTTCTAATTCCTTTTAGAGTTTTGTTCCATGAAGTTTGAAGAGAGATAATCTTTTGGTCTGCTGTTTTATGATGAGCTTTCAATTTGTTATGCATTGATTCTTCTTGTTTGAGTTTCTCACAAATTTTATATGAGTATCTTCTGTAGTATTCAACATGTTCAAAGCATGATTTTGTGCATAGCTTTTCTCTCACTTCAGATGGTATTTGAGGAAATTTTGGAGATGAGGTTTTAGATTTTAATATGAAGTGTCAACCTTTGGTTGATCAGACTGTGCCATTAGAGCTACTTCATCATTATCCTCCTTAGGATCTGATTTGTCACTCCAATCATATTTATCTTCATCATTTTCACCTTCCACCTTTGGATCATTGTTTTCTTACCAATCTTCTTCCTAAATTTCTGCAATAAGAGAAAAACTAGATGTTAATCATTAGTAAATAACACAGCATATGCACTCTAATCATAACCATCTTTAATATTAAGTATAAGAGCATTCTTGGTTTCATCAGATGATTTTGTTTCATCATTAAGCTCAGGCATAAGAAGACTTTGATAAAGCTTTTGATAAGTCTTCTGAGCTTGTTGAAACCTTTGATTGCTTGATTGAGCACTTCCTCCATTATTTCTTGGAGCTTTGCATTCTCTTGAGAAATGGCCATAGCTGTTACAGTTAAAACACTTAGATTTTGACTTGTCAAATCCAACAGTCTTGTTAGCACTTGGCTTGTACTTCCTGTTGACATATGAGTGTTTTTGTGTCTTGTAAGCAATCATTACCATTTGCCAATTTAAGTCCATTTCTTCCACATCTTCATGATCCATTTCAAATAAGTCCTGCAAAACAAGATCTAATTGACTTAAATGGCTACCTTGATATGCTTGCAAACTAGCCATAAATGCAGTTTTTGATTCTTCATCCTCTAATAGGATGTTTATCACATCTTTAACTTTGCTAGATTTAGCAGAGTAAGATGAAGAAGTCTCTGGTTGAACATTTCATGTTTGAGACTGAGATTTAGGAGGAGATTGAGAATGAGATTGTGTTGTGGAAGCATGGGCACTAGTAAATGATGAGTCAGTGAAAAATCCTGCTCTGACAAATTAATATCCTTCTTCTTTAACTTTCTCACTTTTTGCCATGAAAGCATTCTCAACTGTGTTTGCTGGAGAAGCAACAAACTGATACTGAGACATTGATGCTGCTCTATCATTGTTCCTTGAACTTTCATCAATTTCTACTGACTCAATGTTGGCAATAAGTAGATCTAAATCCATAGGGAAGTTCTCAGTATGGTTTAATAAGGTTACTATTATTTCCATGATGATGGTAAAGCATTGAGTAGTCTAAGATTTAGATCTTCAAGATCAGGCTTTATACCAGCTATTGACATCTCAGTAGTAAGTTGAACAAATCTGTTAATCATCTGGTTTATAGTTTCTCCGATAAATGTTGAAAAAGTTCCAATTGCCTTTTCAACTTTTGTTTCTTGAGATTTTGAATCTCCTTTCCTCCTTCACATATAGTCTTTATGGCTTTATACATGGTATATCCAGTTTGATATCCATCAAGCCTTGCAAGAACTTCCAGAGGTAGTCTTTTACACATCAAGGAGTATGCTCTGACATGATTTTTTACTCTTCTCAAGTCATCTCCTTGAAGACCATCTTCAAGATAGGGTTCCTGAGAGTCTTTAGTGTATACCAATCCTCTGTCAGGTCCATTAGTGATTATTGGAATGAATAGTCCTTTTTCAGAATAGGGTCCTTTTTCTATGGATTTCCCAAGATTAGTATCAATGGAATTTAAGTGATGTTTCAACCTAAGTGACCAATTTTTAAAATCAGCGCTGTTTTTAAGTTTTGGAACTCTATTTTCAGAATCTTCTGATTTCACCATTCTTATATTTTTGTTGTTTTCTTATATTTTGAATTAAAAAAATGAAAAAGTTTTCAAATAATTTTCTTAAAAAAAATTCTAAGTATCGAGGTGGAAACGCCTGAACAGTATTCAAACGCCTCAACAGTTGATGCGTCTAAGTTGAAAGTTGTCTAAGGGAATGCCTTAAAATTTTTTCCAAAACGCCTAAAATTGATGCGTCTGAACAGTTGTGATGTGTCTACACAGTTTTGATGCGCCTACACAGTTGTCAAACGTCTAAACAGTTCAAATACTTCTCAACAATGATACGTCTGGACTCTCTCGAATAGTGGTCAAACGTCTGAAGAAAAAACGTCTACATAGTGTTGGTGCGACTAAACAGTAGTCAAGCGCCTAACACTTGGACAATTTTTTAGCAAACTTCAACCCTAATGCGTCACATTCATCATGTTCATATGAATAAAACAGACTCGAATCTTCTGAAAATCTTCAAAAGTTGATGAAATTGATTGAAACTTTTAAATTACATGAGTTTTACGCCAATAATCATTCTTCTGAAATCAATTTCTATTGATATCAACAACAATTAATTTGCAATGTTCAGTTCGAAAAAACAATGAACTTTACGAACACAAATTCACCAAATGAACTCAAATTTGATGAATTTAACTGCTAATTGTGGTTGAAATAATATTTCTGATGATGAAACACATCTGAAATCCACAAGTTTTCATTTGAATTGTCTATCAATCACGGATTCAGTAAGCTTTTTGAGTTTCAAAGTTTGATAAACTTCAAAATTACTCAATTAACAGCAACTATCAGCTCTGATACCAATTGATTAGGATCAATTAAGCTAATCTGTGATGATATCTCAACATAACTCAAAGAAAACACATACAAAGTAATCGAATTCAAACAAGATACTAACAAATTCACAGTTTCATTAATATCAAGCAAAGACAATTACAAGTAATAAGCAGTAGTTCATTCACTATCTTCAAAAAACTACTATTAACTAACAGTCTAAGCTATTTATAATGAACACAAAGGAACTAAAAATTACAAAATAGTCCCTATACTATTACAATATCAAAAAGACACATAAAGAAAACATGTTAATCTTTCTAGAGTCCTAACAAATGGGGTAGCTGAAAGGAGAAATAGAACACTGATTGAAGCAGCAAGAACGATGCTAGCCGATGCTAAAACCAATCACCTTCTGGGTAAAGGCGGTTAATACATCATGCTTTGTACAGAATCGAACTCTACTTGTCAAAGAAAACAACATGACTCCTTATGAATTGCTCTTTCATAAAAAACCATTCATTGGATTTCTTAAATCATTTGGTAGTCCTGTCTTAATATTAAACACCCGAGACTATTTGGGATAGTTTTCATCCAGTCTGATGAAGGATTCTTTGTAAGTTATTCATCTGTTTCAAAGGCTTACAGAGTGTTTAATCCTAGATTAAACATTATTGATGAATTAGCAAATGTTCAATTCAACGAACATTCATTTCCCAAATCTACAAATGCTCCTGACTGGTTGTTTGATATTGACACATTTACAAAATCATTTGATCAATTTCACTTGTCTGATGCAGGAAATATACATTCAAGTGATACTTCGTCAGCTGTAGAAAGAAGAGATAATTTTCCATTGATTCCTCCTACATTTCCTGAATGCGAGAATGAAGATGTTCCTCTTCAAGCTGATCCCAACAAACAACCGTCACATAACCTTAGTGTTTCTTCTTAAGGAGGTCCAAGCCTGGTACCATCTCACTCAGATGATTTGTCAAATAAGATCAAAAATCAAAAACAGGCTACTCCTCCGGTTGAAACACAAAGGACATCAAATGATGTATGCAATCATAGTGTTGTTGAAGCTGTAGCAGGAACTGAAATAGAGTCTGACAATCTTCATAATTCAACAATAGTACCAGATGAATATGCCTCCGACCATAATGAATTGAATGTCTCCAATCTTGATGTAACAATTGCTGGTGACTCCATTCCAACCACAAGAATACACAAGAATCATACAGTTGAAACCATTATTGGTGATCTTAATGAGAGGGTAACAAGAAGCAAATCCAGTATTGCAAACATCTATTTGCTCTCATGCTTTCTGTGTCAAACAGTAGCCAAGAACATCAAAGTGGCACTTTAAGACAATAGATGGATTGAAGCAATGCAGGAAGAATTGATCCAATTCAAGGAGCAAGAAGTATGGCAACCGGTAGATCTTCCCGAAGGACAATACCCTATCGGTACCATATGGTTGTACAGGAACAAAACTGATGATAGAGGGATTGTCATCAGAAACAAAGCAAGACTAGTGGCAAAGAGATACACTCAAGAAGAAGGTATCGACAATGACGAAGTGTTTGCTCCTGTTGCCAGACTAGAAGCAATCAAAATCTTTCTAGCATATTCTGCATCCATGTTATTACTGTTTATCAAATGGATGTAAAGTGTGCCTTCGTGTATGGAAAGATTGCTCAGGAGGTCTATGTGAGTCAACCACTTGGCTTTGAAGATCAAGATTTCCCTCATAGAGTTTACAAGCATGACAAAGCTCTGTATGGTCTTCATCAAGCCCCAAAAAGTGGTATGAGTCTCTATTATCCTTTCTACTTCAACATGGGTATGAAAGAGGAAAGATTGATCAGACTCCCTTTAGAAGAACAAGAGGAAAAGATATGCTATTGGTCCAGATCTATGTGGATGACATTATATTTGGCTCTACAAACAAGCATCTCTGCAAAGAATTTGAAGACCTTATGCACTTAAAATTTAAAATGAGTGCTATGGGGGAACACAACTTTTTCTAGGGGTGCAAGTCCAACATACAGCAGATGGAATCTTCATCAATCAATCTAAATATGTGGAAACCATGTTGAAGAAATTCCACTTTGCTAACTATCAGTCTATGAGAACTCCTGTGGATACTAAAATAAAGATTGGACCTGATCCAGAAGGCAAACCAGTGGATCAGACTCACTATTGATCAATGATCGGTTCACTTATGTATCTAACAGCCAGTAGGCCTCACATTATGTTTGGTGTTTGTGTGTGTGTCAGATATTAAGCTAATCCAAAAGAATCACATGTGAATGTAGTGAAGAGGAAATTCAGATATCTGAAAGGCGAACCAGCTCTTGGGTTATGGTATCTAAAGGAAGGAGAATTTAATCTCTATGCCTTCACAGACAGTGATTATGGAGGATGCAACTTCAACAGAAAATCCATCTCTGGCGGTTGTCAATTTCTTGGTCCTAGACTAGTATCTTAGCAAACCTGAAGAGGTGAGTACTGCAATCATCATCATCATCAGCAGTACCACCAGGTGGTGAACTGTTGACAGGAGCAACAGCAGGAGTTTGATAAGGAACATATTGCAGTATGTCCAAATCAAATAACTCCACAGGGCTTTGTGGAATCTTGTCCTTTGGAGATTCATTGAACTTAACATGTAGAGTTTCTTCAACCATCTTTGTTCTGCAGTTGAAGACTCTGTATTCCTTGCAAGTAGATGAATAACCAACAAAGTACCCTGCATCCACCTTAGGATCAAATTTATGGAGTTGATCCTTTGTGTTGAGAATAAAACAGGGACACCCAAATGCTTTGAAAAATGAAATCAGAGGAGCCAAATGATGGAGAACTTCATATGGAGTCTTCATCAACCTCTGATTTACTAAAACTCTATTTTGCACATAGCAAGCTGTGTTGACAGCTTCAGCCCAAAAGGTCAGTGGCAAGCCTGAGTCAGCCAGCATGGACCTTGCAGCTTCAATGAGGGTCCTGTTCTTTCTCTCCACTACTCCATTTTGTTCTGGAGTCCTTGGAATACTGAACTGCCTTTTGATTCCTTTTGAAAGATAGAAGTCATCAAATGTATGATTTCTGAACTCAGTTCCATTGTCACTCCTAATACACTTGACTGGAAGGGAATACTGCTTCTCAATATACAGCACAAAGTGAATAATCTTCTGAGCAGCCTCATCCTTTGAATGTAGAAAGAAAGTCCATACAAATCTGGAGTAATCATCCACAATTACCAGACAGTATTTCTTCTTTGCCATGCTCATTACTCTCACAGGACCAAATAGATCCATATGCAGTAATTGCAAGCAGGCAGTGGACTTAGGCACTTCAATAGGAGGGAATGAGACTTTGTGATGTTTTCCTTTTAAACACGCAGTGCAGGTTTGATCACAGTGGAACTCCTTTATTGGTAAGCCTCTGACTAAACTATTGTGGGTAAGCTGATTCATGTTTTTGAGATTAACATGACCAAGCCTCCTGTGCCACAGTTTAGATTCTTGAGAAGAGGCTTGGAAAATAGGCAAGGATTGCCTTTGAGATCTATTTTCTTGGAAAGATCTAAGGCATACACTCTTCCTGTCCTGTTGGCTCTCAGGAGAGTGTGATCATCCAACACCTTGTCAATCAAGTGCAAAACTTTGGATGACAGAATCCTACAGTTTTGACTGGTGAAAAGAGCAACATGGCCTTTATCACACATTTGACTGACACTCAAGAGATTGTACTTGAGATTTTCCACATGATTAACATCATCAAATTGATTTCTCCATTGGAGACAAAACCCTTACCAATGATGTAACCCCTAGCATCATTGCCAATAGAAACAAATACCTTCTTTCCTTGAGAGTAGTCATGAAGAAGAGAGCTGTTCCCAGTCATGTGCATAGATCCCCCACTGTCTACATACCAGATGCTATTTTGGCATGTTGAAGAACCCTGCAAAAATAAACAATTAGTTAGTTTTAGAGACCCAAACCTTTTTGGTTTTGGGCCTGGTCTCATTAATAGATGGTAAACTAACAGGTTTATCTGAAACAACAGCTTGAGAGAAAGAAGATGGTGTAGAAGAGGAGTCCTTTGGCTTGGACCTCCTTTTCTGTGGTTTCAACATGGGAGCCTCTAGTTGGTTAACTCTACCCAACAGATGTTGAACCATCATAACCAGCTGTGTCTGATTTTGTGATAAAGCTTTCAGCAGACACATTGCTAGTGGAGTTTGATAAGTTCCTATGTTGCACCTTCTTCTTCTGAGCACCCTCAGCTGTCACCTGTTTCACCCCTTCCTTTTTGGATTTCTTTGAAGACTTAAGGGTTACAGGATTTGATGTTGCTGATACAAATGTGGTCTCAAACTCAGTCTTCATTTTTACCATTTTCACATTAATTTCTTCTTTTAGTTTGAGTTTGGAACCTCTTTTGTACCAACAATCATCTGTAAGATGATTGAACAAACCACATACTTCACATGGTTTCTTCTTCATCTTAGGTTGATCATCAACTAAAGAGGGTGAAGCAACTGAAGACTTGTTCTTCAATGCTTTGGAAGCATTGTTTGCTTTCTTGACAGCCTCTTTAGTAGTCTTCAAACTCTTTCTACTGCCAGTTTTCTTCTCTTCAGTACTGACAGCAGTTGAAGTTTGAACTTCAGGTGTTAAATCCTGCTCTCTAGTCCCTTCAGGACCTTCAGAATTAACTCCTGAGTTGATCAACTCATTAATCATGTGAATGTCAGCATTTGAACCATTAACATCAGCTGATAGGTTCAAAGAGGGCTTGATGCTGACTGCTACTTCTGATTGCGCTGTATCAGAAGGTAGATCACATGATGTGATGGATTGGTTATCACTCTCACCATCAGATTCTACCTCTGATCTTGGGGTAAAATCTGTAGGTGGAGCAGTGTGATTGTAACCAATTCCAAACTTCACATTTGAAGCAGATTGCTTACTAAGAAGCATTTCAAAACCTTTGCATGATTGTACCCATCTATCACACTCTACCTGGGTAACTGCAAGGGTTTCTTTGAGATCTTTGTACTTCTCTAGAAGTACCTCTTCTCTAGCCTTATCATCAATTATTTGGCAATTCAGTTTATAAATCCCATCATTTTTATCTTTAAGCACAGACTCAAACTCAGCTTTATTTTTGGAAATTGTGTGTTCTAGCTCAGTGTTCTTATTAATTAACGCTACATTTGCTTCTCTAATGGAAGCAAATGCTGCTATGCATGGTTCAGAACATAATTTGGCTTTTGCCTCAGAGGATACCTGTGATACCTGTGGTGTAGAGCATTAGAAAATGAAGTATCAGCAGACTCCAAAGCCATAAGAGCTAGATTCCCAAAAGGACTGTCACCACCATGTTGACCAGCACCTGAGAACAGTTGATCATGACCAGACATGTCATCTGGTAAACTGCTCCAGTCAACAACTCCTGGGGTGAAGAAGCTGTGTTGTTGAGGTTGAGTTTGTTGATGAGATTGGAAGGCTGAGGTTCTGGTAGTGCATGAGGTTGTGGTGCCATAGGAACTTGAACTTGATTTGACTGCGGCATGTAATAACAAGGGTACAGATATGGCATTTGACCCTGAGGAACAAAATATGCTGGAGATTGTTGTTGAGAATATTGACTAGAAGTGACAGGATGTTGCCCTGTGTGTTGTTGACTATTGCCAGGAAAAGTCACAAAGGGTGCAGTGGAGTTAGATCCAGTTGATCTACACTCTCTTGCAAAGTGTCCAATCCTTTGGCATTTGTGACACCTCAACTTGCTCTTGTCAAAACCAACTTTGGTTTTGCCAGAGAGTCCTGGGAATTTTCTTCCAGTTCTTTTATAGAACTTCTGAGATCTGATATTTATCAAGGCCATTTGGCTCAAAATATCCATCTCTTCTAAGTCATCATCAGCAATCCCCTTGAGATCATCCATAATGAAGCATAGATTGTCATTATTACACCCAGTAAACTGACCATCAACACTCACAAATGCAGAATCAGAAGTGCTTGAAGAAAAATTAATATGCTCATCATACTGGCATTCAGATGAAGCATATTCTGACTCATGACCCACTAAGGCAGTGTTGCCTGGTACAAAGTCTTCAGTGAGCTTTCCAGATGAAGACAGCTTTCTCTTCTGTTCTATCTCTCTCTCAAACGTGAGCAGTTTCCCATGGAGTTGTGTGAGAGATAGTTTGTCCAAACTTGCACTGGAGCGTAGGACAATAGTATATGTGTCCCATCTCTCAGGCAGTGATCTGAGAAATCTGTTATTCATCTGAATATTGGTGTATTCAAGTTTGACCATTTTTAGTTCAGAGATCAAACAAGAGAACCGCTCATATTGTTGAGTGAGTGTCTCACCCTTTCTATGAGAGAATGTCTCATATTGTGGGCAAGAATTTCTCTATTATTTGCCAAGACCTCATCTGTTCCTCCAAATTGTTCTTTCAAGGCATTCCAGAGGTCATGGGCAGTTTCATGATGCATTAGCCCAGAATAGATTTCATTGGGCAGTGCCATGGCCAGAATTCCATGGGCTTTTGCATCAATTTCAAGCAACTTATCCTCATCTGAGTATTGCTCCCTCCTCTTCGGAACCATTTGATTGGTTTCCGGGTTATTCACCATAGGCTTGTGTGGACCATGTACCACTGATGTCCAACAACCTGCGCTGTTAACAGACAGGTGATGGAGCATTCGTCTTTGCCATTTGTTATACTCATTCTAACCAGCATTGGTGGCTTGGTTGAGGAACCAGTATTGTGAGGGTCATTGGAGGGAGTAGTCATTTTTAGTTCAAAAACAATTTAGTTCAAGCTTTTAAAAGTTTTACACAGACCACAACAAACTCAGTGAAAACAAAGAAAGATCTCAGGATGAATGACCAGAAATACAGAAAATTCAATCTCTATAACCGTTTCTTGCAAAACACAAAAGCTAATTCAATCAAACTTAGATCTTGAATAGCAGTTTCAATGATCAAATATTAGATCGATCAATGATTAACCTGCTCTGATACCATTTGACAGGATCAGCGATCACAAGTTTGATGTATTAGGATTCAAAGCTGCGGAATACAAACAGGAATTAGACAAATTGTAGCAAGTAGTCGATACTTGTATGCATTAAGAGCGCATACGGTTATAGTGAGAGAATATATATTTCTGTTTCAAGGAATGTTTATAGATGTAGAATATTTCTAATCAAATCATTCATATCATTCCCGTCATTCACTCTTATATTACAATAGGTTGTCACTCCTTATATAGAGTGCAACAGTCACTGCTGTTATCACGGAAAGTGACAACTGGCAAATCTAATACAAAAATAACTAATTCTTAACAAACTACTGAAATGTTCACAACTACTGAGAACATATCAGAGTGTTAAGTACAAAATATAAAACTACTGAAACTACAATGACTGAAGAACAAGCTCTTCGGTCATTTTACAAAACTACTGAAACATAAAACTACAGAAACTACAAATATAAAACTACTGATATCACAACTACTGAAGAAGTACTCTTCAGCAGTTGTGACAAACTACTGAGGCTTCAGTACTTGATCTTCAGACTTTGACCTTCAGGTGTTTCATCAGCTGATGACTTCAGTAGATATCATCAGCTGATGTCTTCAGTCTTTGTCTTCAGACTTTGTACATCATTGTCGATCTTCAGTACTTGTAAACTCTTCAGCTGTTGTACTTCAGTACTTTGGTCTTTCAACTTCAGCACTTGTGTTCTTCAGCTGTTGTACTTCAGCACTTTAGTTCTTCAGCTGTTGAGGTCTTCAGCACTTGATCTTCAGCTGTTGAAGTCTTCAGCACTTGTCAAACTACTGATGAGGCTTTCAGCAGTTGTTGTGATACCATGTGGGACTTAGAGGTATTTCTGATCTTGGCTCATTGGTTCTTTTGGTCCAACAAACTCCCCCTGAACCAATGCAGCCAAAACCTCTAACTTATTTATTATCCCACTTATTGTTGGCAAAATGTTGGTCTTTTTCCTTCTTGATCAGTAGAGAAGATGACCCATGTAAGCTCCGGCCTGGGAAGAAATCTCAGATATTTGTTTGGCAGAGTATGAATGGGAACTCTGTTTTGGGGAACTGGACACAGAGTTGTTATCCCATTCTTGAGATTTACTTCCCCATAATGAGTCTGTATGACTCACGAACATAGGCCTCAAGGAGAACAACTTGTTCCTCCTGAGAGTTCTTCTCTGCTCCTCCTTCGAAGAAGAACTCTGGACCATAGTACTCTGATAAGTACTTCATGGTCCTGCCATTTTTCAGCTCCACCGTAGTTACCTCCCTGTATACAATTCATCAGGATGGTTGCCTTCAAGGAGTAACTGGAGTTCATTCTTCTGGATGTCTTCAAGCTTCTTATATAGCAACCCCTTCTTTATCATCTTGTTTTCTAGTAAAGCTTGAGGGGTCTTCTTTGCTTGGTGAGCTTTCTTGAATTCATCAATGATTTCCCAAGGTGAGACTACAACGGCCAACATGATGATAGACTCTATTGTTTTTCGTACCTGGCCGTTGTATCTGTGTGGAATAATTCTTTTATGGATTCTAGAACTCACCCTGGGGTCTGGCCATACTCTCACTCTCTCCTTCTGATACTGAAGGTGTGCCTAAGAGTGTACAGCCTTTGAGCATGCCCTTTCATGGCTTGAATAGATGATGACTGAGGAAATTCCTTGTCAACCATCTTCAACAGTTGCTCATCGTGCTGTTTCTGCTTTCTTCTTTCTTCTCTTCTATCTTGACTCTGACCATTCCCTTTGAGAGTCAGCTTCTTTGACCAGCTCCTCCAAGGATTTGTCTTCATCAGTGTGATCATCAGCACTTCTCTTTCGCTTGTAAGTGAGCAGAGGTTGCTTTTCTTTCTCCTCCTCTTGGGCTTGCTTCTCTTCCTTCTTCTCCTCTGTTCTTTTCCTCTTCTTTTCTTTCAATGCAGTACTCTCCCCCTTTTTGGTTGCATTGGAGGAAGGGGTTGTACCGCAGAAAGAGTCTTTTGTACAACATCATCAACCAAGGGCTGTAAAGTTAAGAAAGCCTCTCATCAATGGCTTTAGTCACAATATCAGTGATTATGGGTGTGATGAGAGGGAGGGAATTTTGAAGTACAGCACCTATTTGCTCAGGAGGGTTCAGTTCCTGAGAAGTAGGGCCTGAAGCAGAGGCAGGTGGTTGAGTTTGGAGTGGCTCAGTGTTTGGGGAACCTTCAAGTGAAGGTGCCATCTGTGGGTGGGTAGAGGCAGATGGTCTTTCTCCTTGTGAGAGTTGGTCAAGTAGGTTTTGCAGCCTACTGACTTTCTCTTCAAGGATTGTGTTCTGGGCAAGAACATCATAGAAAAAGCCCAGGTCATCATCAGCCGAAACTGAATCATCTGACCTCCTGCTTAGAGCAGGATTTACATGCACTGGGTGTAGACCAGTTGGTGCATGTGCTCCTTGTGCTTGGTACTGGGGACTTCCAGCCTCAGGACAGTGTCCATCATCAGCTGTTGCCTCTAGTGAGGTCTTAACAATGTTACCAGCCTCACTCTGATCATGTGCTGAGTCAGAGGAGGTGGCAGCCTCACTAGATATTCTAAGCTCCTTGTCTACACCAGGAGATAGAAGTGGTAAACCCCTGTGCTGTGGGTTCTCAAGTGCACTGTGTTCCTCCCCCTCAATTGTAGAGGTATTCCAGTAGTAAGTGGTTTCTGGGGAGGGGGTGAGGAGTGCAGTTGAGTTAGCACTTGTGCAACTATTAAAGTTGGGCTGTGAGGGGCGGTTGTTTGGGGTGAAGGGATAGAAGCAGTGTGAACCTGGGGAGGTTGGTGCTCTTCAATGGCAATCTCCTCAAGTGAGGAAGATCTCAGATATGTAGGTACCCTGTGTGGTTGTTGCAGGCTCCTGTTGAGAGGAAGCCTGAGCGGCTATGGCTGGAAGAGTCATTGTATCCACTAGGGGGTTTGGACTAGTGGATATATCCTGCGTTTGTGTTGCAGGGGCATCCTCAGGGGACTCAATTCCCTGAGTAGCCGTTTTGGGTTTCTTTTTGTGGGTTTGGTGGGGACTTTGGATTTGGAGGTGGTGGCTGTGGGTTCCAGCTACGTGGGTTTCGCAGCTTGGCAGCCATTTTGAGTGTCTGGTCAGAGTTGTGCCGGGAGTATACTTCCGGCAGAACAGCCGTAGCAGGGACTCCCAAGCCAACAAGTCCCTCAGCATTAAGCTGGTTTGTAATGATGGCCATTATGAACCGTGGATATAGTATCCAACGGTTGCCAGTTAGTTTTTGAGCCATATCCTTGAGCTCTAAAAATATTATTTCTGAAAAATTGTGGTTGTTGCTCAAGAATAGAATACATTACCTGCTGCCATTTTGTCGACATTTGATCCCAAGACGACGTCTTAGGGGCCAAACATACATTCACCATGTAAAAATCAGGCGCTTAGCGTCATTAAAGTGTTTCTTCATGATAGTGGAGGCACTGAGATCGCCTTGATATCCATGTTGAGCAAAGGATAGATCTATGGTGCCCTTCGGATATCCAGCAGGAGAACTACCATCATTCAGTTGAAGAATTTGGCGGATTATTGCAGGAGTGATGACTACTTCTTTGTTGTTTACAACCGACTGGAGGGATGGTGTGCTGTTCTCCCCAGTGGTAACAGTAACGTTCATCCAAAATTGGTGCAAGGATTCGGCATGTAGTATGGGATTCAGAAGAAATGCCGTGTTGTATTGGGACTGAACCATAAGATCGATAGCAGTATCAACTTAGTCCAGATGGGCGATTTAGTGAGGTAGGCAACACAGTTGTGTCGCGGTTTAATTTGCATGGACGCCATGGAGAAGAGGGAAGTTTTGGAGAGGAACGTTAGGTTTGAAGAAGATGAAGCATTGAGAGCTAAGGTTAGGGATATTTATAGGGTACGGGTAAGAAACGACCGAAGGATGTGGTGGTAGTCATCAGTAGTTTTAAACGACCGTTGACATGGTATTATCCTTTCAGACGTTGAAACAGCTGAAGTCGTGGTGTTAGGCATCAGTAGTTTAGAAAACTACTGAAGACCGTGGTTTTGACTTCAGATGATTGAAACAACTAAGGACTTGGTGTTTGTCATCAGTAGTTATGAAACTACTGAAGACAGTGGTTTTGTCATCAGCTGTTGTAAACAACTAAAGACTTGGTATTAGTCATCAGTAGTTATAAAACTACTGAAGACATGGTTTTGCTTCAGTTGTTTAGAATGAAACAGCAGTTGTACACACGACTGAAGAGAAGTTTCTCATCAGCTGTTTTCGTCAATTCTTAGCTTTTCAGCTGTTTCATACTGTCCTCAACACATTCATCAGCCTTTTTGGCAGATTTCAGTTGTTTCATAGGACGTCAGTACTTATCTGTTTTTACTGATTGCAGTAGTTGTAACTACATCAGTAGTTTAGAACAGATGAAGTACTTCAGTACTTGTGAGACATTTAGCCTTCAGTAGTTACAAAAACTACTGAGGGTAAAAGAGCTCATCAGTACTTATATGTGACATAGGTACCAATGATCATCAGTACTTATTACTAAGATCATCAGTAGTTGTCACTTATTCAAGCTGCAGCATACCAAGCCTTAACACCAGGTTTTGGAAAGTTGAACTATCCAAAGGCTTAGTAAAAATGTCTGCAAGCTCATCAGCACTAGGCACAAACTTAGGATCAATCAGACCTTTTTCAAAACAATCCCTTATAAAATGATGTCTAATCTCTATATGTTTGGTCCTAGAGTGCTGGACTGGATTTTGACAATGCAAAGAGCTGAAGCACTATCCATTAACAATGGAGTCTTAGTCTCTGTAATGCCATAATCCAAAAGTTGGTTTTGAAGCCAGAGTACCTGAGATGTACAACTTGCAGCCGCAATGTACTCTGCTTCAGCAGTTGATGTAGCAACTGAGGTCTGTTTCTTGCTCTGCCAAGAAATCAAGCAGTTGCCTAGGAATTGACATCCACCAGACGTTGATTTCCTGGTCAACTTACACCCTGCATAGTCACTGTCAGAAAAAGCAACTAATTTACCAGAATGTCCAGTAGAATACCATAAACCTAGAGATGGAGTGCCTTGCAGATATCTAAAGATCCTCTTGACTGCAATCAGATGAGACTCTTTAGGTGCAGCCTGAAATCTAGCACAAACACATGTAGCAAACATAATATCTGGTCTAGAAGCTTTCTGTAAAGTGTTTCATCAACCACTTTACCTTTCTGATCTATATCCAGTTGTGTGGTGCTGCACATGGGGGTAGAATAGGACTTACAGTTTTGTAAATCAAACTTTTGCAAAAGATCTTTTGTATATTTGGACTGATGAATGAAAATTCCATCAGCCTTTTGTTTGATTTGCAACCCCAGAAAGAACTGTAATTCTCCCATGGCACTCATTTCAAACTTCTGTTGCATCAACTTTGTAAAGGCATCACACAACTTTGGATCAGAGGATGCAAAAATGATATCATCTACATAAATTTGAACAAGTAGATTATGCTGCCCAGCTTTCTTAATGAATAAAGTCTTATCTATGGAGCCTCTAGTGAAATTGTTTTCCAGAAGAAAGTTTGATAAAGTCTCATACCAGGCTCTGGGAGCTTGTTTTAACCCATAAAGAGCCTTATCAAGCTTATACACCCAATTAGGATGTTTATTGTCCTCAAAGCCTGGAGGTTGACATACATAAACCTCTTCTTTAATTTTTCCATACAAAAATGCACTTTTGACATCCATTTGAAAAACTTTAAGGTTTTGATAAGCAGCATAAGCTAAAAACAATCGAATTGCTTCCAGTCTGGCTACAGGGGCAAAGGTTTCATCATAATCAATACCTTCTTCTTGTGCAAACCCTTGAACAACCAGTGTGGCCTTGTTCTTAACAATAAGCCCATTTTCATCATTTTGTTCCTAAACACCCATTTAGTGCCTATTGCACACTTACCTGGAGGTAGAGGAACCAGTTCCCACACTTGCTGTTTCTTGAACTGAAGAAGCTCAAGCTGCATGGCATCCCCATCCATTGTCCTTTAAAGCAATGTGATAATTCTTTGGCTCTTGCTGACTGATGAAGAGAGCATAGAAGCAGAAATTTGACAATTGACTTCTTGTTGACTCCAGCAGTGATATCACCAATGATTTGAGACATAGGGTGATTCTTCAGATCTTGATACACAATGAGATCTGTGCAAGTGTTTGTAGCAGGCTCAGCAGCAACAGATGGTGATGGTGAATCATTTCCTTGAATCCAATCAGTGGATGGTAATTCAAAGGAAGTTGAATTCGAAGAGATCTCATCAGCATTTGTTGTGGATGGTGCTACTGGAGCTACAAGAACATCAGGTCTAGCTGAGTCAGGCAGCTGATCACTAAACCTGAAGAGGTGAGTACTGCAATCATCATCATCATCAGCAGTACCACCAGGTGGTGAACTGTTGACAGGAGCAACAGCAGGAGTTTGATAAGGAACATATTGCATATGTCCAAATCAAATAACTCCACAGGCTTTGTGGAATCTTGTCCTTTGGAGATTCATTGAACTTAACATGTAGAGTTTCTTCAACCATCTTTGTTCTGCAGTTGAAGACTCTGTATGCCTTGCAAGTAGATGAATAACCAACAAAGTACCCTGCATCCACCTTAGGATCAAATTTATGGAGTTGATCCTTTGTGTTGAGAATAAAACAGGGACACCCAAATGCTTTGAAAAATGAAATCAGAGGAGCCAAATGATGGAGAACTTCATATGGAGTCTTCATCAACCTCTGATTTACTAAAACTCTATTTTGCACATAGCAAGCTGTGTTGACAGCTTCAGCCCAAAGGTCAGTGGCAAGCCTGAGTCAACCAGCATGGACCTTGCAGCTTCAATGAGGGTCCTGTTCTTTCTCTCCACTACTCCATTTTGTTCTGGAGTCCTTGGAATGCTGAACTGCCTTTTGATTCCTTTTGAAAGATAGAATTCATCAAGTGTATGATTTCTGAACTCAGTTCCATTGTCACTCCTAATACACTTGACTGGAAGGGAATACTGCTTCTCAATATACAACACAAAGTGAATATCTTCTGAGCAGCCTCATCCTTTGAATGTAGAAAGAAAGTCCATACAAATCTGGAGTAATCATCCACAATTACCAGACAGTATTTCTCTTTGCCATGCTCATTACTCTCACAGGACCAAATAGATCCATATGCAGTAATTGCAAGCAGGCAGTGGACTTAGGCACTTCAATAGGAGGGAATGAGACTTTGTGTTGTTTTCCTTTTAAACATGCAGTGCAGGTTTCATCACAGTGGAACTCCTTTATTGGTAAGCCTCTGACTAAACTATTGTGGGTAAGCTCATTCATGTTTTTGAGATTAACATGACCAAGCCTCCTGTGCCACAGTTTAGATTCTTGAGAAGAGCTTTGGAAAATAGGCAAGGATTGCCTTTGAGATCTATTTTCTTGGAAAGATCTAAGGCATACACTCTTCCTGTCCTGTTGGCTCTCAGGAGAGTGTGATCATCCAACACCTTGTCAATCAAGTGCAAAACTTTGGATGACAGAATCCTATAGTTTTGACTGGTGAAAAGAGCAACACGGCCTTTATCACACATTTGACTGACACTCAAGAGATTGTACTTGAGATTTTCCACATGATTAACATCATCAAATTTGATTTCTCCATTGGAGACAAAACCCTTACCAATGATGTAACCCCTAGCATCATTGCCAAAAGAAAAAAATCCCTTCTTTCCTTGAGAGTAGTCATGAAGAAGAGAGTTGTTCCCAGTCATGTGCATAGATCCCCCACTGTCTACATACCAATGCTACTTTGGCATGTTGAAGAACCCTGCAAAAATAAACAATTAGTTAGTTTTAGAGACCCAACCTTTTGGTTTTGGGCCTGGTCTCATCAATAGATGGTAAACTAATAGGTTTATCTGAACAACAGCTTGAGAGAAGAGATGGTGTAGAAGAGGAGTCCTTTGGCTTGGACCTCCTTTTCTGTGGTTTCAACATAGGAGCATCTAGTTGGTTACTCTACCCAACAGATGTTGAACCATCATAACCAGCTGTGTCTGATTTTGTGATAAGCTTTCAGCTCATCAGACACATTGCTAGTGGAGTTTGATAAGTTCCTATGTTGCACCTTCTTCTTCTGAGCACCCTCAGCTGTCACCTGTTTCACCCCTTCCTTTTTGGATTTCTTTGAAGCTTAAGGGTTACAGGATTTGATGTTGCTGATACAAATGTGGTCTCAAACTCAGTTTTCATTTTTACCATTTTCTCATTAATTTCTTCTTTTAGTTTGAGTTTGGAACCTCTTTTGTACCAACAATCATCTCTAAGATGATTGAACAAACCACATACTTCACATGGTTTCTTCTTCATCTTAGGTTGATCATCAACTAAAGAGGGTGAAGCAACTGAAGACTTGTTCTTTAATGCTTTGGAGCATTGTTTGCTTTCTTGACAGCCTCTTTAGTAGTCTTCAAACTCTTTCTACTGCCAGTTTTCTTCTCTTCAGTACTGACAGCAGTTGAAGTTTGAACTTCAGGTGTTAATCCTGCTCTCTAGTCCTTTCAGGACCTTCAGATTAACTCCTGAGTTGATCAACTCATTAATCATGTGAATGTCAGCATTTGAACCATCAACATCAGCTGATAGGTTCAAAGAGGGCTTGATACTGACTGCTACTTCTGATTGTGCTGTATGAGAAGGTAGATCACATGATGTGATGGATTGGTTATCACTCTCACCATCAGATTCTACCTCTGATCTTGGGGTAAAAACTGTAGGTGGAGCAGTGTGATTGTAACCAATTCCAAACTTCACATTTGAAGCAGATTGCTTACTAAGAAGCATTTCAAAACCTTTGCATGATTGTACCCATCTATCACACTCTACCTGGGTAACTGCAAGGGTTTCTTTGAGATCTTTGTACTTCTCTAGAAGTACCTCTTCTCTAGCCTTATCATCAATTATTTGGCAATTCAGTTTATAAATCCCATCATTTTTATCTTTAAGCACAGACTCAAACTCAGCTTTATTTTTGGAAATTGTGTGTTCTAGCTCAGTGTTCTTATTAATTAAGCTACATTTGCTTCTCTAATGGAAGCAAATGCTGCTATGCATGGTTCAGAACATAATTTGGCTTTTGCCTCAGAGGATACCTGTGATACCTGTGGTGTAGAGGCATTAGAAAATGAAGTATCAGCAGACTCCAAAGCCATAAGAGCTAGATTCCCAAAAGGACTGTCACCACCATGTTGACCAGCACCTGAGAACAGTTGATCATGACCAGACATGTCATCTGGTAAACTGCTCCAGTCAACAACTCCTGGGGTGAAGAAGCTGTGTTGTTGAGTTGAGTTTGTTGATGAGATTGGGAAGGCTGAGGTTCTGGTAGTGCATGAGGTTGTGGTGCCATAGGAACTTGAACTTGATTTGACTGCGGCATGTAATAACAAGGGTACAGATATGGCATTGACCCTGAGGAACAAAATATGCTGGAGATTGTTGTTGAGAATATGACTAGAAGTGACAGGATGTTGCCCTGTGTGTTGTTGACTATTGCCAGGAAAAGTCACAAAGGGTGCAGTGGAGTTAGATCCAGTTGATCTACACTCTCTTGCAAAGTGTCCAAGCCTTTGGCATTTGTGACACTCACACTTGCTCTTGTCAAAACCAACTTTGGTTTTGCCAGAGAGTCCTGGGAATTTTCTTCCGTTTCTTTTATAGAACTTCTGAGATCTGATATTTATCAGGCCATTTGGCTCAAAATATCCATCTCTTCTAAGTCATCATCAACAATCCCCTTGAGATCATCCATAATGAAGCATAGATTGTCATTATTACACCCAGTAACTGACCATCAACACTCACAAATGCAGAATCAGAAGTGCTTGAAGAGAAATTAATATGCTCATCATACGGACATTCAGATGAAGCATATTCTGACTCATGACCCACCAAGGCAGTGTTGCCTGGTACAAAGTCTTCAGTGAGCTTTCAGATGAAGACAGCTTTCTCTTCTGTTCTATCTCTATCTCAAACGTGAGCAGTTTCCCATGGAGTTGGGTGAGAGATAGTTTGTCCAAACTTGCACTGGAGCGTAGGACAATAGTATATGTGTCCCCTCTCAGGCAGTGATCTGAGAAATCTGTTATTCATCTGAATATTGGTGTATTCAAGTTTGACCATTTTTAGTTCAGAGATCAACAGAGAACCGCTCATATTGTTGAGTCAGTGTCTCACCCTTTCTATGAGAGAATGTCTCATATTGTTGGGCAAGAATTTCTCTATTATTTGCCAAGAACTCATCTGTTCCTCCAAATTGTTCTTTCAAGGCATTCTAGAGGTCATGGGCAGTTTCATGATGCATTAGCCCAGAATAGATTTCATTGGGCAGTGCCATGGCAAGAATTCCATGGGCTTTTGCATCAATTTCAAGCAACTTCTTATCCTCATCTGAGTATTGCTCCCTCCTCTTCGACCATTTGATTGGTTTCCGGGTTATTCACCATAGGCTTGTGTGGACCATGTACCACTGATGTTCAACAACCTGTGCTGTTAACAGACAGGTGATGGAGCATTCGTCTTTGCCATATGTTATACTCATTTCTAACCAGCATTGGTGGCTTGGTTGAGGACCAGTATTGTGAGGGTCATTGGAGGGAGTAGTCATTTTCAGTTCAAAAACAATTTAGTTCAAGCTTTTAAAAGTTTTACACGGACCACAACAAACTCAGTGAAAACCAAGAAAAGATCTCAGGATGAGTGACCAGAAATACAGAAAATTCAATCTCTATAACCGTTTCTTGCAAAAAACAAAAGCTAATTCAATCAAACTTCGATCTTGAATAGCAGTTTCAATGATCAATTATTAGATCGATCAATGATTAACCTGCTCTGATACCATTTGATAGGATCAGCGATCACAAGTTTGATGTATTAGGATTCAAAGCAGCGGAATACAAACAGGAATTAGACAAATTGTAGCAAGTAGTCGATACTTGTATGCATTAAGAGCGCATACGATTATAGTGAGAGAATATATATTTCTGTTTCAAGGAATGTTTATAGATGTAGAATATTTCTAATCAAATCATTCATATCATTCCCGTCATTCACTCTTATATTACAATAGGTTGTCACTCCTTATATAGAGTGCAACAATCACTGCTGTTATCACGGAAAGTGACAACTGGCAGATCTAATACAAAAATAACTAATTCTTAACAAACTACTGAAATGTTCACAACTACTGAGAACATATCAGAGTGTTAAGTACAAAATATAAAACTACTGAAACTACAACGACTGAAGAAAAAGCTCTTCAGTCGTTTTACAAAACTACTGAAACATAAAACTACTGAAACTACAAATATAAAACTACTAATATCACAACTACTGAAGAAGTACTCTTCAGCAGTTGTGACAAACTACTGTGGCTTCAGTACTTGATCTTCAGACTTTGACCTTCAGGTGTTTCATCAGCTGATGACTTCAGTAGATATCATCAGCTGATGTCTTCAGTCTTTGTCTTCAGACTTTGTACATCAGTTGTTGATCTTCAGTACTTGTAAACTCTTCAGCTGTTGTACTTCAGTACTTTGGTCTTTCAGCTTCAGCACTTGTGTTCTTCAGCTGTTGTACTTCAGCACTTCAGTTCTTCAGTTGTTGAGGTCTTCAGCACTTGATCTTCAGCTGTTGAAGTCTTCAGCACTTGTCAAACTACTGATGAGGCTTTCAGCAGTTGTTGTGATACCATGTGGGACTTAGAGGTATTTCTGATCTTGGCTCATTGGTTCTTTTGGTCCAACAATTAACCATGAGTAAAACCATGAAAACATCAAAAACATTAAAAACATGAGAAAACCACAAAAAGAAATCAATTTTGATAAAGAAAAGAATATAGGAAATGATATAATTACAATAATTATATCATTCACTGTGCTTAATTTCAAAAAATTGCAAGACTGTCATGACTTACCAGATATGTTGGTAGGCTCAACTTGGAAGAGAATATACATGCTGTGATGAATTAAAATCTTATTTAATAGTGAAACACTCATCATAGAGTACAGGTATGTATTGGCTTATCTAAGTGCATGTGTGTGTAGTAACCTAAACACACGAGGTAATGATACTTTCTTAATCTCTTTCACCTACATCAGTTCATCTTTGTTTTGCTGAGCAAAGACTGGATGAAACATGCACATAGTGCAGATTTCCTCATCCAAAGGATTCCCAATGAGGAACACATCAAAATGGATGAATCTACAAAAACAATACATTCCAAGTGAATAAACAAAAGAATCCCATCATGGATCACCTTCCAAATTGAAGTGAAAAGATTCCCAATGAGGATCATCATGAAAAGGATCAAAGTAAAAGAATCCCAATGAGGATCAGTGAAAATTAGTTCTCATAACTTAAGTAACCTCCTGAGAAAAGTTGTGAAAAAGTTCTACCATACATTGTATAAGGATGGTTGATCATTCCATGCTTGTGTGTGTGAGGTACACATTGAATAATTAAATCAACAAAACATGATAAAAATCATTTGCATCAAAATATCAACCTGGTATGAGTTTAAAGGACAAACATACCTTCAATCATCATGTTCATAAAACATGTCCATTTAATCATAAAGGATGCACATGTGTAATGTAAGACTTATATGATCCCAACAAAAGATATAATTCTCTTCATTACTAATAATCATAATAAAATTCAAAAATATTTTTTAAATCTTTAAAGTTCTATCCAGATGTGGATATAAACTTTAGGGGGAGTAATTTAAAATTTTTGAGTAAGTCAATATTTTTGTTTACTAGTTTAACTTACTTTCAAAACAAAACAAAAAAACGTTTGGTCTTGTTGCAAAAAGTTATACCATTGTATATTAGATTATGCAGATTCTTGTAAGCATGAAAAGTCCAACACTAGTCAAAATTGGGAAACCTGTATCACTTGGGACATACAAGTCAATCCAGGCAAGAATTGACAATTATAATAGTCAACTTCATGAGAAAAATCAATCAAGGACAAGACTTCATAATATGAAAAATCAATTCAGTCACATTAACTTATGATTAAGTTCAAAAGTTAATGCAAGTAAGTGCATTGGTTATTGCGGGTGAAGGTAACCCATGCTTATAACCAATGCGGGTAGCTTTATATTTTCAAGTGAAACTAATGCGGACAATGATTTTACTCTACCGTATTAGTGTGTTACAAGTATACATGAAATTTGAAAGTGTTAAAACCTATGCGGAACAAAAATTGTTTTAACCGCATTTGTCAATGCGGATAAAATAATTTTCAAGTGTTCAACCGCATTAGTCAATGCGGATAAACTTTTAAGTGTGCAACCACATTTGTCTAATATGGATGAAATTTACACTTCCGCATTTGTTTTACTCATCCGCATTTGGGGATACACATCTTCAATGCTCATGTATGATCAAGTAGAAATAATTAAGTGGTCAATATCTTGTCAATGAATGAGGATCAAGTAAATGTGGATTTTATTCTATCACATTTGCTACAGTTAACAAATGCTAACAATCAGATCTTCTGCATTTGCTACAGTGAGCAATGCTGACAAATTTTATTCAACCGCATGTGCTACAGTGAGCAATGCTGAATAAGTTTTGTCAACCGCATTTGTTACAGTGAATAAATGCTCATGAACTTAGTTCTTCCGCATTAGCAACACTGAAGAAATGCGGATAGAAGAAAATAGAAGTAACAAAACTTCCGCATTTACAACAAGGAATAAATATGGGTAGTCAAAGTCTGAATTTTTGTCTTCCGCATTTGTGTTGCATCTTGAAAGGATCATACATGCCAAGTCAATGGTAAATTGATGATTGCTCAGTTGGAATCCCACAAGTCCAAGATGAAATGAGGATGAAGATCTGCAAGGAAAATAACAAGTGTTATCTTCCGCATTAGTTAATCGGAAGACATAACTCTTATGCGGACAAGTGTTTACTCTTTCGCATTGACTAATGCAGAAGACATAATACTAATGTTGAAGAACACGTTACTCTTCCACATTGACTAATGCGGAAGAACAAAAGAAGATGCGAACAAGACTTTGCTCATCCGCATTGACAAATGCAGATGACCGACCAAATGCGCATAAGTATTTGTTCCTCCGCATTAACCAATGCGGATGACCAACTTACTAATGTGGATGATCAAGGGGAGATGCTAAACAGATTATCTCATCCGCATTTGTCAATGTGGATGAACAAGCAGAGATGCGGATCAAGACTTAGACTAGTTTCTAATGTACTAGGTCAGGGGTAGTTAAGTCATTTTGTAAAGGCATTGTGTCTGCCTATAAATAGAATAGTTGACCTCGTACTGAGGTGACCGCTGATAGAGAGAGAATTTTTGCTGTAATCATTCTCTGTAATTTATCAACTTTCATATATAAATACAAACAACATTTATGAGTATTTTTCTTGCTTTGAATGTTCTTTGATTGTTTGTTTCCGCAACTCAATCATTGACTTGATTATCATATTCGATTCACAGTAAGAATATTACTCTTACTCAACCTAGTCAATTGGTATCAGAGCTTTGGCTCTTGATTCTCTTTCAGATCTGCACACAGACTGAGTAGAATTCAATTGATCTAGTAATCAAGTTGCTAGTAGTGGATATCATCATCTCTACTTAGTAAACAACAAGAATACTCCTGTCAAATAGCAAAAAAATCATTAAAGAACTCATTCTGAACCTCGAAAGAACTGCTTGAACAAGTTGAACTCATCAACATTAATCAATCTTAAAATCAACTAAATCTATACTTACACAAATAAACATGGATTGTAATAGTTACTCTGAACTAGGTCATACACCTAAACCCCCCATGCTTAAATAGAGAACTAAGTTTAAACAATGGAGAATAAGGTTTAGAAATTATATCATAGTTGTAGATCCTGATTTTTGGATTTCAATATGTAAGGGACCATATATCCCTGTTACTCTATCAAATGCTCAAGCTGCACTTTACAAGACTGCTAGAATACCAATTGAAGACTTAACTCTCAATGAAGATGACTATAAGAAAATCAAAATTGACTTCAAAGCATACTCAATTTTGACTTAAGCACTCAAGATGGATGTGCTGAAAAATTGGAAAAGTATGGAATGCTAAAGCTGTTTAGGATGCACTCAAAAATATGTGTGAAGGAAGCAGTGAGGTTGCTGAAACTAACATAGACAAGATGGTCAATCAGTATGAAACCTTCCATCACACGAAAGGAGAATCCATATCAAAACAACTGCACAGATTTGTACACTTGGTAAATGATTTGGAAATTATGGAGTTTCTTACAATATGAAAGAACTTAACAAGAAAATGCTTCATAGTCTCCCTGAAAGCTGGAAGCAGAATGTCACCATGCTAAAGAATACTCTTGATCTTGAGAGTACCACCCTAGACATTATGATAGAAAAAATTGAAGCTTTGGAACTTGATGAACGAAGCAGAAACCTAAGTGGACCAAGAGTGATTGAGGCCTACAAATTTCCTTGAGAATCTCATTCTGTTGAAAATGCTTTCATCACTGAGGGAGATGATTTCATCTCATCAAGAGATCAAATGAACAATACTGGGTTCATTGCAACTCCAACATTAAATCATCCATCAACTTCATCCCAAGTACCTAAAGTCTCCACTGCTCCTCAAACCTCTCCAGAAGACTCAAAACCAGAAGAGCAAAAGGCAACTTACAATGCTTTTGTTGCAAGCTTTGAAGCATATCTGGGAGGAAGACTCACTTCTGCCCACCTAATTCAGGAAGATTTGGAAGAAATGGATCCTAATGATCTTGAGGAAATGGATCTACAGTGGCAAATGGCAATGATTGTCATGGGAGCCAAGAAATTCTTCAGAAAAGGAAGAAAGTTGAGCCTCAATGAGAACACAAAACTTGGATATGATAAATCCATGGTGAAATGCTTCAACTGTGGCATGACTGGCCATTTTGTGAGAGAGTGCAATGCTCCCAAAAGAAACAACTATCAAAGGAACTCTCGAAGCCAATCATCATCACAGCCCAACCCAAGCTATCACTTCAACAATCAACAACAGCAGTATCATCATTCTTATCATCAACAAGCATACCAGAATCAACCACAACTGACAAATCAAGCTCATGTAAGCAGTCATCCTTCTGATAGTGCCCTTGTGATTAACAAGATGGGATATGTGATTGGAGTATGTATGCTAATGAAGTCAGGCCTTAATTCCAAATCATGCTCTTATGGCTCACATCAATGATGGACCATCTTCAATGCCTACTGAGGTAAAAACTAACCTTTGTAGTGCAAAATGCATTAATGAATTATAAGAGTATAGGGAACACAACCATAAACTGGCAGATAAAATTAAAGAAGAAAAAGTGATCTCAGAAATGATGAAGAGAGAACTAAAAAGTTTTGAAATCAAAATCAAATCTCTCATAGCTGACATAGAAAATTACATGGTGAGAAATACACTCTTGCAGCTGAAAATGAGCTACTTACTCAAAAGTTAGCTCAAGCTAAAGCTCAACAATCTATGACTAAAGTGAAACTTGAAAAGTTTCAAATGTCTTCAGTCAAGCTGTTAGAGATGCTAGATTCCCAAAAGGATCCAAAGGACATGTGAGGGATTGGGTATAAATCATGTCCTCCACCATACAATGACAATTATGCTATCATGCCTGACTCTGTCTCACTCTCTGAATCAATTGAACCTAAAACTATGGAACCTAAATCAGTACTGAAACAAGTGACAAATCCTGAAAACAAACCTGCTGTTTATTTTGAAACCATTGAGGATAAAATCAAGTTAGGTCACCCAATCAAAATCAAAGAGTGTTTAGACAAGACAGTGAGTGTTATGAAACCATCAAGCCCTGTAAAAGCAATTGTACCTTTTATAAAATTCATACCATCTGTTTTACAAGGCAAAAAGAATATGTCAAGATAGTGAAACCCACTACTGAGAGTAGTTCTAATAATGTGATTATATCTCCACAAAATTCAAGAAGATCAGAAAAGGTTTCATTGAAAAAGAAACAAACTGTAAAACTGAGTTCAACACATAAAACATCATCAGACCCTCAGTCATCAAGGTTAAGGCAGGGAGTTGGGTTTCATATCTGTAACAAACAACATGTTGACGAGTTTGAAAAAAAGGTGAGAAACAGGTTAAAGAAACAGAAACAGCCCACACAACTGAACAAAAGTAGTGTTGTGAAGCAAACTACTAAAAGGGCTTATTCTGATTCACCGCCTAAAGAAAAGAAAGTAACTCATCAAAAGAAAGTATCCGTTGAGTCACACAAGGAAAAATCTGATTCAAGAAACAAACAAATGTATTGTGATATTTGTGACATATTCAATCACAAGACACATAAATGCTTCTATAATCAATACTGTTCTATATGTGATATGAATAATCACTCAACCAAAAATTGATATTTCAACAAGTATTGTTCAATCTGTGACATGAACAATCACAATACATCTGAGTGTTACTTTAGTCAGAAGGGGTTGAGAATTCCACAACACAAGCCCATCTCAAAATCATCTACTGTGATGCACTCTGTCAGATCTCATCTTCATAATACTCAATCTAGGACACCAAGATCAACAAATGATAGAGATAACTTGAAGGATTTAAGGAAGAGTCAAAGAAATCATCTCACAGTGAAACACAAACTTCACCTTCCTAAGCAAAAACCAACTTTGGATAATCAAACTCGGGCTAAATTTTTACAAAGAAATAGAGACCAACGATTTCATTATTCATTTGAATCCTCAGTAGTTGTTGATGAGATGAGTCGACCAATTCATCATCAACAATCTCCCAGAACACCTCCATCCAAATCATATTTCAGAGGGAAATACCACGAGGTGACTATCATGAATAGGAATGGAAAACCCAAGACCATTATGGCTTGAGTTCCTTATTCTAATTAGTTCTTTTTGCTTGTAGGTTCATCCATACACGTCTAATAGCCTATGGTACGTAGACACTGGATGCTACCGACACATGACTAGAGATCGTTCCCTCCTTCATGAGTTTAAGTACATACAAGGAACTACTATAGCATTCGGTGGAGATTCAGAAGGTAGTAGAATCACAGGAGAAGGATCTGTGACAAACGAGATGCTGAGCTTTGACAAAGTGAATTACTGTGAACAACTAAATTTCAATCTGCTAAGCGTGTCTCAGATCTACAACAAAAAATATTCCACTCACTTTACACACACTCACTACTACATTCTGAAACCTGGTTTTCAGATCCCTGAAGAATGGGTTGTCTTAAAGACTCCAAGGAAGAATAATACATATGTTTTAAACCTGTGTTGTGCATCATCTAAGGAAGAAACATATCTTTTATCTAAAGCATCATTTGATGAGTCACAGCTTTGGCATAGACGTTTGGGGCACACTAACTTTAAAAATTTTGAACAAGTTAGTGAAAGGAAACCATGTCATTGGTCTTCCTAAAAAGAATTCAATTATATTGATCAATGTTCAGCGTGCCTCAAAGGAAAACAACACAAATCGTCTCACAAAACCAAGCTGGTGAACACTAACAATACTCCATTGAAGTTACATCACATGGATCTTTTTGGACCAACTCATGTAATGAGTATGCGAAAGAAACAGTATTGTTTAGTGATCATTGATGACATTTCTCGATTCACACGGGTGTTCTTCCTACTTCATAAAAATGAAGCATCCTAAATAATTCAAGAATTGATCTTCAGGTCAAAATAATAAGAAATGATAATGGTATAGAGTTCAAAAATGAATATATGAGTTCCTTTTGTGCAACCAAAGGCATTGCTCATCCATTTAATGCAGCTAGAACTCCTTAACAAAATGGGGTAGCTAAAAGGCGAAATAGAACACTGATTGAAGCAGCAAGAACGATGCTAGCCGATGCTAAACTACGAATCACCTCTTCTAGGCAGAAGCAGTTAACACATCGTGCTTTGTGCAAAATCGAACTCTGATTGTTAAAGAAAGTAACATGACACCTTATGAACTGCTCTTTCATAGGAAACCATTTATTGAATTCCTTAAATCATTTGGTTGTCGAGTCTCAATATTAAACACCCGTGATCATTTGGAAAAAATTTCATCCAAGTCTAATGGAGGATTCTTTGTAGGTTATTCTTCTGCCTTAAAGGCTTATAGAGTGTTCAATCCTAGACTGAACATTATTGATGAATCTACAAATGTTCAATTCAAAGAACATTCGTTTCCAAATCTACAAATGGTCCTGAATAGTTGTTTGATATTGACACTTTTACAAAATCATTTGACCAATTTCACTTGTCTGATGAAGAAATATACATTGAGGTGATACTCATCAACTGTAGAAAGAAGAGATAATTATTCATTGATTCCACCTAGATCTGATGAAAATATGAATGAAGATGTTCCTCTTCAAGTGATCCCATCAGACAACTATCACAAAACCTTAGTGTTTCTTCTGAAGAAGGTCGCAGCCTGGTACCATCTCACTCAGATGACTTGTTAAATGAGATCAGAAATCACAAACAGACTTATCATCCAGTAGAAACACAAGGTACATCAAATGATGCAAGCAATCTCAGTGCTGCCGAAGATGTAGCAGTTACTGAAACAGAAGTTGACAATCTTCATAATTCAACAACAATACAAGATGAATGTGCCTCTGACCATAATGAACTGAATGACTCCAATCTTGATGTAACTATTGCTGGTGACACCATTCCAACCACAAGAATACACAAGAATCATCCAGTTGAAACCATTATTGGTGATCTTAATGAGAGGGTGACAAGAAGCAAGTCTAGTATTGCAAACATCTGTTCGTTCTCATGCTTTCTATGTCAAACAGTACCCAAAAAATCAAAGAGGCACTTCAAGAATATAGTTTGATTGAAGAAATGAAGGAAGAATTGCTCCAATTCAAGAAGCAAGAAGTATGGCAACTAGTAGATCTTCTCGAAGGACAATACCCTATCGGTACCAGATGGCTGTACAAGAACAAGACTCATGATAGAGGGGTAGTCATCAGAAATAAACCAAGACTAGTGGCACAAGGATACACTCAGGAAGAAGGAATCGAATACGACTAAGTGTTTGCTCATGTTGCTAGACTAGAAGCAATCCGAATCTTTCTTTCATATTCTACGTCCATGAAATTTATTGTTTATCAAATGGATGTAAAGTGTGCCTTCCTGTATGGAAAGATTGCTCAAGAAGTTTATGTGAGTCAACCACCTGGCTTTGAAGATCCAGATTTCCCTCACAGAGTCTACAAGCTTCACAAAGCTCTTTATGGTCTTCATCAAGCACCAAGAAAGTGGTATGAGACTCTATAATCTTTTCTTCTTGAACATGGGTATGAAAGATGAAAGATTGATCAGACTCTCTTCAGAAGAATAAGAGGGAAAGACATGTTGTTAGTACAGATCTACGTGAATGACATTATATTTGGCTTGACAAACAAGCAACTCTGCAAAGAACTTGAAGACCTTATGTATTCAAAGTTCCAAATGAGTGCTATGGGGGAACTCACCTTCTTTCTAGGGGTTCAAGTCCAACAAACAGCACATGGAATCTTCATCAACCTTCTTTCTATGTGGAAACCATGTTGAAGAATTCCACTTGCTAACTGTTAGTCTATCAGAACTCCTGTGGATACTAAAGTGAAGATTGGACCTGACCTTGAAGGCAAATCAGTAGATCAGACTAACTACCGATCAATGATAGGTTCACTTATGTATCTAACAGCCAGTAGGCCTGACATTATGTTTGGTGTTTGTGTGTGTGCCAGATATAAAGCTAATCCAAAAGAATCACATATGAACGCAGTCAAGAGGATATTCAGATATCAGAAGGGCAAGTCAGCTCTTGGTTATGGTATCCAAAGGAAGGGGAATTTAATCTCTATGCCTACACAGACAGTGATTATGGAGGATGCAACTTCAACAAAAAATCCACTTCTGGAGGTTGTCAATTTCTTTGTCCTAGACTAGTATCCTGGCAATGCAAGAAGTAGACAAATGTGTTTGTGTCCACAGTAGAACTGAGTATATTGCTGCATTAGCATGTTGCTCTCAAGTTCTCTGGATTCAAAACCAGATGCTTGATTATGGTTTTAACTTCTTGCACACACCATTTCTATTGACAACACAGCTGCTGTCGTTATAACTAATAATCCAGTTCAACACTCAAAAACAAAACATATTGAGATTAGATATCATTTTTTGAGAGACTGTGCTGAAAGGGTTTAATCAAATTGATTCAAGTACCAACTGAAAATCAATTAGCTGATTTGTTTACCAAGGCATTTGAACCTAGTAGGTTTGAATTTCTGGTTAAGTCAATTGGCATGATTAATCTTGAGTAAAAACTATGAAAAACATCAAAAACAATTTAAAACATCAGAAAAATCACAAAAAGAAATCAAGTTTGATGAAGAAAAGAGTTCTATGGGAAATGATATAAGTACAGTCATTATATCATTCACTGTGCTTAATTTCAAAATGTAAAAGACTGAAATGACTTACCAGATATGTTGGTAGCTCAACTTGGAAGAAAAGATACATGTAGTGATGAATTAAAGTCATATTCAATTGTGAAACACTCATCAAAAAATACAGGTATGTATTGGCTTATTTGAATGCATGTGTGTGTAGTAGCCTAAACACACCAGGCAATGATACTTTATGAATCTCTTTCACCACATCATGTTTCATCTTTGTTTTGCTGAGCAAAGACCTAATGAAACTTGCACATAGTGTAGATGTCATGATCCAAAAGATTCCCAATGAGGAACACATCCAAAATTGAATGAATAAACAAAGTAATACATTCCAAGTGAATGAACAAAAGAATTCTATCATGGATCACCTTCCAAAGTAAAGTGAAAAGAATCCCAATGTGGATCAACATGAAAAAGGATCAAATTAAAAGAATCCAATATGGATCAGTGAAAATGAGATTTCATGACTTATGTAACCTGGTAAGAAAAGTTGTGAAAAAGTTCTACCATGCATTGTGTAAGGATGGTTGATCATTTCATGCGTATTTGTGTGAGGTACACATTGAATAATAAGTCAACCAAAACTTGATAAAAGTCATTTGCATCAAAATATCAACGAGGTATGGGTTTAAGAGGACAAACATACCTTCAATCTTCAAGTTCATAATCATGTCCATTTAATCTTATAGGATGCACAAGTGTAATGTAAGACCGATATGATCCCAACAAAGAGATTTTTCTCTTCATTATTAATATTAATCAAAATAATATTCAAAAAGTTTTAAATCTTTAAAGTTTCTCTCCAAATGTGGACATAAACTTTAGGGGGAGTAATTTGAGTAAGTCTAAATTTTTGTGATGTAATACACATTTTCGACTTCAATAAACATACGAATTGATAGGAATTCAACTGATATTGAAAACCTTGATAATCATGTTTACTGCAAAATACAGAGCAAAATGAAAAAGAAAAATGTGTATCAAATCAAAGTCACATTATCAATTGAATGGTTCAAACATTGAAACTGTGATTATTAAATGACAAATTTCACCATTTGCCATTACAACAATTCAACAGAAATAACGAGCAGTCTTCCTTCTTAATTCAATGTCAAAACTGATAGCTAACACACATGTCTCTTGTGCAGATTACATGGCAAATATTACATGGAGCAAGCTCCATAACGTCAGCGGTTATTTAAACCCTAATGTCCCAGAAGTAGAAGGACTGAGAGACATCATTAGATTTCATCAATACCACAGGGATAGCATATGCCATCACAGTCAGACAAACTATGTATGAGTATCTCATAAGGTCTTTCTGGAACACAACTGAGGTTGTTGAAGCTGATGGCATTAGAACACTTATTGGGAGAATTAAAGTGAACACACA